>CM039129.1:13274203-13499184 GCA_022036555.1 Microstegium vimineum | reverse complement strand
CTCTCTTGTTGGGTTGGGTGGCTCTCGCTTTCTTAGGAAGGGGATCACTAGAGATGTCGGGGAAGGTGTCAAGTGGGTTCCGAAGGTGGTTCGGTTTGGGAATCCACACTTTCTTCTGTGGAGTGGTTTTGGGTGGCTCTTTAAACACACCGTCTCTCACAGGAAACTCAGAGGGGTTGGTAGGATTAGGTGGAATGATCTTGGTAAGCTTGGGAGCTATGTTGCGTTTTTTCACTCTTGCTCAAACCATTGCACTCACCAATCTTACCGAACATGCTATCGTCCTTCCCACCTATAGCAAAGCCTACTCCCGTGCTACCAACCCGCTTGCGTTGGCTCTCGCCTCTCGGCAAGAAACCCAACTCAAGATGGACCGAAGGTATGTGTTTTCCTCAAAGCTCCAAAGCCTCAAAGCGATCCGACTCTCTAATGCTATCTGGGCTGACCTTCTCTAACACAGTGATCCTAGCATCCTTTTGTGCCAGCTCAAAATGCAAGCCTGAACAAGACTTGCACGCACCAAGTAAGCTAGGCCTAGCCTTCAGCTCACTAACCTCCTCAAGTAGAGTGCCATACTTGTACTGTAGAGTGCCAAGACTAGACGTGTGAATAGTGCAAGCATCACACTCTACCTCCTCGGTAACCACCACTGACGACTTAGCAAATTCAAGCTCTTCTAGCGTTTTCAGAAACTTAGCCTTGAAGTCGTTCCTCTCTCTAATCGCACGCTTGAGCATGGAGTCCTGACTCATGTAGGTGGAGTTCAAGGTCTCAAGCTCGAGAGAGAGAGAGATTCGATGGTGCGTGATACCTCGGGAGTGTCGGAGTCATAGTCAGAGTCGTCCTTGCACTCGCCGAACTTGTCTGCTTCAATCGCCATGGTGCAGAAGCCACTGTGCTTGGCGTCAGCGTAGAAGCATATGCCGTTGAGCTTGTCGTCGACCTTCCCCTTTGACTCATCATCGTCGCTCGAAGAATAGCTTCCATCGGTGGAGCACTCGATGTCCCTGAGGGAGGTGAGGAAGGCTCGATGGTCGGCCTTCACCTTTTTGAGCACCTCCTTGGCGGACCTCCGCTTGTGGCCGCCCTTGGCCTTGTGCTTGTTGTCGTAGTGGTGCTCGCACTTGTCCTTGCGCTTGGTGAAGTCACCCGCAACTTTCTTGGGGCAGTTTGCGATGAAGTGATCCTCATCACCGCAACGGTAGCACCCCTTGGCCGCGCCACCACGTCGTCAGTTCAAGCGGTTATTGTGAAACAGCGAGAACCTAGTGATGACCAAGGCCAGCTCGTCATCTCCAAGAGCCTCCACTTGTTCATCTGTCACAGAGATCAAAGACGAAAGAGCGAACAAAACTTGTGAAGGGTTAGAGGAAGAAGACACACCATCGGGGCTGGAAACCAACACCATGGATGGGTTCGTCAGGTTCTCAAGCTTGGCCCGAGTCTGGTGGTCAATCTCCGAGGACTTGAGCTTGTTGAACAACTCGTCCACGGTCAGGGCGTCATAGCCCGGTGACTCCTAAATGGCAGCCACCTTCGTCTCCCACACCCTCCGATCAAGAGCATGCAAAAGCTTGATAGCCATCTCATGATCATCATAGGACAAGTTGGCTCGATTGGCACGCATCTTGTTGACGATAGATTGGAAGCGGGTGAACATCCCATCAACAGATTCGCCGGCCAACTGAACAAAGTTCTCGTACTCCCTACGGTACGTGTCAAAGAGTCTGGACTTGATCTGAGGATTGCCCTCATTATATTGCAAAGTGTTTTCCAGTTCTCTCGCACCGTAGTGAGGTTTCAAACTCACTCAAACTCAGGAAGAGACAAACTCGAGAAGAGGATGTTACGTGCTCTACTATTTGCATTGTGTTGAGTGGTTTGGAGTTGGTCAACACAAGCTGCAAGAACACAATAGCCCTCATTCTCACAAATCTCTCAAATGTTCGAATCGACTCCTTGTAGATAGGCGGACATGCGCACCTTCCAGTAGGAGAAGTTTGTTCCATCGAAAAACGGAGGTTTACCAACACCTCGCTCCATGTCGCCTTCGTAGATCAAGAACTGGCTCAGGTGGATTGATCCTTAACCAAGCTCTGATACCAATTGAAGGACCGAGAACGGCAACGAGAGGGGGGGGGTTTGAATCGGAGCCTCAAATTTCACTCGGAAATATTCAGGCCACTCTCCCCAAAAACAACCCCAGCAAGCACGCTTACTCAAACAGCAAGATCACGACCCTAGAAAGGGTGGATACCTTTGGTGATGACCAAGAGGTACATTGGATCTTCTGGAAACCAAAAACTCAAACCGAGACACCGATAGTGTGGATCTCAAACCCTAGAGAGAAGAGAAGAGAGCTAACCCAAAAATACTTATGAGAACTAGTCTCACAAGTGCTTCATCAAGTTTCCTGCATGATTACGAAACCAACGCAACAAACATAACTCAATTCGGAGTCCGGACGAGAGAGAAACGGCCAAAACAGTGGGCGAAGAAATCCTGAAAAGCCTTACTGGAAGGGCGACGGACGCTGCGATGGACGGTCCGTCGTAGAGTCAGTTGCACCAAAAAACAGCCTGAAACAGCCCCAGGCAACGGACGCTCGGCTAGGGAGCGGGCAGCGTCCAGACCTTGTGTCCGATGCCCCCGAAAACTACACGGAACACACGAAAAACGCCGGAACTTGCTCGTTTCAACTCTGATTGAATCCATACTTTGTGGGGAGGTTTCTGAGGTAGATGTGACTCTTCTCTTGGAGGATCTAGTCCATCCTTCCCTCACAAGTCCATGAATCGAATAAGAATGAATAAAATGGAGTGGAGAACAAGCCAAAACGCAAACGTATCGATCTCTTTGCTCACCCCATCCTAGCCCGATTCCTTTAGTGGATTTGATCACAAGGGGTAGCAACAACTTTCACTTCAAATAGAATTCCAAAACACGCAGCGAGGAGGGAGATCGAGCGACGAGAATCACAAGCACAAGCGGTTTCACAACTGATCCCTGGAGGAGACAAGGAGGTCACAGCCTCCTTTCCTTACCAAAATCTCAGTTTACATGGGTGACTCCATGGATCTCAAGCAAGAAGCCTAGAGGTTGGGGAAAACCTAGGAGATGGGAGGTGGAAGAAGAAGTGTGCCAGAGATAGAGAGAAGATAACCCTTCATCCCCTTAAGTAGTGGAGGCCTAAGTGGACATTTTCACTTAGCCCCTCGATACATAGAGAGAACCACCTAGCCTAAGCATTGTGACCCAACTTCGGGAAAATATCTTCCGCGATTTGAATGGACGGCCCCACTTCATGCCTGGACTTGTCGTTGCCTCGACGCAACCTCCAGGATTCCGCCACGTGCCGCCCCCGCTTCCTCGGAAGCTCCGCCCGGGGTTTGAGGCTGAAACCCGCAAAACCCGCCACAGGTAGCTTTGGGCTCAACTATCGAACCCCGAGTTTTAAGGCCCAAACTCGGAAACCGTGCTCCAATGGTTTTGCGGCCTAAACCACCAAACCGCTCGACTCGAGCCACGTCGTCCTCGCCCGGTCGGACTCCGAGTCCCATGAGCCTCCCCTCGACCCGCTCGTACGCGGTCTTGACTTGGTCGACTTGGTCTACCTCCATGTCTTGTTGCGCTCGCCGGTGCCAAGTACTAGCCACCGTAGCTAGTCCTCTAGCGCCCATGGTCCCTCGGTCCGAGCCCCGCTTCCGCCCTTCACCGCTCTCAGTCCATCGGCACGGCAAGCCTCTACTCGACCTTCTCCACGCCATTGATCATTGTCTTCGAGCATAGCACCTGCACACCACAATCCGATAGATAGGCACACACATGCTTTCGCAAGGTTTAGTATAAACCGCTCAAAACTGAAATGCTCAAGTGTTGGGCAATCACTCATCACAAAACTGAACAAACATGGGCACATATCAACCATGTGTTCGCAGGGACATAATTTAGCATGTAGTGCTAAGGACTATAGGAGTCTAATTGAGATCTCCAAACATGTCAGTAGAGGCAAACTCCATGAGCATCTTGTCTGTGTCCATTAAGTGTTCCACAGGTGGTAGAGTCTTATTTTCGCGTGGTCCAATCGGAACCGTCTTGGAGCAACTAGCTTCTGCCATGTTGATGTCTTTTGGGAAGTTGCAAGGAGCAGCATCTTCCATCATAACGTCATTCTGGAAGTTGAAATGAGCTTCATACTTTTGTCCTTGATTTGGATGATCACGACCAACAACCTTTAAGTATAAGTCAACCAAGTCACGAGGGGTGCGACATTTCTTAGTGATGTGGCTGTAATAACCACACTTTTGACAAAGTTTGGATTTATCAAAATTCTTTTAAGGAATTTCCTTACCCTTGGGAGAATCATGTGATTTATGCTCTCTTTTGCGCTTATTGTCACCTTTTCCTTTACCTTTACCTTTGAATTTCCTGAATGGTTTCCTGTTGGCACCATCCTTTTTATTTGTGTTATGAGTGTTTGTGTGTACTTCAGGTAATGGGGTAGCACCCAATGGGCGTTTATTTGAGTTCCAAAGAAGGATCTCATTATGTCATTTAGTCTGAAGTAAAGTATTAATTAACTCAGAATAAACTTGGATTTTTCGCTCACGGTATTGCTGGTGAAGGATTCTGTCTGTAGGCATCATAGTAGACAAAGTCTTCTCTATTTTGTCTGCATCAGTAGGTTCTTTTTCACAAAATTTGAGTTTTGCACAAAGTTTGTGAATTGCATGACTATATTCCCCACAGACTTAAAGTCTTGTAGTTGGAGATGATTCCATTCATGCAAAGCTTCTGGCAAGACAATTGTCTTTTGCTGTTCATAGTGTTGTTAGAGTATGTGGATCTTCTTCCATTAAATATTGAGACTTGAGGTCTGGATTTATATGAGACCTTATGATATATAAGGCACTATACTTGGTTTTATCATCAGGCGCTGAAGTGCCCTCTCTTGGTAGAACAATGGTATGGTAGAATCCCTGTAAAGAGAGACTAACTTTGAGATCCATTGACCACGTTGGAAAATTATGTCCATCAAGAGCAAGTTGGTCAAATTCTTTTTCTCTTAATTTGCCAACATCGGATATTTTGCCTACATTTATATAAATATTTATAATGTAAGGCACGCGTCGGTGTTATAAAATATATGTACAATAAATTTAAGTATAAAATTTAAAATTTAAACGTGGACCACAAAAATGCACATTAAATTTAAATCAAGAATGATATATTTAATGTGAAATCTAAATATTGGAAACACACTTTAATAGGTAATGATTATGTGATTACATAATTTATAGGCCATATAAAGTAAATTGTTTGTTTGCATAGGCAAATAATTTTAAATGTCCAATATATATATAATACAAAGGTACACGTGAAGTGATTGTGATATATATTCAAGTATTTAAACATGCATAGGTAAAGCAGGCCTAAATTTGTGTTGTATTGCAAAAATATAAAGAATTTAAATAATTGCAATGCAATAGAACGGGAACAAATGTTATTGAATTTGTCACAGCACAAATACTTTGAAGATTATATCAATCCCTAACACAACATGCAACTCTAATTACATGAACCTAACACAACATGCAGCTCTAATTACATGAAACCCCGTATGATTTTTAAGTGAAATGACTGCTAATACTAACTATAGTCACAAACACAAGTCGAAATATAATAAACTAAACACACATAGGGAAGGCACCTTTATGCAGATGAGGACACTATGTTGACATCTATTGTAATATAGATGCGTGAGTGCACAAGCAAGAGACGGATAAAAATTAGCGTGGGGGACATGGTTCAGAACACATCGATTCAGAACGCATCCATCCATTGAGCGTATTCGTCTCCGCCATTGCTGCCTCCGCCTTCCTGTTGCAGCGCCGCTTAGTTGGGCGAGTAGCCCCCCTCGCCGGAGGGACCAGCCTCACCATTGGAGCAGATGGGGAGAACTCCATTGGAGAGCCTCTTGAAGGTCGCAGTCCAGGGGCCGGGACGAAGGCCAGGCCTGTACTCCTCGGCTTCAGTTGTGAGGCGGCGGCGAACGCGACGTGGCCAAACTGATGGAGGACCTGCTGGTGCCAGGCCTGCCGGAGTTGCCGTCGGGAAGATTGATGGAATCGCGGCGGTGCTGGATCCGACGATGTTGGAATTCGCTGTGATCTGTACGGCCTGGTGGAACGCGTACGGCGCAGGGTCGTCCCTTGGTCCTGCCACCAGGGTGAAGGACCCTGCAGTCCGCAACGACAGACGAAGAGGCGTTGCCGACGGAGGTGGTGGCGGCGGAGGCGCGACCGACACTAGTGGTGCCGGAGCCGCTCTGGAAGCCTGGGCGACATCGGAAGCTATGCGGCGCTGGGCGCGGCTGCGAGGACGACGGGCACCCCGGTCAAGGCGATTGCAACGATGACGACGGCCGTGGTGGCCACGGCGTCGACGATGGCCGAAGATGCGGTGGTGCTTGGCGCGGATCTCCGCCAGGCGAGCGTCGTCAATGAGGAGTGGAGCGCGGCGAGTGAGCGGCACTCCGAGGAGGATTGCGGTCATGATCGACGGTGAGTTGTCGGAGTCCATCTTACCTTCGACGAAAGTTCTCTCCCTCTCGATCTTGACAGCGTGCTGATAACGTGTTTTGCGTGGATGTAATCGAGAGAAAGAAATGAATCAAACTATCTCTTTCATTGATGATCGTTGGTATTTATACATGGTGAAGCGACGCCAGAGGAGTAGCTATCCGTCCGTTTGGGGACGCGGATACGCGGTCGCCCAACAGATATACTCCCGTTGATGTCGGCTCCGTGAGAGGAGGTGTAGGCCTACGGTTGTGTTACAACGAGATTTACATTTGATCGTTGGATTGAATTCTAAGACTAGGATTAATACAAGTCACTAATCCTTTTGGATGAGATCCTTTAATCCTATTGGTCCATCTCCTGAGGCCACAGATTGCTCCTTAATAGCTTCTAGGGGACACGAGAAGACACCAGAGCAAAGGAGGGGCAAGGTGGCTACTGGGTGGCCGACCGGCCCCACTCCTAGGCCGATCGGCCTATCTTGGGCCCAAAGTTAGGTCTCCTTCGTATTGCGGCGCTAAACCGTCCTAAAGATCACATCTCAACTATTGTTCAAGGCCGGTTTGATCCAAGGGCTGCGATTCATCCTACTGGGCCAATCCATCATTATAATCATATTCTCCAGTTAGGATTAGGTTTGAGGTGTCCCATGAAAGGATGACCTCTCTTGAGATTAGTTCTTCATAGGATCTAGCCTTCTAGATAATATAGAGATGGAGAGTGAGGCAAGAGTTTGAAGGAGGAGCCGCTCTATCGTTGCTTCTTCTTCGGCTTGTACTTCGGTGGGATCAAGTTCTACTGAGCTTGCTCCTAAGATGTCTTTGGTATTCGACTTCTGATTCAAGTAAGATTATGTTTATATTATTCTTCTGGTTTATGACTTTTTTGAGTGCTTTAATTCTTATTGCATGCTTGGGTTAGAGTTTTATCGTAAGTGTAAGTGTGGTATTTAGACTTAGGTAAACATTAATGTCCCCTATATTTCGGATCGGTGGTAGATTGTGTATGTGACAGATGTGTTGAGTCCTTCGTAGTCCACCTCCCTTTTATAAGCCTTCGTAGGAGTGCGTGTTACTTAGGAGTGTCATACTCTATTTACAGTCTTCTATGGTAAATGTCCCCAGTTGAATAGTATAAGACATATATCTTACCCAAGTTAGAACTAGAAAACCTGAGTTATCCTTGTTGACGCCAAAAATGGGGCTTCTGGCGTCAGCACTGCGTAGGGCCTGCGGAGACCGTGCAGAGCAGAGCTTGATCTCCTGAACCCCTTAAGCGGCTTAGGCCACTTCGATGATTGATTCTAGGCGTGCCAGTCAATTTGACCTGTAATTGACAAGGAGATGAAACGTCAAATTATGGAACCTATCGGTTGTTGCCAGACAGTTCCATGAGTCTGCAGCTCTCATATAGCCGATGAATATAGGAGACTAACTAAAGAGTCAACTCCGAACAGTAGAAAGCATTAAGATGGTATATGAACGACTATCGTAAGATATTAATCCTAAGGTGCATGATTCAGCTGATCACATGGTGATAACAATGTAAAGATGCGATACATGTAACATTACCATCACTAAACCATCGGATCTACTAAACATGTCAGATAAAGATTAACCATCAACAGAGGTGTGTTCCTATGCAGCCATGATGACAATTAACCCGATAAACCCGACCGGTTTACTAGCATTAGGGTGTTTCCATGCAGCCATAAAAGTAAACAAGCCGAGCCACGTCTAGTACATTCAATAGATTTGATAGATTAAGATGACAAAGTACATGCATCGTATGATTGAACAAGATCTTGTTCAATAGATTTGATCCGATATGGGATCCAGGAGGCTTGAACAAGATCCATGTATTCGACCTCGGATAGATCTAGGTCTAAATAGACATAATTCAACACACAATGGCAGTGGGGTTCGTCAGATGCAGCTGTACCACATGTGTTGAACTAGATCCAAACACACTCAAACCAATCTGATAACCGAACACATGTCTCAAACCCGCAACATGTAACAACCGCGTCTAATGGACTAGCCGATATGATCTTAGATCTATCGCCCCTCTAAATGTAATAACAGATGTATTAGAGGCAATAGATCTAGATTGGAGGTGAAGCACAGGTCGATCTATTAGATGAGATTGAGCAAGATATTGTAGCAATAGATTATACAAAGTATAACAGACAATATCGATAACTTAATGAATCTATTAGATCGCCAATTTAATAGAGCCGATAACTAGCCTGAAGCCACGATTCATGTGAGATTGAAGCAATGCAGCCCCATGAACAATAGATTCAAACCGATAACTAGCTCATACCAAGCTTGCACGAGTTACACAATACAACCGTACAAATGAGACATGAACCAAGACTAAACTTACAAGCAAACCGGAGGTTAATCTAGTCGATGCAGCCCAATCCATCGAAGGTTCACCAAAATCTACTCTACTCCTACTCCTAGGGGTGGCTGAACGCCGGAAACTAAGGACTAAGTTGTGTATTTGATTGATCGGATGTCCTTATCATTCCCTAAGCCTTGCTATTTATAGACCATAGCTTACACCCTAATCGTCCGTCACGCAAGTCCTAATAATAAGGAAACAAACCCTGACTTGGGCCTCAATTTACTTCATTGCCGCACGTGTCGTTGAAACCGGCCGAAAGAACTCTTCACGATCTCTTATTTCCTTAGTCGATCTTTCAAAGTGCAATCAAGCCCTAAGTGCGTTTTGGTGACATGACAACACAATTAGAGAACTAATGAGACTCTTCAAGTGTGATAAGCAGGTTGAAATAAAGGAGGTTGATGAACAGGTTGGCAGACTGAAAGGTCCTAGATGGCTAGAGGGAGGTGAATAGCCTAATAAAAATTCTACAAAACACTAGAGCAAAGGTTAGATAACACTTAAGCGAAGCTTTTTGCTCTAGCTCTACTAGGGGTGCAAAGCCACCTATCCAATGCAATTCTAGTTGATTAATTGCCTATCACACAATAGCAAGAACCTAAGGCACTTAACTTGTGAAGGACCGAGAACTGCGACCAGAGGGGCGGGTGAATGGGAGCCTCAAATTTCTCTCGAAATATTCAGGCCACTCTTCCCAAAAACAACCCCAGAAGGCAAGCTTACTCCACCAGCAAGATCACGACCCTAGAGAGGGTGGATACCTTTGGTGATGACCAAGACGTATAGCGGATCTTCCGAAAACTAAAAACTCAAACCGAGATACCAATAGTGAGGCTCTCAAACGCTAGAGAGAAGAGAAGAGAGCTCACCCAATAAATACTTATGAGAAATGGTCTCACAAGTGCTTCAACAAGTTCCCTGCATGATTACGAAACCAACGCAACAAACAGAACTCAATTCGGAATCTGGACGAGGGAGAAACGGCCAAAACAGCGATCAACAGAGACTTTAGGACTACTTTAGTCAGGACCACAGGACCATTGGACAAAGGTCCGGAGCTTAGGACACGTGGTCCGACGCCACCATAGGACTATGCAGACTGGTCCGACAGTATGGTCCGGAGCTTGGTCCGACGAAATTAAAAACAACTCAGTAAGCACCCAAGCTTAGGACACGTGGTCCGACACCACCGTAGAACTATGCAGAGTGGTCCGACAGTTTGGTCCGAAGCTTGGTCCTACGCTTGGGGCTGCTCGGATGGCTCCCTTCGGAGGACCTTAGGACCATTGGCCGATAGTCTAGAGCCTGTGCAAGGTAGTCTGGAGCTTGGTCCAGAGGTCCCAAGCAGAACGCAGAAACCCGCGAAAAACCGACTCCACTCCGCCAAATCTTCCCAAAACTTAACCAAATGATCACCAACTGCAACCAAACTTTGTAGGCATGATCCTTTTATAGTTGGGGAGCTATCCCGAAGAAATCATCGCTCAATTTGGCTTAGAGTAATGGGGAGAGAAGATATTTGGGGAAAATCTTAAGAATGAAGAACTCCACAAAGAAATTTCCCGATCTACATACTCGTGAGGTTTGAGGAGAAACCCTTTGGTGCAAATATTCTCCTCACGATTACCAACAACTTGGTTCAAATGAATTTTCCAAAACCTTTCTCAATCAAACGATCTCATCTCGGGATCAAAAGAGGGGCAAGAGCAAAAACGCGAAGAACACAAGCACACATGGGAGAAGATCAAGAAATTGAACTAACCATGTCTTACGGAGGGTAAGGCCTCTGATTCCTCGCAACAAATCTCAAGTTCTTACACCAGAGACATGGTGGATCTCAAGCAACAAAATCTAGGGGAAGGGAAAACCTAGGAAATAGGTGGGAGGTGGAAAATGCAAGAGATAGATGAGGGATACCCCTCCTTTCCTTATTTAAAGAGCTTTGGCTATTTCCCAAAGATCCCCTAGATACATGAGTGAACTACCTAGCCTAAACATTGCAGTCCAAGCTCTGGAAAATATCTTCCTCATTTCGAATGGACGACCCAGCTTCCTGCCAGGAGTTGCCGTCGCCTCGACGCAACCTCCAGGATTCCGCCACGTGCCATCCCAGCTTCCTCGGAAGCTCCGCCCGGGTTTTGAGGCCCAAACCCGCAAAACCCGCCACTGGTAGCTTTCAGCTAAACTACCGAACCCCGAGTTTTGAGGCCCAAACTCGGAAACTGTCCACCGGTGGTTTTGTAGCCCAAACCACCAAACCGCTCGACTCGAGCCACCTTGTCCTTGCCCGGTCGGAGTCCGAGTCCCATGAGCCTCTGCTCGACCCTCTCGTCCGCCGTCTTGACTTGGTCGACTCGGTCTACCTCCATGTCTTGTCGCACTCATCGGTGCCAAGCACTAGCCACCACAGCTAGTCCGCCGGCGCCCATGGTCCCTCAGTCCGAGCCCTGCTTCCGCCCTTCACCGCTCTCAGTCCATTGGCACGACAAGCCTCTACTCGACCTTCTCCACGCCATTGACCACTATCACTAGGCATAGCACCTGCACACCATAAGCCGATATACAGGCACACATTTGCTTTCGCAAGAGGTTAGTTCAAGCCACTCAAACTGAAACGCTCAAGTGTTGGACGATCACTCATCACAAAACTGAACAACATGGGTACTTATCCACCATGTGTTCGCAATCTCCCCCTTGATGAGTGCATTGTCAACACAAGTGCATTTCAGGTTTGAGCCACAAGGTAAAGCTCTCCAAATGACCAAAAGATAAGAAAGCCAAAATGAGGTCACTTGAGAGAAGCAAAACAAGTCCCAAACTTGGTTCCCAAAGACATGGGCAACGGCTCGACGCAACCAAGAAAATCAAGAAGAGGTAGAAAACGGGCTCAACACCGCTAGCAAGTCCAAGATACCAATTATAGCTCTCAAGGCTCAGAATACCAATGGAAGCAACAAGAGAAGCTCAAAGATACCAATTGAACCAAATAAGGCTCAAAGGGCCAATCAAAACCTGTCGGAGCCAACAAAGCAAGCTAGACCCTCTAGAAGAAGCAACGGCTCAACACATCTAGCACAAACTCCCCCTCGGAACATGCACACTCAAGATACCAAGAAAGGGTGAAAAGAGCCAAGAAGTAAAGAGATACCAATAGAAGAACTTTAAAAGCTCAAAAACCACATTACCACATTTTCTCCCCCTTGACTAGTGCAAGTATGAAATTGCACCGTGTTCTCCCCCTTGGTTGAGTATGAATGTGTTGGGAATATGCCCTAGAGGTAATCATAGAGATGATGTATTCCTTGTATCCATGACATGTTATGAATATCCATTAAAGACAACTTGTATCGATTAGCAATTATGTGAATTGCTTGTGAAACTCTTTTACTTGTATGGTTATTATAAAAGTTGTCCCTAATCGGAGTTCGTGCAAGAATGCACATGAATATTAGATCAGCACATTATTAGTTGATGACTATGTTTCACACGTCATGGACATGAGATGTCAAGCTAATAATGTGGGCACATGTATGACATGGAGCTGAACAGACCCGACATGAGATTGTCTCTATACACATCATGTATGTTATGTCCTTAGACCTGAGATTGTTGTATGTACTCAAGATGTGAAACGACGTACTTAGAGACTACCAAACGCTACTCCGTGACTGGGTAGTTATAAAGGTAGCTTTCGGGTTTGTCGGGAAACATGTTGTGAGACATAGTCAATCAAGATGGAATTTGCCACTCTCCATATGAGAGAGATATCATTGGATCACTCAAATGATTAGATCATGAAATACATGGCCGTGCTTGGGTTAAGTGTTAACCCACGAGTTGGACCAAATATCGTGAGGCAAAGGAATAACATGTATATAGCTTGTGGTGGTTCGTCTGATATGATCATAGCATATGCATAGGAGTTGACACGCCTTGCTAGATGCCGCTATCAACTATTGGTCGAGTAAGAGTACTTGGGCCATGTCCATGTGTGTGTGAGCCCATAGGGTCGCACGCTTAAGGGGCTGGAAGCCTAATTCGGGTCGGACCCGAATTAGACTAGGTTTAGGGTTACTAATGGGCCTCCAACCTGGGAGCTCGTTAAGACGTCTATATAAGCAAGGGGCGCGCGCGGGGCGAGATAGGCTCACGTCCTTTGGCAACAACTGTCGCCCTCCCCACGCTCGCGCCTAGTACTCCTCGCGGACCTAGCAGTCCGGAGGTGTGACGCTTCTTCCGTGCACGTGTGGGATTCCTCGGAGGTGCTGCATTTGGAGCACAAGGATGAACCGCGAGTAGGAGACGTTGAGACGAATGACCTCACAACTGCATGGCACTACTGCGATGCGCACGACTACATCAAGTCGCTTCCGCTGCACCTGCGCGTCTAGTGCTAACTCCGTGATCTATAACTAGCACTAGTTCCTGGTTTATGGGGTAGAAAAATTTTGTTTTCCGGCTAGCGTAGCAACCTCATAACCCTACAGTGGTATCGGAGCCGTTAGTTGCCTCGTTATACTTTTGGGTGTGTGCATATGGAGATATGCATGGTTTTGGATCAATCTCTGATCATGGTTCGTGATCTTGCCACGTTGGTATTGTAACGATCTACTCGTACCGGTCGGGATTCCGCCATCCGAGTTAAGTGGTACATGTAAACCCAATTACGGTGAGTTGGAGATCAATAAGATTGATCGAATTGGACCTAGGTCAAGTTCCAAGCGCATGAGATGCGGAGGCGGTGGCAGATTGGATCCGCCATCGGAGGGAATTTTGCAGAAAAGTGTTGTTCGGTAAAACGGCCATAACTTTTGCATACGACCTCGGAACGAGAAAAACCTTAAACGAAAATCGTGCGCCGGAAAATTTTGCATTCGTCGACGACAGCCACTATTTGCAGTGGCGAAAATTAGATTTGCGAAATTCGGCCCAGAAAATTGAGTTTTCGGCGTTTTAAGTTTAGACGTCGGAATCGGTTAACTCTGTTTTGTAGGTATTTGTGATTGGTATAGCCCTTATCTGTATGTGATGCATGTATGATTTCATGGCTTCCATGTCATGATTAAGACAATGTGGCTGGAGCCACAGATATTGTCCATTCATATGTAATGGCCTGCGTGCCAATCTGTGATGTTCCTATGCGCGACCATGTAATTTTATTTCATTGTCCTGTGGTAGTGATAGATAGTCTTGATGGACTCATCACGGAGGATGGCATACTTCAATCATGGAGATGGCGATCACCATGATGAACAGATTGATGGAGATGGAGATCTCCAAAGGAATAATGGGTTATACCAAGTCAAAATCTGTGTTTATGTCGTTCTTAACGATGTTCTACGTTCACGTGCGATAATGTTCTTGTCTACATACGCGGTAGTGAAGTAGAACGATCCCTCAGCAATGTTTAAAGTTGTAATGCTTCCCCAAACATTGCACTGTCACATGTCTTGTACGATCAGTGGTAGGTCTATGAAATTAGGGTGCCACTGATTTTCTTTGACTAGACAGGTTTGTGTCGGACACTTACAAGCAGAAGGTTTGGTTACTTAAACAAGGTTATTCTAACGGTTAGGGACCTTGGAGAATTAGTTGTTGGTAACACAAGCATAGAGATGCCACCCAACAACAAGAGTCATATGTGATATGATTAGCAAGGAGTTGCTTACCGATCTACCATGTCGCCTAGCGGTGATGCTAAAGCTCACTAGTCGACTTGTTAGTTGCGGGTCTTGAATCACTAAGTTTCAATAGAGGGATATTGATTTTAGTGGGAGTATATTTTATTTACTCTATCTTGGATATATTGTCTTAGTATTTTGCATTACTTTTGTTGTAGATGGCTCCCAGCAATCAACCGTTTACTTTACGTTCAATTCTTGAAAAAGATAAGTTGAATGGAACAAACTATGCGGATTGGATCTGCAACCTGAGAATTGTTCTCAGGGCTTAGAGAAAGGAAGATGTTCTAGACACCCCATTACCAGATGAGTCTGCTGATAATGCACCTACTGCAGAGAAAACTGCTTACAAGAAAGCATGTGATGCTGATCTTGAAGTGGGTTGCCTTATGCTCGCTTGCATGGAGCCAGATCTCCAGATGCAATTTGATAATAATCATGCAGCATACGATATGATCGTGGCGCTTAATGATATGTTTCAGACTCAAGCCAGGACTGAAAGGTTAAATGTGTCGAAGGCTTTTGTCGAAACCAAGCTAGCAGAAGGCGCAGCAGTTGGCACACATGTGATCAAAATGGTTGGTCACACTCAGAGATTGGAGAAGCTAGGCTTCCCAATGGGCCCAGAGTTGGCCACTGATTTCATACTTGCGTCTCTTCCGCCAAGCTATGGGAACTTCATTTCGAACTACCATATACATGGGGCGGAGAAGGGCTTGAATGAATTGTGCGGCATGCTTAAAATAGCAGAAGCTGATATCAAGAAAGGTGCTGGCAATAGCCAGGTGATGGCGGTCCAAAACAAGCCTAACTTCAAGAAGAGGGCTTGGAAAAGGAAGAAGGTGAAGGCTAAAGATGAGATCTCTAAGCCAAACCCTCCTCCTGCGCCCAAGGCTGCTAGACCTGCTGAAGCTAAATGCTTTCATTGTAAGGGGACAGGTCACTGGAAAAGGAACTGCAAGTTGTACTTGGAATCCTTGAAGGATGGCGGCAATAAAGGTACTCCCGCTGCTTGTACATTTGTTGTTTATATTACAGACATTTTTCTCGCTAATTCTTATATCAATTCTTAGGTATTTGATACCGGATCAGTTGCTCATATTTGCAATACGATGTAGGGAATGATAAGAAGTAGAAGCGTGAAAAGAGGAGAAGTTGATTTCCGCGTGGGCAATAATGCAAGAGTTATTGCATTGAACGTTGGGACGATGCAACTTCACCTTCCGTCAGGATTTATCATGGAATTGAATAATTGTTATTTTGTTCCTAGTTTAAGTCGAAACATTGTATCACATTCATGTTTGATGAAGGATGGTTATTCATTTGCGAGTAAAGACAATGGTTGTGTGATCTCAAAGAATGACATGTTTGTGGCTTTTGCATCCATTATGAATGGGTTGTTTATTTTAAATATTGATGATGAACCTATCTGTAATATTAATGTTAAAAGGCCTCGGCTTAATGAGTTAAGTCCTACCTATATGTGTCATTGTCGTTTAGGTCACATAAGTGAGAATCGCATGAAGAGGCTCCATTCTGATGGGCTTCTAACTTCGTTTGATTTTGAATCATATGAAACATGTGAGGCTTGCTTGATGGGAAAGATGACCAAGTCGCCTTTCACAGGTTTTCCTGAGAGGGCGGCAGACTTGTTGGAACTTGTACATACTGATATATGCGGACCAATGAGTACGACAGCTAGAGGCGGATTTCAATACTTCATAACCTTCACTGATGATTTTAGTAGATTTGGATATGTCTACTTAATGAAACATAAGTCTGAGACATTTGAAAAATTCAAAGAATTTCATAATGAAGTAGAGAATCAACGTGGCAAGAAAATTAAAGCCTTGCGATCTGATCGTGGAGGCGAATATTTGAGCCATGAGTTTAGCAATCATCTAAAGAGTTGCGGAATTGTTCCACAGCTTACGCCACCTGGAACGCCTCAGAGAAACGGCGTGTCCGAGTGACGTAATCGGACTTTGTTGGACATGGTTCGGCCTATGATGAACCAGTCAGACCTACCACTCTCATTTTGGGGATATGCTCTAGAAACAGCCACTTTCACATTGAATAGGGTACCGTCTAAGTCCGTAGTTAAGACACCATATGAGATATGGACTGGTAAGAGTCCTAGTTTGTCTTTTCTAAAGATTTGGGGTTGTGAAGTTTATGTCAAACGACTTATGTCAGATAAACTTACACCCAAGTTGGTCAAATGCTTTTTCGTGGGATATCCAAAGGAAACTTTAGGATATTACTTCTACAACTGATCAGAGGGCAAAGTGTTTGTTGCTCAGAATTGTGTCTTCTTAGAGAAAGAGTTTCTCCATAAAGAGAAGAGTGGACAAAAGGTGTATCTTGAAGAAGTTCAAGATGAGCCAATAGGGGATAACTCTACGAGTGATGCTAATGTAGCAGAACAAGTTGAGATACTTGTGGCAAAAGAAACACCACCACAACCATGAAGGTCAGCAAGAATCCATGAGGCACGTGGGGAAGTGTTATTGTTAGACGATGACGAACCTGCGACTTACGCGGAAGCAATGATGGACCCAAATTCCGAGGAATGGCAAAGTGCCATGAGATCCGAGATAGATTCCATGGGAGACAATCAAGTTTGGAACTTGGTTGACCCGCCTAATGGGGTTAAACCTATTGAGTGCAGATGGATCTATAAAAAGAAAAAAGATATGGATGGAAACGTTCATGTCTATAAAGCTCGACTTGTTGCAAAGGGTTTTCGGCAAGTTCAAGGAGTTGACTAAGATGAGACATTCTCGCTGGTAGCGATGCTTAAATCTATCCGGATCATTTTAGCAATTGCTACTTATTTCGATTATGAAATTTGGCAGATGGATGTTAAAACAGCCTTTCTAAATGGAAGTTTGGAAGAGGACGTGTATATGATACAACCCGAAGGTTTTGTTGATGCTAATAATGCTGGAAAAATATGCAAGCTACAGAAATCCATTTATGGGTTGAAGCAAGCATCTTGGAGTTGGAACATTCGTTTTGATGAAGTGATCAAAGGGTTTGGCTTTCGTCAGAATGAAGAAGAACCTTGTATTTACAAGAAGGAAAGTGGGAGCGATGTTGTATTTCTAATCTTGTATGTAGATGACATACTATTGATTGGGAATGACATTCCTATGTTGCAATATGTAAAGACTTCACTGAATAATAGTTTTTCTATGAAGGATTTAGGAGAAGAAACATACATTTTGAGCATTAAGATCTATAGAGATAGATCAAAGAGGCTTATAGGATTAAGCCAAGATACGTACATTGACAAGGTGTTCAAACGTTTCAACATGGAACAATCCAAGAGAGGGTTCTTGCCTATGTCACATGGTATGCGTTTTAGCGAGAAGTAGTGTCCTTCGATAGCTGATGAGCAAAAGCGCATGAGTAAGGTTCCATATGCTTCGGCCATTGGTTCCATTATGTACACCATGATATGTACTCGCCCAGATGTCTCATATGCTCTAAGTGTTGCGAGCAGGTACCAAGCCAATCCAGGTGAGAGTCACTGGACGCTTGTTAAAAAAATCCTTAAGTACTTGAGAAGGACTAAAGATGTGTTCCCAATCTATGTAGGTGAGGAGGAGCTCGTTATAAATGGTTACACCGATGCCAGCTTCCAAACTGACGTGGATGATTCACAATCTCAATCAGGTTTTGTGTTCACAATAAATGGTGGTGTTGTAAGTTGGAAGAGTTCCAAGCAGGAGACGCTGACTGATTCTACAACAGAAGCCGAGTACATTGCAGCTTCTGCAGCTGCAAAGGAAGGTGTTTGGATGAGGAGGTTTCTCATCAAGCTTGGTGTGGTTCCAAATGCGTCTCGCCCGTTGAATCTACATTGTGACAACAATGGGGCGATAGCGCAGACTAAGGAGCCTACGAATCACCAAAAGAACAAACATGTACTGCGGAAGTTTCATCTCATTCGAGAGTTCATCGGTCGAGATGAGATCAAGATGTGCAAAATACATATGGATTTGAATGTTGCAGATCCTTAGACAAAGGCTCTTCCACAGCCCAAGCATGAGGCACACGTGAAAGCTATGGATGGTATTAGGTATCTTCGAGATTAGCTCTAGTGCAAGTGGGAGACTGTTGGGAATATGCCCTATTGGTAATCATAGAGATGATTTATTCCTTGTATCCATGACATGTTATGAATATCCATTAAAGACAACTTGTATCGATTAGCAATTATGTGAATTGCTTGTGAAACTCTTTTACTTGTATGGTTATTATAAAAGTTGTCCCTAATCGGAGTTCGTGCAAGAATGCACATGAATATTAGATCAGCACATTATTAGTTGATGACTATGTTTCACACGTCATGGACATGAGATGTCAAGCTAATAATGTGGGCACATGTATGACATGGAGCTGAACAGACCCGACATGAGATTGTCTCTATACAAATCATGTATGTTATGTCCTTAGACCTGAGATTGTCGTATGTACTCAAGATGTGAAACGACGTACTTAGAGACTACCAAACGCTACTCCGTGACTGGGTAGTTATAAAGGTAGCTTTCGGGTTTGTCGGGAAACATGTTGTGAGACATAGTCAATCAATATGGAATTTTCCACTCTCCATATGAGAGAGATATCACTGGATCACTCAAATGATTAGATCATGAAATGCATGGTCGTGCTTGGGTTAAGTGTTAACCCACGAGTTGGACCAAATATCGTGAGGCAAAGGAATAACATGTATATAGCTTGTGGTGGTTCGTCTGATATGATCATAGTGTATGCATAGGAGTTGACACGCCTTGCTAGAGGCCGCTATCAACTATTGGTCGAGTAAGAGTACTTGGGTCATGTCTATGTGTGCGTGAGCCCATAGGGTCGCACGCTTAAGGGGCTGGAAGCCTAATTCAGGTAGGTTTAGGGTTACTAATGGGCCGCCAACGTGGGAGCTCGTTAGGACGCCTATATAAGCAAGGGGCGGGCGCGGGGCGAGATAGGCTCACATCCTTTGGCAACTGTCGTCGCCCTCCCCACGCTCGCGCCTAGTACTCCTTGCGGACCTAGCAATCCGGAGGCGTGACGCTTCTTCCCTGCACATGTGGGATTCCTCGGAGGTGTTGCATCTAGAGCACAAGGACAAACCGCGAGTAGGAGACGTTGAGGCAGACGACCTCGCAACTGCACGGCACTGCTGCGACGCGCACGACTACATCAAGTCGCTTCCGCTGCACCTGCGCGTCTAGTGGTAACCCCGTGATCTATAACTAGCACTAGTTCCTGGTTTATGGGGTAGAAAAATTTTGTTTTCCGGCTAGCGTAGCAACCTCATAACCCTACAGAATGAAATGCACATTTCTCCCCTTGTTGACACATGTAGCTCATCAAAGCTCAAAACTCAAGAACCGGCCAGAAATGCCATGAGATGCAAAATGAGTGCAACAAGGTTCATACATAGAGCTAAGACAATGAATGGATGCTCTAAGTGATGTGATCCTGTGAGAATAGGAAAAGCTCTACGTGCCCAACAAAGACTCAAGTTGAGCTAAAGATCACTTTAGAAGCCAAATTTAGAGAAGATTACATGTGTGAGCAGAGAAAGGGTATCGCCTCCTAGAGACAACTAAACAAGGCAAACAAGATAGGATCAACCTCAAAGCTATCTCATGTATAGCGAGTAAAACTATCCCTAGCAGAGTTCATACAACAAGCCAATGACCCAACTAAATCAAATTTTCAAGTTCCAGAGTGTTGCGGCCAAAAATCAGTTTTAGGCACATTAGAAGTGTATGTGAGTGGTTGTAAGCAAAGTGATGCCACTTATCAACTGGGCGAAGCCAAAGATCTTGACACACTGGTTTCGGTCAAACATGACACCGCTCAAGTTCAACCCATATGGGAAGCAGTCTCGGACACACGGTGAAGTGCTCACAAATGCGAACCCAACTCGATCTTTTCAATTCACTATTTAGAGAGCTATTTCATTTTAGATTAATTTTAATCATGGTGCTCAATGGAAGTGAATGAAGCAATGAAGAGTCATAGTTACAAGCTATATACAAAACAGCCAAGAAGAATCTTCAAAAGCCTACACATGCTAGTGTCATTTCAGAGGTGACATGGGGAATTAAATTCAATTTTAAAGCTTTTCTAACTTAGCTCTATTGCATATCAAGAGATTGTAACACCCCAAAATTTGCATTGTTTTGAAAAGTGCTAAATTGATCTAATTATGCTTTTACTGCTATGCATTTAATATATAAATGAGAAAAATATAAATTTTCGTGAGATTAAAATTCTATCATGTAGCAACATGTTGAGCATTCATGCTGGTGCATTCTTATTTCTGTTCTGAGTGGTTTTGAAAAAATATTCAAATCTGTTTTGAAAACGTTTGCAAAAGAAAGTTCAAAAATAGTTCTAGAAAATTGAAAAGCCTATTCTTTTTCTCTCCCTCGTTTTCCCTCTTTCTGGCCCATTCTCTTTAGACTGCAGACCTTGCTCCCTCTCCCTTTCGCTTCTGGGTTGTGCCCCTCCTTCTGTTCACTCGGCCCAGTGCCTCCCTCCGCACTCGGCATGTCCAGCTGCATGGGCCGCGCTCTTCTCTCCCTTTACCTTGATCCGGCCCAGCTTTCGGCCCAAAGCCGAGCGGGAACGCCCGCACCCCCTTCCCTCCCCTCTCCTTGCGGCTGACAAAGCGGGTTTGCATGTCAGTGGTTTCTTCCCCCTCCTATCTCCTCTGCCGAGTTCGAATCGAGAAGGACGAGAGCGGCAGAAAACCGAATCCTCCTCGATCCCTATTTTCCCGGGATTTGTTGCTTCCAAGTCGAAGTCCAGGGCCTTATTAGACTCCATTATCTCCCACCGCATCCAAATTTCCCATCTACTGCCTCATGCACCTCGCCCTAGCACCAACCGCAGCGCTGCTCCCGAGCTTGAACCGCGCCGTCACCATTGACGAGCAGTGAAGCTCCTCTGTCCACCTCTAGCCCTCAACTTCCTCTAGCACAAGGACTGTTACCCCGTGAACCCCCTCGGCCACTCGGTTTCACTCCTCCTCGCTCTCACCATGTCGCTATAGTCTGCAGGGAGTAGAGCTCCACTCCGCCGCATCGCCTGCCGCCTCCGTGCTTCACCGATCGCCGAAGTCAACCTAGGTGAATTCGCGTTTTACTCCTCGTTCTCCCGGTGCCCTCAGTTTCTATTTTGGTGTCCTGTAGGCCCTGTTCGCCTTGCGCCGCTGACCTCCACGTCGGAATCCATGGTGGGCCGCTGTTGGCCCTCTGTTCCGGCCGGCAGGGCCTCTGTTTCCTCCCCCTGTTCTAATCTCGTCCGTCCGTTCTTGATCAGACGATCCTTAATCGTTGATACTCTTTCGCCTTGACCGTTTTGCAAAAGAAACCCCAAAGACTTTAAGTATGAACCCGCCGTCCTTGGCGTTTTCAGTAAATACGATTTTCACTTGTGAAGGCGTATTTCCTTTCGAAATTTGATTTATTCAAAATAGAATGAAAATCTATATTTACAGAATTGTCATTCAATTTCAAATGCTTATAACTTCTCCATTTTAAATCCGATTTGATCCGTTCAAGTTGCATTAGATTCGTAATAAAATTATCTACATGTTAGTGCTACTGTTAGTTAATTTTGAAACAGTTTAATTTCGTGTTTAGATTTAAATTAATACCTTTGTATAGGAGAACTTGTTTAATTCATAACTTCATTGTTTTAGCTCTGTTTTTCGTGCACGAAACATCATTGTGATCGTAGATACGTAGATTAGTTCTATAAACTTTTCATCTTATTTTCTTACTATTGGTGTACTATTCTAATCATAGTCTTGTTTGCTTCGTGTATGTGTGCCCGTTGATTGTATGGTGTTGCTTGTTGATCGGTATAGACGTTGACCCACCGGTTGAAGAGTCTGAGTTTTTCTTCGATCAAGAATAGCAGGACCAGCAGGAATACTTCGAAGAAGGGAAGTATAACATGGAATTATCCTTATTGTCCTATTCATGATTAATATAACTCATATGCATGATTCCTTGTCATCATAGTTTGATCCTAGAGATTGATATCCTGAATACCTTGTTACCTACAATTTTGATCCACCATATATGATTAGTATTGCTAGTGCTCATACCAGATGTACATGATCTTAATGTGTTAATGACTATATGCAATAATGATAAAACTCGCCTTTTAGCAACATTGGACTATAGGAGCTTATCTGTAGGGTAAAAGCTGGGATATACGGTACAACTACGGGGGCTATATGGCTCTGGCTTTAGCTCAGTACGGAGACCTTTTCTAGCTTGTTCAGTGGTTACCTTTATGGCGCAAAATGGGGCGTGGCGAGACGGGTATAGTGTGGTTCCTAATCTATGGGCATAGCCGCGAAGGAGTGTGACCGTAGACATGTTGGCTCTACACCCCCCTGTTATGAACCTTGCGGCCCTAACTTGTTAGACGAACCCTTGGAAGGCTTCATAGTGTACCCTGCCTGCTCACCTTAGCAGTGTTTTGGGAGTTGCAAACCCGGGCAAATGGACAATCACGACTCGTGGGTAAAGATGTACACCTCTGCGCAGAGTTAAAAACAATCATGATAGCCGTACTTACGGACACGAGAGGCTCGGAAAACTCACAGAATTATTGGGTTCTTATTTCTATGTTGGCTTATGCAAGTCTTATTCATTAATTGTATCATTTGTCATCTACTTTATGATCATGGATATTTGAGCTGATGCAAATTACCTTGGGAATTGTTGATATTTAATATGAACTTGATCTACTTAAAATGCTTACCGCTATGAACCATGCATAACCTTTTGAGCCTCATGAACCCCGTGTTATATTTGTTGAGTACATATGTGCTCACCCTTGCATTCAAACACCACAGATGAAGATTGAATTGATGATTACCGCAATGAGTACTAGTCTTGGAGTCAACCAGTCAACTAGTCCCTTTTTGGAGCTTCCGCAGAAGTTGTCGTTTAGTTAAAATTTTATTTGCTTAAGACTCTGTATTGAATAATTATTCGCTATGTAATAAGCACTGTGATGGTACTTTTTATAATTTGTCAACTCATATGTGCGACTATTCCTGGGGTGCACATGAGCCTTTTATGCACTTGTTTTTGTTCTTAAAAACGGGTTTGACAAATGGTATCAGAGCATGTGTTGACTATAGGACACAAGCCTAGTAGTTCTGGTCTCTATCTAAAGTTTAGTTTGCTACAAAAACTATTTTCTACAACCTTGTCTTTCGAATTGATTAATTCTGAATCCTTGTCTTATTGTCTCCTCCTTGATAGCTTCCTTTGAGCTACTATTTCTTATCACCTTTAATATTTTATTTCTCTTGGTTTTACTAAGTTTCTAGTCTCACCTTGTTCAAAATCTTTATGGTCTTTCATCACCTGCATCCCCTTTTCTAGGATGTCCACCTTTGAGCAGAAGTGCGAGTAGTATCGCAGTTGAGTCTAGTTAATCGAGTTTTTGGTGTAGTGTGATCCATGTGTGCTTGAATTATTTGTCATGATGATTATGAGTGATTTGGATTTTTGTAATGCTTGCTGGAACCTTGTGGTTATAGCTACAAGTTTCCAAGGTTTTATAATAATTAATTAATGTCATACATATAGTTGGGTTGGGTTTGTCCTGTCTCTGTCCTTGCTATTTTCTGGAGGAGTCTGCAATGTTTCTGTTATATCTCGAGATCTGATCATGCAAAATTC
Source organism: Microstegium vimineum (assembly GCA_022036555.1). Classification (NCBI taxonomy): domain Eukaryota; kingdom Viridiplantae; phylum Streptophyta; class Magnoliopsida; order Poales; family Poaceae; genus Microstegium; species Microstegium vimineum. The sequence continues at coordinate 13,474,776 of CM039129.1, read as the reverse complement.
ATGAAATTTTTCTGGGAACAACTAGACTTCTCATGGTTCATGTCCAACTGGAATCACCCCCACATCTGTTTTATTTTAAGAGATATGTCTGTTACAAGTTGAGGTTTCTGCGCAGTCTGGAACCTAAAACAGAATCTGTTCTTTGCTGTTTTACGCAATTTTAACTTTTGAATCTGGGAATGCCGGTTAAAACAAAGTTGTAGAGAATTTCGAGACCTTTCCAGAAAGTATATAACCAACTACATTGGATATGTGTAACTCGAGATATGGCTGTTTTACTGTAGTGTTCTCAGAACATCTTATCCAGAAAATTTCAGATTTACATATACCAACTGTTTTTTTATGCTCCAGATAATCTATCTTTAAGGGGGTAGACTTTCAGATTACACCAGTTATTTTTGTTGAACAAGAAGGATGGTAGTCAGAGAATGTGTGTTGATTATAGATCACTCAATGAGGTTACAATCAAGAACAAATATCTTTTGCCTAGAATTGATGATTTGTTTGATCAGTTGAGAGTTGCTTGTGTGTTCTTAAAGATTGATCCTCGTTATGATTATCATCAGTTGAAGATTTGCGCTAGTGATTCCAAATACTGCTTTCACTACAAGGTATGGTCTATATGAGTATTCTGTTATGTCATTTGGATTGACCAATGCTCCTACCTACTTTATGGACATGATGAATATGGTGTTTATATGGAGTATTTGGATAAATTTGTGTTTGTGTTCATTGCTGATATATTGGTGTTCTTTAAAACTAAGGAAGAACATGATGAACACTTGAGATTGGTATTGCAGAAGCTTAGAGATCACAAGTTGTATGCTAAGTGAAACAAGAGTGAGTTGTGGTTGAAAGAGGTTTCTTTTCTTTTCTTGGCCATGTTGTCTCCAACGGTGGTATTTCTGTTGATCAAGCAAGGTGAAAGATGTGTTGAATTGGAAACCACCAACTAGTGTTACTGAGATTCGTAGTTTTCTAGGTTTAGCTGGTTACTACAAAAGATTCATTGAAGGGTTTTCAAAGCTTGCAAAGCCTATGACTGCCTTGTTAGAGAAGAATGCTAAGTTTATGTGGTCTAATCAATGCTAAGCCAATTTTGAAGAGTTAAAGAAGAGGTTGACTACAACACCTGTGTTGATGCTGCCAGACCTGAGTAAGAGTTTTTCTATCTATTGTGATACTTCTCGTACTGGTTTGGGGTGTGTTTATATGCAAGAAGGTAGAGTTTTTGCTTATCCTACTCATGATTTAGAGCTTGCTGTTGTAGTACATGCTTTGAAGATTTTGGAGACACTATTTGATTGGGCAGTATGAGAACTCATGATTTGATATTGAAAGGATCAAGATGCCCAAGAGGGGGGGTGAATTGGGCTCTTTTAAATTTCTAGACAAGAATTAAACCTATAAAGAGCCAATTAACCACCTAGTGCCTACCACTTGTGTGTCCTAGCTAGAAAGCGGTAGCAAGTCACTAGAAAGCGAAACCTTCCTACACAATTCTAGTATGAATTGAAAGACAAGTGCGGAAAGTAACACCGTAAGAAGGAGCTAGGGAAAGAGATGCTTGACACGGCGATGTTTTGCCGAGGTATCGAGGAGTCGACACTCCCCCCTAGTCCTCGTTGGAGCACCTCGCAAGGTATAGCTCCCCCTCAATCCCGCGCAAGGGATGAGTGCTCTCTACGGGCTGATTCTTCGCCACTCCAGCTCAGTGAATCGCCCACAACCGATCACAACGTCGATGGAGAAGGGCCGCCGACAATTCTCCGGCGATCACCTTCCTCCAAGCATCACTGGACCGTCTAGGTGATGTCGATCACCAAGAGTAACAAGCTTCAATCTTCGCTTGACTCACTCAAGCTTCACAACTAGAGGATGCACACTTGAACTCTTGGATGAACTAGAGGAGAGGATGGATGGATTCACGAATCACTCTCTCACTCTAGGGCTCTTGCTCTCTTCCCAACCTTCTCAACAAACTCAGCAACTCAAATGAGCAAAGGCAAGGTGGGAGAGAACTGTGAGGAGCTATAAATAAGCCCTCAGAAAACTGCCTCGGGCTGGCAACTTAAGTTGGCGACGGACGCTCCGTCGACTAGGCGACGGACGCTCCGCCGCATGCCCCAACGGCTAGTTCTTCACAAAGTTTGGGCGACGGACGCTCCGACGCCTAGGCGACGGACGCTCCGACGCCTAGGTGACGGACGCTCTGACACGATTTCCCAGCGACAGACGCTCCGTCACGGGGGCGACGGACGCTCATCCCAGCGTCCGACGCTGCACTCTGGCTTGGGCTGAAAAACACCCTCTCTGGAAGGTCGACGGACGCTCTCCAAGCGTCCGACGCTTGACCGACGGACAACGTCCATCGGACCCTAAAAACCTTAGCCAGAAACACATGGCCAGTGGAAGGCCGACGGATGCTGTGGACTTAACCACCCAGCGTCCGACGCCTCCGTCAGGAGCGTCCGTCGCTCAGAAAACAGGCCTCTCAACTTTGTTTTTCGTCGCGATGAAAACGGAAGTTGTTCTAGGCTATCTTACGATCAACATAGGCTTGCTTAGAGCTAAGGAAGACAAGTGTGCACCACACCTAGTTCAAGAAGCTTTTCTAAGTCAAGCTACTAGTCTCAACCCCTCTTAATAATACGATCAAAGATCAAATAAAAGCCCTATCTATTTCTAAGTGCCCTTCATCACCTTATGGCACTTAGCCTATCATTCTAGGGTCTTCATCATGTCTCCTTGAAATCCGAAATGATATCTATCTTGAGGGCTAAGTGATGACCATTAATGCCCATTCTTGTTGATCACTATGGCTAAGCTACGCATAGCCTCTGCAAAATACACATTAGCCATAATAATCGCTAATTGTCGTTAATCACCGAAACCAACTAGGGCTATGATTCTTCAGATATATATACTGATCATAAGAGTTTGAAATATATCTTCACCCAGTCTGATATGAACTTGAGACAATGCAGATGGTTATAGTTGATCAAGGATTATGATCTGGATGTGCATTATCACCCTGGGAAAGCTAATGTGATTGCAGATGCTCTCAGCAGGAAGAATGGAGTTCATGAGTTTCTAATGTCAGCCATGTCAGATGAGTTGTGTGATGAGTTTGCACGTTTGAACTTGGGTTTTGTTGTCAATGCAGCCGAGATGGTGATGGAACCTACACTTGAAAAGGAGGTCCACAAAGGTCAGTTGCAGGATGAGAAGCTGAAAGAGATAGCATAGAACATAGTAATTGGTAAGTCAACTGGTTTTCACAGGGATGATAATGGAATTTTGTGGTTTGGTAATCGTTTGTGTGTACCTCATGATCTGACTTATGAAGAGTATACAGTTAAGATTATTAAAACAGCAGAAAGAGTAACCAGAAGCAGAGTGATTAAGATGTGTAAGATTTAATGGAATCGGTGTTCAGAGGCAGAAGCAATGTGGGAAAGAGAAGATGATCTGAGGAGATCATACCCACAGATGTTTGAGCAAGCCAGCTAATCTCTAGGACGAGATTCTTTTAAGGGGGGTAGATTTGTAACACCCCAAAATTTGCATTGTTTTGAAAAGTTCTAAATTGATCTAATTATGCTTTTACTGCTATGCATTTAATATATAAATGAGAAAAATATAAATTTTGGTGAGATAAAAATTCTATCATGTAGCAACATGTTGAGCATTCATGCTGGTGCATTCTTATTTCTGTTCTGACTGGTTTTGAAAAATATTCAAACCTATTTTGAAAACGTTTGCAAAAGAAAGTTCGAAAATAGTTCTAAAAAACTGAAAAGCCTTTTCTTTTTCTCTCCCTCGTTTTCCCTCTTTTTGGCCCATTCTCTTTAGACCATAGGCCTTGCTCCCTCTCCCTTTCCCTTCTGGGTTGTGCCCCTCCTTCTCTTCACTCGGCCCAGTGCCTCCCTCCGCACTCGGCCTGTCCAGCTGCATGGTCCACGCTCTTCTCTCCCTTTCCCTTGATCCGGCCCAGGTTCCGGCCCACAGCCGAGCGGGAACACCTGCACCCTCTTCCCTCCCCTCTCCTTGCGGCTGACATAGCGGGTCCGCATGTCAGCGGCTTCTTCCCCCTCCTATCTCCTCTGTCGAGTTCGAATCGAGAAGGACGAGAGGGGAAGAAAACCGAATCCTCCTCGATCCTTATTTTCCCGGGATTTGTTGCTTCCAAGTCGAAGTCCAGGGCCTTATTCGACTCCATTATCTCCCACCGCCTCCAAATTTCCCATCTACTGCCTCATGCACCTCGCCCTAGCACCAACCACAGCGTTGCTCCCGAGCTTGAACCGCCCTGTCACCATTGACGAGCAGTGTAGCTCCTCCGTCCACCTCTAGACCTCAACTTCCTCCAGCACAAGGTTTGTTACCCCCGAACCCCCTCGGCCACTCGGTTTCTCTCCTCCTTGCTCTCACCATGTCTGTCGGATACCTAGAAATAGGGTACCCAAATTACCGGACTCCACAAAAACAAAAATCACCATCAGGGGCTCTTCCGCCTCGCCCGAGCCAAGGTGGCGTCGCCCAAGACGTCATCAACCCTCGGGGGCTCTTCCGCCTCGCCCGAGCCAAGATGGCGTCGCTCGTGACGTCATTGACCCTCGGGGGCTCTTCCGCCTCGCCCGAGCCAAGATGGCGTCGCCCAAGACGTCATCAACCCTCGAGGGCTCTTCCGCCTCGTCCGAGCCTAGGTGGCGCTGCACATGACATCATCTACCCTCGGGGGCTCTTCCGCCTCGTCCGAGCCTAGGTGGCGTCGCCCGTAACGTCATCTACCCTCGGGGGCCTTGCTCCCCGTTCGAGCCTAGCAAACGTCATTCGTGACGAGCCTCACCCTCGGAGACTTCACCGCCACGCTACGGCCCAAGGCGCTCTAGCCCACATAGTCAAAAGATCCATAGTACCCTCCGTCCTCAGGGATGGGGTTCAGAGCATGAGCCACCATGCCGACCCCTGTTCACCCTACGGTACAGGGTCCTGTGCTGCCTAACCGACGACTTCCACGCGTGATATCCACGCCATGGCTCGGAAGGACACTCCAACAGGGATTAGGGCATTATCAAGCAAACGTGGGGGTGCCTGGTCCTGTGCGACCAACCTCCGCCCATACCCAGAAAGGGGGAACAGCAGGGTTCCCGGTCACAGGGCGCATGGCTATAGCTCATCAGGGGCGAACAGGACTTGGACATGTGTCCATTGGCACAATCTTCTTCAAGAAGGAAGACAGGATGAAGACAAAGGCCTCCTTTGGCAGCAGCCCAAGCCGGGCCCACGAACACTCTCCCTCTCTCTACTGTACTCCTCCATCTCTCCATATGTATAAAGGGAGGGAACGGACCCCTAGTCTAAAAGGACGGGACATTCCAACTCTCATTCACACACACTCAAACTCGCACACACGCGAGCACTCACCAGAACCAAGAACCTCATATGCACGAGACCTGGGAACTGCCTTCCCTCTCTCAGCAAAAGCTTGTAGCTCCCCTCTACGAGCTCTCCGCGCTCGATAATACAACCCCGCAACACACTGGACGTAGGGCGTTCGTGCCCGAACCAGTATAAACCTCCGTGTTCTCCGAGCGCAACCATCCGAACTCTGACACGCTTAGAAATTTACTTGTTGGCCGTCTAGACCCCGCCATTTTAGACACCGACAGTTGGCGCGCCAGGTAGGGGACCTTTGCATGTCACATGTATTTTCGAGTTTCGGATGGCTGATCGCCACATTCGCTTCGCTCCGGGCACCATCATTCGTTTTGGTAGCCTAGACTTCCAGTGCCACGGGCAGGACGTCGACGTGGCTCTCCGTCACCCCACGGCATCTTCCGAGGTAGCCATGGGCGCCATCATTGCTTCCATGGCCCACCTTCATCTATCTCCCTCTGGGGAACAAACCGCTCGCGGGGCGGTCGTCCCGCGGGCCGATTATCCTCAGTTCGAGTGCCAGCTCGACATGCTCATGGGACCCCAGCCGACTCAGGAGTCCCTGCACAACCTCTACTTCGCGTTTGCCAACGTGACGGCACAGCTTGCGGGAGGGCAGCCGCTCTCCCCCGGGCGGGTCGAAATGCCCGTCTCGGAAGCGCAGCCTTTCGGCATGAAGAATGCCGCCACATCATACGCGGAGACGGTGGCCGCGTGGTTCCATGCAGACCTAGCAAAAGGAAAACGCATGGGACTCGCGTCCCACCACTTTCGTTCCACCTCTGATCTTCCCTTGAGCCCCGAGGCCACTTCTTACGTCGATTCGAGCCTTGGGAGCGACAACCCCCTGGACTTCGACGGTCTGGAGGATCAGGAGGCGCTACGTGGCTTCCTCTAGGCCAGCGAATATCTGCTCGACACCGACTCGAGCGGTCCCAGCGAAGACAACGACCGCGAGTGCTTCAGGTGCGACGCATCGCCACCCGCGATTGCGGTCGACCCCACCCACGTCAACGAGGAGGACGGAGACGGTGATGGCAACCACACACCCGTGGACCAGACAGGTGTTCCAGTACCTGTTGACACCGTTTTTTGACATGTGTCAAATGAGCTAAGACTTGCATTGATCGGTAGCCATTTTCTATCGGCATCGGAAGGTCATCGGTCAGTGTTGCCGATGAGAGTGAATGTTGCGAAAGGGATAAGTTTGTTGCCGATGGAAGCTGGACAATTCTTGCCGATAGGAGTTAATTGGTAAAGACAAGTTACCAGTGGAGGTGAAGAGTGGCCGATTGGAAGGTATTACCGATAAGGAGATGATGCCGATGGGCACAGGGTGACATGGCGGTTGACGTCAGCAGGGGATTGCCGATGGCAATAGAAGGAAGTTGCGGATTGAAGAGTCTGCCGATGGAAAGTTCCATCGAAGAGAAGACATAAGGAAACTAGTGATCTCATACCAGTATTGTTATAGAAGTTTGAGTCCGACTCTTGCATGAGTCATTTATTTCCTTAGAAATAGAAGTATTTGTTTAGGAAAATATCATTATCCGACTCCTGCGCGAGTCAGTTGTTTCCTTAAAGATAGGAGTTTTGTTTAGGAAAGATATGGGTCGTGTCTGTGTACAACTCCTTTTGCTGGGGTATAAATATGTACCTAGGGGTCGTGGAAAAAACAATCAATCACACATCAAACAAATCAATTACTTTTAATCTACTTTTCAACAATTCTACTTTTATTGCATTAGCTTTAGTTCATCTACGAGTTCTTCAAGCTTCGACGGGCTGCATCTCCTTGATCTCCATCAAACCCTTGCAAGTTCCGCGTGGGAGTAATCTGAGCTTTGACATCCGGGCGCATCGCTGTTGTCTCGTTCAGCTCTGCTCTAGTTATCTTGATCAAGTCTGAGTCTTGACATCTGGGTGTATCGCCGTTGTCTTGTTTGGATCTTGTTCTAGTTATCGTCCTTGTCGATTAACTGGTCAAATCGACTGGCACACCTTTGGATATCGAATTCGGGTAATATCCCGAGGTGTTCGCGGATCCTGACGCTTTTTGTGTCAACACCTCTTTTGGCACACCCGGTGGGACAAATTATACATCTGCTACGGGTGATCATACTGACGTCAATCAGAGGAACGTCATTGAAGTCTCCGAGGCCGATCTAAAAGATGATCAGAAGCTGGCTATGGAGCGGACTATGGAGGAGTACAAGCAATTGTATCTGAAGTCCTTCAGCCTAAGCAGGAGCGGCGAAGCCATCCAGAAGCAAGATCCGTCGTTGTCGTGGCAGGTCACGTTTGATGCCAATCCTGGTAAGTTGCAAGAGATGGTTAATTCTGCGTTAAATCAAGCATTAATTAGCCACTCCAATGTGCTGTCCAACACTGTATACAATGCTGTCATGCAATCTTTCAAAGAAGGACAAGCACCTCAATATGTTGGTCCAGCATATCATCAACCTGGATCGGCATCTATAAACCCATCGGCAACACCAATGGCGTCTTCCACTCCTGTGGATCCGTCTGCCGATGTGGCTACACCGCCAAGGCTAAGTCCTGAAAGCGTCACCAAGCTTAGTGCAGATCCAGTGGTGTCGGCGATATCGGGACCTGCTATCCAGAATCATCTAGCTCCTGCCAACTAGTGGGGATACGGTATGCCTTCAAATCCATCTGCTAGTTCCAGTCTGGTGCAGGGAGATAGTTCAGTTTGGAAGGGCTCCACGGCATTGGCAATGCAATCACAGCCGATGGTCCCTATGATGCATTACTCTACGTCTTCTCCAACTGTGCAAACGCCATCAGAAGATCTCCAGGTGGTGATTCCTAAAGCACATCTGATGCCACCATCAGCAAATGTTGTGCCGATGCAGCAAAGCATAGCAACTGGGAGTCAGCCCATGCTGGTAAATCCTCAAGCTGGAGTATTAACACATCAAGGTAACCAATGTGTTGATTACTCCAAAGTGCAGGAGCAGCAGGCGCCAGTTAACTATCAGTCATCGGTAAGTCATGCGCCGATGATTCATAATCCTGGATGGACCAATCAACCGCCGGTTCAACAGCCTGGCGTACTAATGTATCCTTGTGAAAGTCCAGCAAATATTCAGAGTAGAGTATCGGTACAGCAACCGATGAATATGATGCCACAACATAACCCAGTGAATGTGCAAAATTATCCACTGGTGAGTCAACCGATGCATAACGACCAGATGACTGGTGTTGCGCCTATGCCAACTACCCTGAATCATCTTCTACCAAGACCTGAAGGGGCGCATCAGCCGACTCCACCAGTCAACAATCAGCCAATGAGTAGGCAAGAGCAGGATGCATATTGGACCGATAAGATTGCCGAAGTGATGAAAGAACAATTCGGTATTAAACCCAAGGTCAATACATACTCTTATCGGATGTCATATCCTCCGGCGTATGAGTTAATTCCTCTCCCAAATCGGTACAAGGTGCCTGATTTTACCAAATTCTCTAGCCAAGATGCCACGTCAACGATGGAGCACATCAACCGCTTCATTATCCAGTGTGGAGAAGCTGCCAACAGGGAAGGGCTGAGGGTGAGATTGTTCTCATCATCATTGTCTGGATCGGCATTCACATGGTTTATATCGTTGCCTCCAAACTCTGTAATCACATGGGCCGATCTGGAGAGGCAGTTTCATAAATACTTCTTCGCTGGCATACATGAGAAAAAGATTACCGATTTGGTTAAGCTAAGGCAGCGTAATGATGAATCAGTGGAAAACTTTGTTCAGAGGCTGCGAGACACGAAGAACAAGTGCTACAGCTTGATGCTTGATGATCGGCAAGTGGCAGATTTGGCCTTCCAAGGATTACTGCCGCACATCAAAGATAAGTATGCATCTCAAGAGTTTGAAAGTCTAAGCCACCTTGTGCAGAGAATTGCCGATCAGGATGTCAAGACTTTGGAGACTAGAAAGACTTGGAATAAAAAGGTGATCTTCGTTGAGCAAGAAGAGGATTCCGATGAAGAGCTAAGCATCGACGCTGCCTAATGGGTGAAGGATAAGAAATCTGTGTCTTGTCCATTTGGCCAGAAGGATGCTGAAAGGTTCACCTTTGATATCACCAAGGCCGATAGGATGTTTGACTTATTACTTCAAGAAGGGCGGATCAAGTTGGCGCCTAACCAAGTAATTCCATCGGCCGAAGACCTCAGAAAGATTAGGTATTGCAAGTGGCACAATGCGACTTCGCACAGTACCAATGACTGCAAGGTATTCAGGCAGCAGTTGCAGTCAGAAATTGAATCTGGATGAATTAAATTTGAAAATTCTAAAGCCCAGAAACTGATGAAGGTTGATCAGCACCCGTTTCCAAATAATATGGTGGAAACTAGTGGAAAAACTAAAGTGCTGACATCGGAAGCTGCCAGGAAGGATGCATCGGTAGATCCTGACCATCAAGTAGCTGAGCGTGATGAGAAGAGGTTTGCCGATGACAGAAAGGGCAAGAAAGTTGCCGGTGAAGGTAGCAATGCCAGGAGGGCTCCTAGTGTTATAATCACGCATAAGCAGCCAAGGCAAGAGTATCGGCAATCGCAAGAGGAGCGACATCGGTAGGAAGAAGAAGAGCACCAAGAGTGGCTTCGGCATAAGGACCACTGGAGGTGTCCCTTCTTCGTTCACTGCTGGGAAGAAGGCATCAAGCTACCTACTGCCGATAATTTTCCCGAATGCAATGGGTATTACCCTGCCGATCGGTCAGAAAAGAAGCCTTGCTTTGATGATCGGGCATCCGGGTATGCTAGGCCGCTCAGAGAGAAGAAATCGGCACATGACCGGCTGGAGGGCAAGCTCAGCGCACATGATAGACTTGGCAGGCGCGTTAGTCAGGAAGAACTGGAGGAGATGGCCAATGCAAGAGTGCCTGACGAAGAAATATTCTCCAGAGATCCAAACATAAGGAGTGGTGTCGATGCAAGCAGTAGGAGGCAACACCAGCCTATTTGGAAAACCAAGCTTCCTCAATGGTGCCCTAAGGGTCTGACGAAAACTTAGAAAAGGAGAATCCAGCGCGAACGCCAAAGTGATTTATATGACAGTGAAAATCGTTCAAGGGAAAAGCAGTGGAGGCCAAAGCGCAAGGATAGGGATCCATCGGCAGAAATCAATATGGTCGTCATATTACCGATGGAGTTCATGGCACCAGTCAGCGACGACGAAGAAGCTGCTGAAATGGCACAATTAGTGTTGGATCCAATGGTAGCTATCTTTGAGAAGCCTGCCGATGATGAAAGGCAGCATCTAAGGGCTTTGTTTGTTAAGGGCAAAGTGGATGGATAGCCTGTAATGAAAATGCTGGTGGACGGTGGGGCATCAATCAATATAATGTCATATGTCATGTTCAGGAAACTTGGGAAAGGTGACCAAGACTTAGTCAAGATGGACATGAAACTTAAAGATTTTGAAGGCAATGTGTCGCCAGCTATGGGAGCCGTATGTGTTGAATTAGCCATCGGCAGTAAAACTTTGCCGACAACGTTTTTTGTGATCAGTGGCAAAGGCACCTACAACTTGCTCCTAGGAAGGGATTGGATCCATGCTAATGGTTGTATTCCTTCTACAATGCACCAAAGCCTCGTGCAATGGGTTGGAGACAAGATTGAAGTCGTCCGGAGTGAAACTCCGTCAATCGTTGCATCGGCAGAATTGAAAACTTATGAGCAAACCAGGTGCATATCAGGTGAAGCTTGGGACACGGAGTTCCTCAAAGTTGCCGATTACCGCATTACACCGATCCAAGCAGTCGGTCCTGAAGAAGAGTTTTAATGGATCGATTCGCCGATGATGGAAAACTGGGACAGGGGTTCACATTGGCAGATGATTTATTAGAAGTAGATGTTGGCGATGGTAGTAAGCATAGGCCTACTTTTATTAGTGATAAGTTAGATTCCCAATGTAAGCAGCAATTGATTGACTTATTAAAGGAATATAAAGATTGTTTCGCTTGGGATTATACAGAGATGCCTGGTTTAGACCGATCAATAGTCGAACATCGGTTGCCTATTAAGTCTGGTTTCCAACCACATCGGCAACCTGCGCGCCGATGTAATCCTATGGTGTTGCCTGACATTAAAGCTGAAATTACAAAGTTAATTAAAGTTGGGTTTATTCGGCAGTGTCGATATGCCGATTGGATTTCTAATGTGGTTCCTGTGTATAAGAAGAATGGAAAGCTTCGTGTTTGTATTGATTTCAGGAATCTCAACAAAGCTACACCGATGGATGGTTATCCGATGCCAGTTGCCGATCTGTTGGTTGATGCCACTGCTGGACATCAAATCATTAGTTTCATGGATGGTAATGCTGGATATAATCAAATATTCATGGCTGAGGAAGACATAAACAAGCTTTCAGATGTCCAGGTCACGTTGGTTTGTTTGAGTGGGTCGTAATGACTTTTGGCTTGAAGAACGCTGGTGCTACTTATCAAAGAGCGATGAATTTTATCTTTCATAAGTACATCGGCACGATAGTCGAAATCTATATTGATGATGTGGTGGTTAAATCCGGAAATTTTGAGAAGCATCTTGCCGATTTGCAAAAAATCTTGGAATGCACAAGGGAGCATGGGTTGAAGATGAATCTTAACAAGTGTGCATTTAGTGTATCGGCAGGTCAGTTTCTAGGTTTTATGGTACATCAGAGAGGCATCGAGATCGGCAAAAAATCTATTGATGCAATTAACAAAGTAGTTGCTCCCACAAATAAGACTGAGTTGCAATCCTTGATCGGCAAGATTAATTTTATTAGAAGATTTATATCCAACTTATCTGGTAAGATTAAATTTTTAGTCCATTGTTAAAGTTGAAAGCCGAACAAGAGTTTACATGGAAAGAGGAACAATAGTTAGCCTTGGAGGAGATCAAGAAAATATTTGGTAAACCCTCCAGTCTTTGTTCCACCTCAGCACGGGAAGCCTTTCAGGTTGTATTTGTCTGCCGATGATGGTGTTATCGGGTCAGCCTTAATCCAAGAATTTGAAGGGAAAGAACGTGTGATTTATTATTTAAGCAGAAGGGTGGTAGATGCTGAAGCCAGGTATTCGGCCATAGAAAGATTATGTTTATGCTTATATTTCTCTTGCATAAAATTAAGGCATTATTTATTATCGGCTGAATGCACTATTATCTGCAAAGATGATGTGGTTAAGTATATGCTGTCGATGCCAATATTAAGTGGGAGAATCGGAAAATGGATTCTAGCACTTTCAGAGTTTGATCTGAAGTATGAATCGGTTAAGGCAGTTAAGGGTCAGGTGATGGCCGATTTTGTTACTCAGCATTACGATATGATAAGATCTGTAGAAATTTCTCCTTGGACTTTGTTCTTTGATGGGTCTACATGCAAGGAAGGGGCAGGTATCGGCATTGTTTTAATCTCACCCCGTGGACGGAAATATGAAATTTCACTGCTAATTGTTGCTACCTCAACAAACAATCAGGCTGAGTACCAGGCTCTGCTAAAGGGGTTGGAATTACTCAGGGAGGTACGTGCCGATGCTGTTGAAATCTTCGGTGATTCCATGTTAGTAGTTAACCAATTGATTGGAACATATGAGTGTCAAAGTGAAGCTTTAATTGCAACCCATGAAAAGTGTTTACAGTTATTAAAAGAATTCAAAGAGTACCGCCTTGAGCATATTCCTAGGTTTCATAATGAAGAGGTCAATCGGTTAGCACAGAATGCTTCAGGATATCAACCGATTCAAGAAGTCATGACATCGGTAATGGTTGCCGATGACTAGAGAAAATAAATTGCCGGTTACTTAAGAGATCTGTCTAAGAAGGTTGAAAGGCGTCTAAGGTTTCAAGCTACCAAGTATGTGCTCCTTGACAATGAATTGTATTATCGGACAATTGATGGAGTTTTGCTCAAACGCCTTAGTAGAGAAGAGTCAAAAGAGTTGATGGGCGAGATCCATGAGGGTGTGTGTGGAGCACATCAATCGACATTCAAGATGAAGTGGATGATTAGGTAGAATGGATATTATTGGCTGACAATTCTTGAAGATTGCTTTAACTATTTTAAAGGGTGCTAGAATTGTCAGAAGTTTGGTAATGTACAGAGGGCACCTGCAGCAGCAATGAATCCTATAATCAAGACTTGGCCGTTTAGAGGATGGGCTATGGACCTCATTGGCCAAATTTATCCGCCGTCAAGCAAGGGGCATAAGTTTATACTCGTTGCTACCGATTACTTCACGAAATGGGTTGAGGTGATGCCTTTGAAGAAGGTGACATCGGCAAACATGGTAGATTTTGTAAAAGAACATATTGTTTACCGATTCGGTATTCCTCAAACTATTACCACCGATCAAGGAACCATGTTCACATGGGAGAGTTTGAGGAGTTTGCTGCTGGTATGGGGTTCAAGGTATTGAATTCTTCTCCTTATTATGCCCAAGCTAACGGTCAGGCTGAGGCGACTAATAAAGGAATTATTAAGCTTATCAAACGCAAGATTAAAGAAAACCCTAGAAGGTGGCATATAGTGTTAAATGAAACCCTATGGTTGTATCGGATGGCGTGTCATGGTGCAACCAAAGTTTCGTCGTATCAGTTAGTCTATGGACACGATGTTGTCCTGCCTTGGGAAGTTAAGACTGGTTCTAGGCAATTGTTTTCTCAAGATCAATTAACAGCCGATGAGTATGATACTCTTATGAAGGATGAGTTAGAAGACTTAGCAAGTCATCGGTTGAGGGCTTTGATCAACATTGAAGAGAATAAGAGAAGGGTTGCCAGATGGTATGATAAGAAGGTAAAGGTGAAATAATTTGCCGATGGTGACCTGGTATGGAAATTGATTTTACCGATTGGGACTAAGAGTTCTAGGTTTGGAAAATGGTCTCCTAATTGGGAGGGTCTGTTTCGGATAAATCAGTCTGTTCCTGGTAATGCATATATTTTGGAGACCCTCGAAGGAGTTGTGTTTCCCAAAGCAATCAACGGTAAATACTTGAAGAAATATTACCCTAGTATTTGGGTGGATGCGTAGGATACCCGTTCGAATGCCAATGGAAGAAAAAGTTATATAAGACATCGGTAAAAAGCGTACTGGCATTATATTACAAGCAAAATCAAATATCAGTATTACACTTGCCGATACAATGGATTGTAACAAATTACAAGGATTGAATAGCTGATATCGCACGTAGGCGAATTTGCTCTATTTCTTCCATCTCCTTGGCATCGTCATCGGCGGATCCTTCTATTGGCTTGATCTTTTTCTTCATCCGGAGGGCTTGACGTGCGTCTGCATCTCTTTCTTGTTGTAGAGTTTGGATAGCATTTGGAAGTTTGGTCTTCTGTTGATTGGCTACAATCAAGGCCTCGTCAACTTGTTTCAGCTCTGCTAAGAGCTTTTCTTTCCTTGTCGATAGATGGGCAATGTCTTGATCAAGCTCAGTACCAGAAGCTTCTAAGTGACCTATGTTCTTGTGTTTTTTGTCGGTAGATTGCTTGAATTGAAGCATTTTCTCTTCGAGTTCTGACTGAACAGTCCTATTGGCAATGCGGCGTGAGAGCCTTTGATACTGGAGTTGCTTACTCTCGAGAAACGCTGCCTAGAAAAGTGTTTCTTCGATATCGGCGGATAGATGGCCTTGGATGTCTTTGAAAGCTGTCTTCGCTTGAGTGGAGTCCTGAACGAGATGGGACGTGTCCTGTTGCAGTAAAGATAGTAGTGCTTCGAGCTTAAGTTTGATATCTGCTGATAGAGCTGGAGCAGAGCTTTCTTCATCTTCGTCTTCATCGGGGAGGTTGACGGCGAAGGAGAACAAGCTGTTCGGGGAGTCTTGGGCCTGAAAAGGAAGAAGATTAGGGTTTTCCGATTATAAGTTTATGTTATGGGTTTTATGACAGTCGGCTTACCATCTTAAAGCGGATTTCTTGCCTGGGACTTGGGAGGGCAGCTGGCATGGCATCATCTTGAAGGTCGGCAATGGTTGCCGATGAACTTGCCTCTGTAGGAGGAGCGGTTGGTGCTGGTGGTGCTATTGCTGGTGCTGCCTCTGCTTTGGTGGCTGGCTCCTGTGGCGATGGTGCCGTCCTCTGGTCAGGAATTTCATCTGGTGTAGGTGCTGGTACCGATGTCGACGCTGTCTCCATTGTTGTAGCTGATTCCTGCAGCGGTGGTATCGTTTCCTGGTCAGGAGTTTTGTCCACTGGCTGCTCACGAATGGATGCCGATGGCGGCTCTACTATTGGTGCGTCAGCAGTTGGTGATGTAGCTGGAGTAGCTCGCCTCAAGCATTTCTTCTTCGAGCAGCAGTTGGTGAACCAGCCCGTTTCGGTTGCGAAGCTTGGGGGGCATCGGCAGCATGAGTTGGAGAAGCTTGTACATTCGGAGCAGCTGCCGATGACCTCGTTACCTGTAAAAGATATTTGGTGCAAGTTAAATAAAGTGAATGTTGTCGATGAGAATTTGTAATCGGTATGAGTGAAATAAAACTTACTGCAAAAGCTCGCGCCAAGATGGCAGCAGCAGCCGATGGAGTAGCGATGATCTTTGCAGGTGTCGGTTTAGGCTTGAGGGTAACCTTAGGTACCCTTTGAGGTGTGAAGGCAGCCAATGTAGGAGCCTTGTTGCCGATGATTGATATGGGGCTCATTATTCGAAGATTGAAGTGCTTGCCGCTCTTGCTCATTCGGGGGATTGGATCATCAACCTATTAAGAAAAAGAGAGTTAGATGCCGATAGTAGAAAATAATGAGAAGTGCATTAGAGTGAAGAACTTACTGCATCATCGGGAATAATGTGATCGGCGTCGATCAAATGTCGATAGTAGTGCGATGATTTGGCGAACAGTTGGCTTATCCATTCTTGCCACCAGGATATGTATGACTCTGTGATAAAAGATGTTCGTGCCCAAGAGGATAGGTCGATGTTTGATGTATTGGCATGGGGAGAAAGGTTGACAATCCTGTTCCAATCCATGGCACTGGAGATAATTTCTCTTGGCTTTATCATGTTGGCGAAGCTGAGTTTGATCGGTAATTGGCCGAATGCCAGCTGCCTTGCTGTTGCCGATGGATAATAGAACTCGTAAGATGGAGGAGAGTTCTTCCCGGTTCCAAAGACGTTGACTAGAATGGCTCAGGGAACAATGCTGGCCTTCATGATTGATTCATTCTGTGTCACGTTCCAATCGGTAAGATTGAATAACAACGGGAATCGGTTGTTCTCATCAACATAAGGCCACCAAAGCCGTTTTGCGGTGGGGATTCCATTGTAAAGCTTTTGGAAGAACCTACCAAATTGATCTGCATTGGCATTGGTTCCTGGTAGCACTATGATAGCCTCCCCAAAATTGAGTGGGGGATGGGTTGCCGATTCATCATCATCAAATACATAGTCCTCCGATATATCCCTTGGAAACTGCTGAGTGAATAAGTCAAATTGGAGGACCTTGTACATGTGTGCGTTCAACCACATATTTATAAACCACCAAGGACCTCCAAGGTTGCCGATGGACTCGCCTAGCAATAGCTTCCTGGATACTTGGTGCAGGAGGTGGTATACCGATCCAAGGAGGTATCGGCCGAGAGGAAGTTTTGCTCCATCGGCCAGAAGCTCTGCTACAGGAAGGTACATGGTGGTAGTTCCAACTGTTCTGCCACAAAAGATAAATTTTTCCAACCACATATTCAAGAAGGTGGCGTGCTCCCTCTGACCTACCAATCCAGTCTTCTGGTTCTCTCGGATGTATCTGGTCCAATAACCGATATTGCATGTGTTCACTTTGTACTCGGCTTTCCTACCAAAAAGGGTGGAGGGATCGGCAGAAGAGACATCGAGGCCGGTAAGCATATGCACATCAGCAAGGGTGGGAGTAGCTGGTCCATGTATAAATAAAAAGGCATTCATTGTGTCGGACCAGAGATAAGAGGCGGCTATCATCATATTCTCATTCTTTGCCATATCGGCAATAGAAAGTCTTATGCACTGGTCTAGGTTGCGCTCTGCCCAGTAAACTTGTTGTGTTCTGATTATTTTGAGATACCAGTTCTTCCATCCCTTGGTGGGTTTGGGCCATGAACGGAAAGCATCTTTCCATAACCCTAGGCTAAAGCATTCGGATTTGAAGGGAATACGATTGGTCTCCTCATTAATCAGATTGGTAGGATCGGGGTTTCCCATTGGGCCTAGGCAGTTAAAGTTGGATTGCTCAATGGGGATTACTACCTTGTTGTACATTTCCTAGGTTTCGAAAAAAAAAGAGAATCAAAGAATGAAAGGTGAAAAGGATTACAAAGTTGATGCGGAAAAGAAACTTGCAGAAGATGGAGCGAGAAGGGAGGAAATTTACTTTGGGGACATCAAAGTGGATCGCCATTGAAGCTGGGGAGGTCCTTGTGATTCGTGCTTTGCTTGGGGAAGTCGTCGTCGCTTGAGTTTGCAAAAACTGTTCTTCAGAGCCGCCGCCGAGGTTGAAGATGAGGGCAAATGAAAGTGAATGCAGGCTCAGGGTGAAAAACAGATTGGATGGTGGTAACTTTTATAAGCCTCGTCAGGGGTATTTTGGAATTTTCTTTGCACTGAGAAGGAATATGGAAGGGTATGCAATAGGTATGTGTGGCAATCGAGGAGATGTGATTGGGCTTACAACTGTTCACGCTGCAGTCGCGGAATTTTTTTGATAAATTGCGATTTTTACGCATGGTAATCGAGGAGGTCGTGCAAGTATCTTGGAGGGAAGGTTACAGTAGAGAAAATTTCAGCGCGTAAAACATTCTACACTCCGAAATTGGGGGGCATGTGTTGACACGGTTTTTCGGCATGTGTCAAATGAGTTAAGACTTGCATTGATCTGTAGCCGTTTTCTATCGGCATCGGAAGGTCATCGGTGAGTGTTGCCGATGAGAGTGAATGTTGCGAAAGGGATAAGTTTGTTGCTGATGGAAGCTGGACGATTCTTGCCGATAGGAGTTAATTGGTAAGGACAAGTTACCAGTAGAGGTGAAGAGTGGCCGATTGGAAGGTATTACCGATAAGGAGATGATGCCGATGGGCACAGGGTGACGTGGCGGTTGACGTCAGCAGGGGATTGCCGATGGCAATAGAAGGAAGTTGCGGATTGAAGAGTCTGCCGATGGAAAGTTCCATCGAAGAGAAGACATAAGGAAACTGGTGATCTCATACCAGTATTGTTATAGAAGTTTGAGTCTAACTCTTGCATGAGTCATTTATTTCCTTAGAAATAGAAGTATTTGTTTAGGAAAATATCATTATCCGACTCCTGCACGAGTTAGTTGTTTCCTTAAAGATAGGAGTTTTGCTTAGGAAAGATATGGGTCGTGTCTGTGTACAACTCCTTTTGTTGGGGTATAAATATGTACCTAGGGGTCATGGAAAAAACAATCAATCATACATCAAACAAATCAATTACTTTTTATCTACTTTTCAGCAATTCTACTTTTATTGCATTAGCTTTAGTTCATCTACGAGTTCTTCAAGCTTCGACGGGCTGCATCTCCTTGATCTCCGTCAAACCCTTGCAAGTTCCGCGTGGGAGTAATCTGAGCTTTGACATCCGGGCGCATCGCTGTTGTCTCGTTCAGCTCTGCTCTAGTTATCTTGATCAAGTCTGAGTCTTGACATCTGGGCGTATCGCCGTTGTCTTGTTTGGATCTTGTTCTAGTTATCGTCCTTGTCGATTAACTGGTCAAATCGACTGGCACACCTTTGGATATCGAATTCGGGTAATATCCTGAGGTGTTCGCAGATCTTGATGCTTTTTGTGTCAACAGTACCTCAGCAACGGCTCGATCCACAGTCCTCGGAGGCCTGGCAGCAGCAGCTTCGCGACCTCCGCAATGTAGAGCAGCAGCTCGTGGAGCGCCAGCGGAAGGTGAAGTTCGAGCGTGAGAAGCTTGAGCGTGAAGCCGCCAGAGACGCCGTAGAGCCCCGCGCTCGCAGGCAGGCCCAGGCGGTATACCACCGCATCATTAACGATGAACATGGCACGCCACAGTTCACGCGAGCAAGCCAGAACATCGTGGTAGCGAGGATGTTGCTCCGCAACCTCCCCATCCCGGATGCTCGTAACGGCAAGCTCGCCCACGACGAGCTAAAGACCCTCCTGGAGCGGGCCGCAAAGCAACAGGCCAAGAGCTCCGCTTCGCGAAGACGCGGGCTCAGCGTCGGCCCCACGACTGGTGCGGCTCCTAACGACCGCGAGGGATCGGTCCACCCGGATCCCGACCCGGCCGGACACCGGCACCCGACGGTGCACGCTCGCTTAGGCGAGAAGCACGACATGCGCGACACGCTCAACACGTGCAAGCACGCGAAGTAGGATGGCGCAATCCGAGGCTACCACGTCCGACGTGGCGGTCGATACGACAATGATGAGGACTTACCTCCCACGCCGGAGCCACCAGGTCCCCTGGCATTCATCCGCCACATCCGGCGCGCGCCGTTCCCGCTCCCTTTCCGACAGCCAACTAACGTCGTCCGTTACTTCGGGGAAACGAACCCCGGGCTCTGGCTCGATGACTACCGACTTGCGTGTCAGGCTGGCGGCGCGGATGATGATGATTTCATCATTCGCAACTTGCCCCTCCACCTCTCGGACTCGACCCGCACGTGGCTCGAGCACTTGCTTCCCAACACCATTTATGGGTGGGAATCCCTACGACAGGCTTTTGTCGGGAATTTCCAAGGCACATATACACGCCCCGAGAACCCCTGGGATCTCCGCAGCTGGAGGCAGAAGCCGGATGAATCCCTCCGGGAATACATCCGCCGTTTCTCCCAGCAGTGCACAAGGCTCCCGACCGCGGCCGACGCGGACGTGGTCGGGGCTTTCCTCGCGGGTACCACCTGCAAAAAGCTGGTCCACGAGCTAGGCCGCAGCAATCCACATACCACCGAGCGACTCCTCGACATCGCCACTAGCTATGCGTCAGGAGAGGAGGCGGTCGGTGTGTTGACACAAAAAGCGTAAGGATCTGTGAACACCTCAGGCTATTACCCGAAATTCAATATCCAAGGTGTGTCAGTCGATTTGACTAGTTAATCGACAAGGACGATAACTAGAACAAGATTTGAACTAGACAACGGCGATACGCCCGGATGCCAAGATTCAGACTTGATCAGGGTAACTAGAGCAGAGCTGAACGAGACAACAGCGATGCGCCCGGATGTCAAGGCTCAGATTACTCCCACGTGGAACTTACAAGGGTTTGATGGAGATCAAGGTGATGCAGCCCGTCGAAGCTTGAAGAACTCGTAAATAGACTAAGACTAATGCGAAAAAGGGTAAATTGCAGTAAAAGTAGAATAAGAATAATTGATTTGTTTTTGATAGATTGATATATATTTCACGTGGCCCTTGGGCACATATTTATACCCCCGTATGGGGAGATGTACATGGACACAACTCGTACCTTTCCAAAACAAACTCCTACTTTAAAGGAAATAACTGACTCGCGCAGGAGTCGGACCTAAATAACAATATTATTTTCCTAAACAAACACCCCTATTTTAAAGGAAACAAACGACTCGTGCAGGCGTCGGACTCAAACTACTATAACAATACTGGTATAAAATCACCAGTTTCCTTATGTCTTTCCCTCGATGAAAACTTTCCATCAGCAAATTCCTTCAATCCGCGACTTCCTTCTTTCGCCACCAGCAATCTTCTGCTGACGTCAATCATCACATTACTTGTGCCCATCGACACTCCATGTCCATCGGCATCGGCAATACTTCCCGATTGGCAACCTTGTACCTCTGATACCTTGTCTTCACCAATTAATTCTTTTTGGCAAGAGTCATTCAACTCCCATCGGCAACATCCTTATCGGCAAATACCCTTATCGGCAAGAAACGCCCAGCTTCCATCGGCAACAAACTTAACCTCTTCGCAGCATCTACCCTCATCGTAACATTGGCTAACGACCTCCCGACGCCGATGGAAAACAGCTACTGATCAATGCAAGTCTTAGCTTATTTGACACATGCCAAAAAAACAGTGTCAACACATGCCCCCCAATTTCGGAGTGTAGAATATTTTACACGCCGAAATTTTCTCTACTATAACTGTTCCCTCCAAGATGACCGCACGACTTCCTCGATCACCGCGCGCAACACTGCAATTTATTAACAAAATTCTGCGACTGCAGCATGAACAGTTATAGATCCAATCATATCTCCTCGATTGCCGCACATACCTATTGCATACCCTTCCACATTCCTGTTTAGTGCGAAGCAAATTCCAAAATACCCCTGACCAGGCTTATAAAAATTACCATTATCCAATTTGTTCTTTACCCTGAGCCCACTTTCACTTTCACCTGCCCTCGTCTTCAACCTCGGCGGCGACTCCAGCGGCGACCCCGAAGAAAAGTCCCGTGAACTCAAGCGGCGGCATCCTCCTCCAGCAGAACTCGAACAGCATCAATGACGATCCACTACGACATCCCCAGGGTAAATCTGTTCTCTCCTTACCTCATCTTCTGCAAGCTCCCTTTCTGTATTACTTTATAATCCTTTTTTCCCCTTTCTTTGATTTTTCCGAAACCTAGGAACTGTACAACAAGGTAGTAATCCCAATCGAGCAATCCAGTTTCAACTGGTTAGGCCCAATGGGACACCCTGATCCCACCAATATGATCAATGCCGAGACCAACCGCATCCCCTTCAAATCCGAGTGCTTTAGCCTAGGATTATGGAAAGACGCCTTCCGTTCATGGCCTAGACCCACCAAGGGATGGAAGAACTGGTACCTTAGAGTAATCAGAACACAACAAGCTTACTGGTCAGAGCGTAACCTAGACCAATGCATCAGGCTCTCCATTGCTGATATGGAGAAGAATGAGAACATGATGATGGCAGCCTCTTACTTCTGGTCTGATACAATGAATGCTTTCTTATTCAGACATGGACCTGCCACCCCCACCCTTGCCGATGTGCATATGCTTACCAGCCTAGATGTTTCCTCTGCCGATACCCCTGCACTGTTCAACAGGAAGGCTGAGTATAAAGTGAATACACGCAACATCGGCGGCTGGACTGGTTACATCCAGGAATACCAGAAGACTGGATCGGTAGGTCAGAGGGAACACGCCACCTTCTTGAACATGTGGCTAGAAAAATTTATCTTTTGTGGCAAAACTGTCGGACCTACCACAATGTACCTCCCGGCAGCAGAACTCCTAGCTGATGGAACAAAACTCCCTCTCGGGCGATATCTCCTTGGATCGGTATACCGTCTTCTACACCAAGTGTCCAAGAAACTTCTATTGGGTGAGTCCATTGGTAACCTTGGGGGTCCTTGGTGGTTCGTAAATATGTGGTTGAATGCACACATGTATAAGGTCTTCTAATTTGACCTATTCACTCAGCAATTTCCGAGGGATATATCGGAAAACTATGTATTTGGTGATGATGAATCGGCAACTCGTCCCCCACTTAATTTCGGGGAGGCAATCATAGTGCTGTCAGGGACCGATGCAGATGCAGACCAATTCGGCAGATTCTTCCAAAAGTTCTACAATGGAATCCCTGCTGCAGAACGGCTTTGGTGGCCTTACATCGACGAGGATAACCGATTCCCCTTGCTATTCAACCTCACCGATGGGAACGTGCCTCAGAATGAAGTGATCATGAAGGCCAGCATTGTTCACCGAGCTATTCCAGTTAACATTTTCGGAACTGGGAAGAATGCTTCTCCATCCTTCGAATTCTATTACCCATCGGTAGCGGCAAGACAACTGGCATTCGGCCAACTACTGATCAAGCTCTGCTATGCTAAGGTTGTAAAACCAAGACAAATCATCTCCAGCACCATGGACTGGAACAAGGTCGTCAATCTACCTCCCGATGCTGATACATCAGACATTGATCTATCATCCTGGGCACCAACATCTTTTATCACGGAAGAATACAAGTTTTGGTGGCAAGAATGGAGAAATCAACTGTTTGCCAAATCATCGCACCATTATCGGCATTTGATTGACGCCGACTATGTCATTCCCGACAATGCGGTAAGTTTTTATTCCAATGCATTTCTTATTATTTACTTCTATCATCGGTATCTGACCTTCTTTCGCCTAACAGGTTGATGACCCAATCCCCAAAATAAGCAGGAGTGGCAAGCCCTTCCGTGTCCGAGTGATGAGCCCGGTGTCCATTATCGGCAACAATGCTCCTACATTGGCTGCCTTCACTCCCCAGAGGACACCTAAGGTCAC
Organism: Microstegium vimineum; assembly: GCA_022036555.1. Classification (NCBI taxonomy): domain Eukaryota; kingdom Viridiplantae; phylum Streptophyta; class Magnoliopsida; order Poales; family Poaceae; genus Microstegium; species Microstegium vimineum. The sequence continues at coordinate 13,451,093 of CM039129.1, read as the reverse complement.
TTTGAAGCCAAGGTCGACGCCTGCAACGACTAGTGCCACTCCATCGGCCGCCGCTGCCATCTTGGCGCGAGCTTTCGCAATAAGTTTCACTTTTACTTTTACCGATCACAAACTATTCATCGGCAATATTACTTTATATAACTTGCACCAAACATTTCAGGCAGCAAGGTCATCGGCAGCTGCTCCAGACATACAAGCTTCTCCAACTCCCGCTGCCGATGCCCCCCAGGCTTCACCAAAATGAGCTGATTCTCCTACTGCTGGACCAAAGAAGAAGCGCCTGAGGTGAACCACTACCGATGTGCCAATGACAGAACCATCATCGGTGTCTATTCCTGAACACCCACTGAACGACATCTCCGACCAGGAGACAACACCACCGCCTACTACAACAACGGAGGCGACATCGGCATCGGCACCTTCACCAGCCGAAATCCCCGATCAGAGAATGGCATCACCGCCACAGGAGCCAGCCACCACAGCAGAAGCAGCATCAACAACAGCACCACCAGCGCCAACTGCTCCCCCTATGGAAGCAAGTTCATCGGCAACCGCTGCCGATCTCCAAGAGGATGCTGCACCAACTACCTCTCCAAGTCCCAGGCAAGAGATCCGCTTCAAGATGGTAAGCCGATTATCTAAAAACTTGCAACACAAATTTATGATCGACAAATTTTAACCTTCTCCTTTTCAGGCCCAAGATTCTCCCGATAGCTTGTTTTCTTTCGACGTCAACCTCCCTGGCGAAGACGAAGATCAAGAAGGTTCTATTGCAGCAAACAGCTTATTCTCCTTCGCCGTCAACTTTCCCGATGAAGACGAGGACGAAGAAATCTCTGCTCCAGCTTTATTGGCAGAGGTCAAATTCAAGCTTGAAGCACTGCTCTCTCTGCTGCAACAAAACACATCCCAGCTCGTCCAAGACTCTACTGTAGCAAAGGCAGCTTTTAAAGACATCCAAGGCCACCTGTCTGTCGATACAGAAGAAATCCTCTTCCAAGCAGCATTCCTCGAGAGCCGCCAACTCCAATACCAACGGGTCTCACGCCGCATTGCCGATAGGAACGCTCAGTCCAAGCTTACAGAGGAAATGTTCAAGTTCAAGCAAATTGCCGATGAGAAGCATAAGAACATCGGCCAAGTAGAAGCCTCCGGCGCTAATCTCGAGCAAAAGATAGTTCACCTATCAGCAAGGAGGGAAGAGCTGCAGGCCGAATTAAGAAGGGTGGAAGAAGCCTTGAGCGCCGCCAGCCAAAATAAAGCTTAACTACCCGATGTTGTTAAAGCTTTATGACAAGAAAGAGATGCAAACTCTCGACAAGCTATCCAATTGAAGAAGAAAATCAAGCCAATCGACGGATCCGCCGATGATGATGGCAAGGAGATGGAAGAAATAGAGCAGATTCGCCTGCGTGCGATATCAGCTATCCAATCCTTGTTGTAATTCGTTACAATTCATCATATCGGCAAATGTAATCAGTAACACTTGATTTTGCTCTGCAATATAATGTTAGTACGCTTTTACCGATGTTTTGTAACCTTTTCTTTCATCGGCGTTCAAACGAGCACTCTATGCGTCTACCCAAATACTAGGGTAATATTTCTTCAAGTATTTACCATTGATGCTCTGGAAAACACAACTCCTTCAAGAGTTTCTAAAATATAAGCATTGCCAGGAGCAGACTGTTTTATCCGATAAGGACCTTCCCAATTAGGAGACAATTTCCCAAACTTAGAACTCTTAGTCCCAATCGGTAAAATCAACTTCCACACCAGATCACCATCGGCAAATTGCTTCCCCTTCACCTTCTTATCATACCATCTGGCAACCCTTCTCTTGTTCTCTTCAATACTGATCAAAGCCCTCAACCGATGACCTGCTAAGTCTTCTAACTCATCCTTCATAAGAATAGCATAATCATCGGTCGTCAATTGATCTTTAAAAGATAATCGTCTGGAACCAGTTTTAATTTCCCAAGGCAGGACAGCATCGTGTCCATAGACTAACTGATACGGCGAAACTTTGGTTGCACCATGACACGCCATCCGATATGACCATAAGGTTTCATTTAACACTACATGCCACCTTCTAGGGTTCTCTTCAATCTTGCGCTTGATAAGCTTGATAACTCCTTTATTACTTGCCTTAGCTTGATCGTTAGCTTGAGCATAATAAGGGGAAGAATTCAACACTTTGAACCCCATACTAGCAGCAAACTCATCAAACTCTCCCGATGTGAACATAGTTCCTTGATTGGTAGTAATAGTTTGAGGAATACCGAATCGGTAAACAATATATTCTTTTACAAAATCTATCATGTTTGCCAATGTCACTTTCTTCAAAGGAATCGCCTCAACCCATTTTGTAAAGTAATCAGTAGCAACGAGTATAAACTTATGCCCTTTACCTGATGGCGGATAAATTTGGCCGATGAGATCAATAGCCCATCCTCTAAACGGCCAAGGCTTAATTATAGGATTCATTGCCGATGCAGGTGCCCTCTGGACATTACCAAACCTCTGACAATCCTGACACCCTTTAAAATAATTGAAGCAGTCTTCAAGAATTGTCGGCCAATAATACCCATTCCGCCTAATCATCCACTTCATCTTGAACGCCGATTGATGTGCTCCACACACACCTTCATGGATTTCGCCCATCAACTCCTTTGATTCCTCTTTACTAAGGCATCTGAGCAAAACTCCATCAATCATCCGATAATACAATTCATTGTCAAGGAGCACATACTTGGTGGCTTGGAACCTTAGACGTCTTTCCACCTTCTTAGATGGATCCCTTAAGTAATCGGCGATTTCTTTTTTTCAGCCATCGGCAACCATTACCGATATCATGACTTCTTGAATCGGCTGATATCCTGAAGCATTCTGCGCTAACTGATTGGCCTCTTCATTATGCAATCTAGGAATATGCTCAAGGCGATACTCTTTGAATTTTTTCAATAATTGTAAACATCTCTCATGGTGCGCAATCAACACTTCACTTCGGCATTCATATACTCCAGTCAATTGATTGATCACCAACATAGAATTGCCAAAGATTTCAATGGCATCGACACGCACTTCTCTGAGTAATTCCAACCCTTTTAATAAAGCTTGATATTTAGCTTGATTTTTTGTTGATGTAGCAACAATCGGCAACGAAATCTCATACTTCCGTCCTCGGGGTGAAATTAAGAGAACACCGATACCTGCTCCTTCTTTGCATGTAGATCCATCAAAGAACAAAGTCCAAGGAGCAATCTCTACAGAGTTTACCATATTGCAATGCTGAGTAACAAAATCGGCCATCACCTAACCCTTAACAGCCTTAGCCGATTCATACCTCAGATCAAACTCTGAAAGTGCTAGAATCCATTAGCCGATTCTTCCACTTAATATCGGCATTGATAGCATATACTTAACCACGTCATCTTTGCAGATAACAGTGCATTCAGCCGACAATAAATAATGCCTCAATTTTATGCAAGAGATATATAAACACAAGCATAATCTTTCTATGACCGAATACCTGGTCTCAGCATCCACTAACCTTCTGCTCAAATAATATATTACACGTTCTTTCCCTTCAAATTCTTGAATTAAGGCTGATCCGATAACATTGTCATCGGCAGACAAATACAACCTGAAAGGCTTCCTGTGTTGAGGTGGAACCAAGACTGGAGGGTTTACCAAATATCTCTTAATCTCCTCTAAGGCTAACTGCTGTTCATTTTTCCACGTAAACTCTTGATCGGCTTTCAGCCTTAACAATGGACTTAAAGATTTAATCTTACCCGATAAGTTGGATATAAATCTTCTAATGAAGTTAATCTTGCCGATCAAGGATTACAGCTCAGTCTTGTTTGTAGGGCAACCACCTTATTAATCGCATCAATAGATTTTCTGCCGATCTCGATGCCTCTCTGATGCACCATAAAACCCAGAAATTGACCTGCCGATACACTAAATGCACACTTGTTAGGATTCACCTTCAACCCATGCTCCCTTGTGCACTCCAGGATTTTTTGCAAATCGGCAAGATGCTTTTCAAAACTTCCGGATTTAACCACCACATCATCAATATAGATTTCGACTATCATGCCAATGTACTTATGAAAGATGAAATTCATTGCTCTTTGATAAGTAGCACCAGCGTTCTTCAAGCCGAAAGTCATTACGACCCACTCGAACAAACCGACGTGACCTGGACATCTGAAGGAAGTTTTGGATATGTCTTCTTCAGCCATGAATATCTGATTATATCCAGCATTACCATCCATGAAGCTAATGATTTGATGTCCAATAGCAGCATCAATCAGCAGATCGGCAACTGGCATCGAGTAACCATCCATCGGCATGGCCTTGTTAAGATTCCTGAAATCAATACAAACACGACGTTTTCCATTTTTCTTATACACAGGAACCACATTAGAAATCCATTCGGCATATTGGCATTGCCGAATGAATCCAGCTTCGATTAACTTTGTAATCTCAGCCTTAATGTCAGGTAGAATGGTAGGATTGCATCGGTGCGCAGGTTGCCGATGTGGTTGGAAACCAGACTTAATAGGTAACCGATGTTCGACTATCGATCGGTCTAAACCAGGCATCTCTGTATAATCCCAAGCAAAACAATCTTTGTATTCCTTTAATAAATCGGTTAACTACTGTTTACATTGGGAATCTAACTTAGCACTAATAAAAGTAGGCCTATGTTTACTACCATCGCCGATGTCTATCTCGAGTAAATCATCGACGGATGTGAAGCCCTGTCCCAGTTTCCCATCATCAGTGAACCGATCCATTAAAACTCTTCTTCAGGATCGACTGCTTGGATCGGTGTGATGCGGTAATCGGCAACTTTGAGGAACTCCGTGTCCCAAACTTCACCTGATATGCACTGGGTTTGCTCATAAGTCTCTGATTCTGCTGACGCGACGATCGATGGGACTTCACTTCGGACAACTTCAATTTTGTCTCCGACCCACTGCACAAGGCTTTGATGCATGGTGGAAGGAACACAACAATTGGCGTGGATCCAATCCCTTCCTAGGAGCAAGTTGTAGGTGCCTTTGTCACTGATTACAAAAAATGTTGTCGGCAAAGTTTTACTGCCGATGGTTAACTCAACACATACGGCTCCCATAGCTGGCGACACATTGCCTTCAAAGTCTTTGAGCTTCATGTCCATTTTGACTAAGTCTTGGTCGCCTTTTCCAAGCTTTCTGAACATGACATATGGCATTATGTTGATTGACGTCCCACCATCCACCAACATCTTTGTCACGGACTGTCCATCCACCTTGCCTTTAACGAACAGAGCCCTTAGGTGCTGGCTTTCATCATCGGCAGGCTTTTCGAAGACAGCCGCCATAGGATCCAACACCAATTGTGCCATTTCAGCAGTTTCCTCATCATCGCTGACAGGCGCCATGAACTCCATCGGCAATACGACGACCATATTAATTTCTGTAGATGGATCCCTATCTTTGCGTTTTGGTCTCCACTGATTTTCCCTTGAAGGATCCTCATTGTCATACAAGTCATTTCGGCGTTCGCGCTGGATTCTCCTTTTCTGAGTCTTTGTTAGACCCTTAGGGCACCATTGAGGAAGCTTGGTCTTCCAAACGGGCTGATGTTGCCTTTCACTGCTTGCATCGGCCCTTCTCCCGATGTTTGGATCTCTGGAGAGCACTTCTTCATCAGGCACTCTTGCATTGGCCATCTCCTCAAGCTCCTCTTGATCAACACGCCTGCCAAGCCTGTTATGCACGCTGAGCTTGCCCCCCAGTCGGTCATGTGTCGATTTCTTCTCTCTGAGCGGCCTGGCATACCTGGATGCTCGATCATCAAAACAAGGTTTCTTACCTGACCGACCGACAATGTAATATCCATTGCATTCAGGACAATTATCGGCAGTAGGTAGTTTGATGCCTTCTTCCCAACAGTGAACAAAGAAGGGACACTTCCAGTGGTCCTTAAGCCAAAGCCATTCTTGGTGCTCCTCTTCTTCCTACCGATGTCGCTCATTTTGAGATTGCCGATATTCTTGCCTTGGCTGCTTATGCGTGATTATAACACCAGAAGCCCTCTTGGCACTGCTACCTTCATCGGCAACTTTCTTACCTTTTCTGTCATCGGTAAACCTTCTTACGTCGTGCTCAGCTACTTGGTGGTTAGGATCTACCGATGCATTCTTCCTGGCAGCTTCCGATGTTAGCACTTTAGTTTTTCCACTAGTTTCCACCATATTATTTGGAAACGGGTGTTGATCAATCTTCATCGGTTTCTGGACTTTAGAATTTTCAAATTTGATTCGTCCAGATTCAATTTTTGACTGCAATTGTTGCCTGAATACTTTGCAGTCATTGGTATTGTGCGAAGTCGCATTGTGCCACTTGCAGTACCTGATCTTCATGAGCTCCTGGGCCGATGGAATTACTTGGTTAGGCGCCAACTTGATTCACCCTTCTTGAAGTAATAAGTCAAACATCTTGTTGGCCTTGGTGATGTCAAAGGTGAACTTTTCAGCTTCCTTCTTGCCGAATGGACAAGACACAAATTTCTTATCCTTCACCCATTCGGCCGCACTGATGCTTAGCTCTTCATCTGACCCAGAATCTTCTTCTTGCCCAATGAAGATCACCTTCTTATTCCAAGTCTTCCTGGGTTCAAAGGTCTTGACATCCTGATCGGCAATCCTTTGCACCAAATGACTTAGGCTTTCAAATTCTTGAGACGCGTACTTATCTTCGATATGCGGCAGTAGTCCTTGGAAAGCCAAATCTGCTAGTTGTCGATCATCAAGTACCAGGCTGTAGCACTTATTATTCACGTCTCGTAGCCTCTGAACAAAGTTTTCCACCGATTCGTCATTACGTTGCCTTAGCTTGACCAAATCGGTAATCTTCTTCTCATGTATGCCAGCGAAGAAGTATTTGTGAAACAATCTCACCCTCAGCTCTTCCCTGCTAGCAGCTTCTCCGCACTGGATAATGAAGCGGTTAATGTGCTCCATCGTTGACGTGTCATCTTGACCAGAGAACTTGGTAAAATCAGGCACTTTGTACCGATTTGGGAGAGGAATCAAATCATATGCTGGAGGATATGGTGTCCGATAATAATATGTATTAACCTTGGGCTTGATGCCGAATTGTTCTTTCATTACTTCGGCGATCTTATCGGTCCAATATGCATCCTGCTCTTGCCGACTCATTGGATGGTTGTTGACTGGTGGAGCCGGCTGATGCGCCCCTTCAGGTCTTGGTTGAAGATGATGCGGAGTAATCGTCACGGGCGCAACACCAGTCATCTGGACGTTATGCATCGGCTGATTTACCAATGGATAGTTTTGCACACTTAGTAGATTAGGTTGAGTCATCGGCTGTTGAACCGGCGGCTAACTAGTCCATCCAGAATTATAAATCATCGGCATGTGACTTACCGATGGCTGATAGCTGATTGGCACCTGTCGTTCCTGCACCTTAGAGTAATCAACAAATTGGTTACCTTGATTTATTATTGCCCCAGCCTGAGGATTTACCAGCATAGGTTGGCTTCCGGTTGCTATAGTGTGTTGCATTGGCACAGAGCTTGCCGATGGTGGAATCAGAGGTATTTTATGAATCACTTGAAAATCTTCTGATGGCATTTGCACAGTTGGAGACGACGTAGAATAATGCATCATAGGGATTCTGCCACAGTCATGAGGAGCGTATCGAGACAACTGAGCAAACTTGTCCCGATACTCTGCCACAGTCATAGACCCTTGTCGCAGAGCTCGGAATTCCTCTTGCTTGAGCTCAACTATGCCTTCAGGAATATGGTAAGACCTGAAGCTATCCGTGAACTCCTGCCAAGATACCTCTGGTGCGTTGTTGGGACGTCCATACATGTACGAGTCCCACCAATCTTGAGCGGCACCCTGCAGTTGGCCAGATGCGTACAGCACCTTCTCACGCTCATTGCATTGAGCGATATTCAGCTGCTTCTCCATAGCTCTTAACCAGTCGTCCGCCTCCAGTGGTTCGGAAGCATGAGTGAACACCGGAGGGTGACCCTTCATAAATTCCCCACGCTTGTCCCGTGGCTGGACAGGTGGTGGTGGAGGTGGTGGTGGTATAGGTGGATTTTGGAGGTGTTGCATCATGGTCTGCATCAGCTGGGTCTGTACTAGCATGAATTGCTCCATGGTCGGTGGTACTGGTGGTGGTGGCGGTGGTGGTACTGGTGGTGCACCCCTACCACGGCCTCTTCCTCTACCACCTCGTGCGGCCATCTGTCATCCAAAACATATAGTATGACCTTTAGATTAATTGTTCATTGGAACGCATGACTGAGCATAACTTTTCTGAAATTTGAACCTTACAAGAGGTACTGTAAAACAGTCATATCTCACACTCCAAAACTCAAACAAATGCCAAACTTACATTGTTGGAAAGCTTATGAAATTGCCTATAACTTTTATAATTCTCACTTTTTCAGATTCGGATGCGAAATTAGGTGAAAACAGCAATTTATCAAAACTGTTTCTGAGTTTCAGACTGCGCAGAACCCTCAACTTGTAACTGTCATATCTCCCAAATAAGAACAGGTATGAACGTAATTCAAGATGCATTGGAAAGGTACTGAAGTCTAGTTGTTGACATATAAATTTCATGATCATTGGACTAACCATCTTTGAGATACAACCAAAAGATTACTGACTACTCCAGAAAAACAGCAAGATAGAAAACAGGATAACCCACCCGCTAGCATTTTTATTTATATCAACCTATATGTCTTTAACTAAGGAACTTGTGGACAGGCCCACAATGTTCCAACACTCATTACAAAACTCCAAATCACTCATAATCATAATAACAACCATATAAAGAAACCAGGTTCACACGACACGACAAGACTCGACTCAACTCTCGCTGCTAGCGTTTTATTACATCAGGGTAGTACTCATCCTAAGGAAGGAAAACTGGGGGAAGCTTCTGATGGAACTTGGGCATCTTCAGGCGTCCTCTGAACTCGTCATTCTCTGCACGGGCTCTCTTGAGTAGCTTGCGCTGGCCACCAAGCTCATCAGTCAGCACCTCGACTTGCTGCATCAGCTCATGAGCAAAGTCGATCATCACCTTGGTGATGTCGTCATAACCATCCTTCGCCTCGAACATGGACCATCCCTCACAGGTCTCAAAAGGAAGGTGCCGATACTTGTCCTCCATCATGCGGTTACGACGATGAGCACGAAGATCGAAGAGGGTCATGCGAGCTGCATCCTCCATACACTCCATCATGTTGGCACGGCTGATCTTAGGCTCATAGACGGCCTCCACTTGCCACGACTGTGTGGCGTCCTTCCAGATGCAGACGTAGAGGGTACACTTCCAGAAGGAAGGGTCCTAGAAGTGCTTGTTCTCATAGCACATGTACTTCACCTCAGTCTTCCAGTCGGAGTAGTGGTTCTCCAAGGTCTCCTTCAGCAAGCCATGGTAGAAGTCCTCATCGTCTCCCTCCTTGAAGTGGAAGTGCTTGGTCCATCCCAAGCGTTCTTCACCAGCTTTGGAACCACCAGATGGAGTCTTGGAGCAGCTGTTCTTGTCAGAGGGAGTCCTAGAACGACTATTCTCAGAGCTCTCTTCTTGGGGTTCTTCTCCTTCATCCTCGCGGGGCTCCATTGGCACGAACTTCGGCGAGGGACGAGTGGACTTGCGAGCAGTCTTCTTGTTGCGGGCCATCTATAGAAAAGCAAAGTTGAGAACTAAGTTAGAATCAAGATAATATAATTTTGAGATGAGTAATAGTTTTACAAATAATAGCAAGGTATAAAAGCATGAAAAGAGCATTCCTAAGAACCAATTCTATCTAGGTTTGCGTCCTACAGTCAACACGGCTTTGATACCAATCTGTCACACCCAGTTTTAAAGGAAAAACGGGATGCAATAACCTTATGTGTGCCCAGAGATCAGTCACACACATAAGCCGACAAATTATCAAAATTGTATCATCACAAGTGTTTATTACATAACGAACAAGTATTTAAATAATGTCTATTACAAAACAGCGGAATATAAGATAACTCTCGCGAAGCTCCATAGCACAGGGACGTCAACTGGTTGACCCCAAACCTAGAAGTCCTCTGGAAACTCCTCATAACTCTGGTAATCTGGTACCCATCCGGGATTTTTATACAAGCATTGAAAAGAAAGAAGACAAGCGTAAGTACTTTCGTACTCAACAAGTATATATGGGGTTCATGAGGCTCAAATAGTATGACACTGGTTTACTGCGATAGGCATTTTAATTTGTATCAAAACTTTAGAAGTGGTAGATCACAGTTATGCTTAAGTCCCCAAGTTAAATTGCATGACCAAGTAAACAAATGAACAAGTAACATAATTCCATGATAAAGTGATTCATAAAGGTAAACATCAAGTAACCAAAGAGTTATATGAGTTTTCCGGGCCGCTCGTGTCCGTGAGCACGGCTATCATGATAGTTTTTAACACTCTGCAGAGTTTGTACACTTTACCCATGAGTCGTGTTTGCCCAAATGCCCCGGGATCATGACTCCCTTAACACTACCGAGGTGAGCGGGCAGGGAACACTATGAAGTCTTTCAAAGGGGTTCGCTGACATACCACAGACAGTACGGATCCACGGGCAAGGGGTATATAGGAGCCCTTCGATGGTACACACACGCAGCGGTCCCCACTCCAGCCGCTCCGCAACCGCTCGACAATGGCAACTTTCGTGAACTGTCGCATGCGAGAGAGTGACCCTAATACTGAACTAAAGCCAGAGCCATATAGCCCCCATGGTTGTACTGTATGTCCCAGCTTTTGCTGACAGAAAGGGTCCTAAGTCCATGTTGCTAAAAAGTCAAGTTTTACTTTATCATCTCATGTAATAATTAAACAAGATTAAAGGATCATGCTTATTAAAGTGAAGCACTAGCAATAACTACCCATATGCAACGGTAACCCATAGGATTTCAAGGATAGAGGTAATCAAATCTAGGTAAACCCTATGGTAACAGTATTAGACACATGCATATGATTTTATTGGAAAAACTTCATTATTATGACATCAAGGAAGATCCCATATAATACTTGCCTTGCTCAAAGGGTTCCTTCTGCTGCTCCTGCTCAAAGCAAAACCCTTGGTCTCCCACGTACTCCTCACCGTCTGTACTCGATCATCACATCACACGCAATCACGCAGAGGCATAACATGCAAACAAACAAGGCTATAGATTAGAACAGTACATCAAACATAATAAAAAAAGATTAAAAGTTTATAAAACACATCTACGTCACGCTACGATCACATAGACGCTTGAATCACGAAAAACGGAGCTATAACGGAAAAAAAATATGAATTAAACGGGATTTTGAAAAGAGCAAGATTAAAGCATCACGGAAATAATTTTCTTTGATTTCCAAAAGTTATTAACATAGATGAAAACTATACTACTGGATAGAGCATGAAAATATGGATCTAACGCAACTTGAACGGAGCGATTTGGATTTAAAATGAGCAATTTATAAGCAATTGAAATAGAGTGGCAAAACTGTAAATAAGGTTTTCCTTTTTATTTTTGAATTAAAACAGATAGAAAAGAAATACGCTTTTCGAAAGAGAAAATGGAGTCTCGGATTACGCCTTAGGACTGTGGGTTGATGCATTAAAAAGGGCGGGGCCTGTTTTGCAAAGATGCCAGTCGAACCGGTATCTGGCGCTGTAGGCCGTCCGATCCACGATGGATGGCCAGGATTAGAGAAGGGAGAGGGCACGGTGGCGCTCGGCCGGACAGAGCAGATTCGCGGTGGCGCCATGGCCGGTGAGCGGCAGCGCAGAGCAATCCACGGCATCGGTGAACGAAGCTCAACGCGAGCAGGTCAGGGAGAGAGAGAGAAGAACGGCGAAGACGGTGGGGCACTCAGTTGCCTCGATTATGCGCGGGAACGCAGTGACCACGCGGCGCGGCGGCTCTGCAATGACGGCGACGGTGGACAGAGCTCAATCAGGCGAGACAGAGAGGGAGGAGGGGATTGGCGGTGTCGGGGGACTCCACTCACCACGGTGCGAAGCTTAGAAAGGAACCGGGCGGAGCAGAGAAGCGTGCTCACGGCGGAACGACAGCGGCGGCGCGGAACTCGGGCGCGGCGGCTCTGAGCGACTGCAAGGCTCCGAGGGGCGGTGTGAGGGCGAAAGGGGTGCGGGGGACGAGCTTTTATAGCTCTGCGGCGCTCCACAGAGAAGGAAAGGGCGGATTCCGCCGCGATTCGCGTTCGGCCGCAAGGTACGGCGGCGGCGGAAAAAGGAAAGAAGAGGGGAGGGAAGAAGGAAAGGGAGGCGGCGGCGCTTGGCTTGCACATCACGGCGCTATGTTGGCTAAGGAAGGGGGGGTTTCTCTACTCCGAATCGAACTCGACCGAGGGGGCGGTGTCGGTGTCGGAGTGAAGGAAAGAAGGGGATAGGAGAAAAGGAAAGGGAGGGGAAGGAGCTGACCGGTGGGGTCCCCTTGTCAGCTCTGGGAGAGAGAGCTGACCAGTGGGGCGGGTCTGTCAGTGAGGGAGAGAGAAGGAGAGGGGGAGAGCTGGGCTGTCCACGCGTGAGGAGGTGGGCCGGCCCAGACCGAGGGTGAGGGGGAGGGGAGGACCTGCTGGGCTGGGTAACAGGCCTCGGGCCAAAGTGAGGAGGAGGGAGAGAAAAGAAATAGAAAATGTTTTTCCTTTTCGAATTTTGAAATTCCAACACCTTTTCAAATGAAATTTCGAAATCAAGTTTGAACTTTGCAAAGATCAACCAACACAAACTATTATGCACCAGCATGAATGCAACAACAAGGTTTCTAGATGACAAATTTTATTTTATGAAATCCTTATTTAATTTTCCTATGCTTGAATGTCCACCCAAAAAAGAAATTTAATTTACTTTGAATCTATTTTGGAAAATGCAAAATTTTGGGTGTTACACTTTCCCTCGATGAAAACTTTCCATCGGCAGATTCCTTCAATCCGCGACTTCCTTCTTTCGCCACCAGCAATCTTCTGCTGACGTCAATCATCACATTACTTGTGCCCATTGGCACTCCATGTCCATCGGCATCGGCAATACTTCCCGATTGGCAACCTTGTACCTCTGATACCTTGTCTTCACCAATTAATTCTTATCGGCAAGAGTCATTCAACTCCCATTGGCAACATCCTTATCGGCAATACCCTTATCGGCAAGAAACGCACAACTTCCATTGGCAACAAACTTAACCTCTTCGCAGCATCTACCGTCATCAGTAACATTGGCTAACGACCTCCCGACGCCGATGGAAAACAGCTATCGATCAATGCAAGTCTTAGCTTATTTGACACATGCCAAAAAAAATGGTGTCAACACGGTGCGATTTTCCACCCAGACAAGGGAAAGGGCAAGGAAGTCGAGATCGCCGGCGAAGGCGGCTCGAACCGTGCTCATAATAGGAACAAAAAGAGGGGCAAGCCGCAGCGTGGCGGCGGCAACAACGTAGTCGCAGCGGCGGACCGCAAGCCTCCCCGCCCCCACGGCGGGAAGAAGGTGGGCAAGTTTGACGACATGCTCACAAAGTCGTGCCCGTATCACAACGGACCAGTCAAACACACACTCCAGCAGTGTGAAATGATGGCCAGATACTTCAAGACTGTTCCTGACAAGGACGAGCCGAAGGAATCAGAAGGCCAGGACGGGGATGGGGGTCGCGAAGATTCTTACCCCCACGTCAAAAAGTGCCTCATGATCTTCGGAGGCCCAGAGGCCTATAGCTGCAAGCGCCAGCAGAAGAAGGAGCGGCGTGAGGTCTTCGCAGTCGCCCCGGCAACGCCGGCATACCTCGACTGGTCGGAACCCGACATCACGTTCGGTCGAGATGACCATCCGAGCCACGTTCCTCACCCGGGCCGTTATCCACTCGTAGTGGATCCGATCATTGGGAGCGTGCGCTTCACCAAAGTACTGATGGACGGGGGCAGCAGCCTCAACATCATGTACTACAATGCCCTCGAGGCCCTCGGCCTACGTAGCAAAAAGCTCCAGCCCTCGGGGGCTCCCTTTAAGGGGATCATTCCCGGAAGACAAACGGTACCTCTGGGGCAGATCGACCTGCCCGTCACGTTCGGGGAGCCGAACAACTTCCGGACCGAGTACCTTACCTTCGAGGTCGTGGCATATCGTGGGACCTACCACGCCGTTTTGGGGAGGTCATGCTACGCGAAGTTCATGGCCGTCCCAAACTACACTTACCTGAAGCTCAAGATGTCGGGGCCGTGCGGCATCATCACAGTCTCCTCCGATGTCAAGTTGGCGTACCAGTGCGAGGTGGACTTCTACGAAAACGCCATGTCCGAGGTACGCAGCGAGGAGCTGGTGGCGGCGATCGAAGCCGCAGACAAGATGGACGTCGACCCCTAGAGCGCGAAGAGCTCGGACGCCCACAACACCAACAGCTATGTCGCCTTCTTCACTATTATCTAGTATATTTATCATCATGTACATATGCATGTAACCTCTCTTAAGAGCAAAAAGTTCGAGGAATAAAAACGCGGGAACCCTCGGACCGACCTCTTAGCAAGGTGCACACTCGGCGCATGCCAGAACACACCTCGCTCGGGGGTTGGGAAGGGGGTCACCCCCTGTCTTTCACTCTAAAAATGTTTTCGCTCAAAATCGCTTTGCCAAACCCGCTAGACGAAAGCCCGATCTCCCCCACCGAGAAAAGAGATCTCGCTAGACCGTGCCAAAGGGCCGCGAAATACTCCGGCTCCCCGGAGCCAAGTATCTCCACCCGACCTCACACCCGAACAGATCAAAGCTCCTCCTAGGAAAAGTCGGGCAAGTAGCCCAAGCAAAAGGCAAATGTGAAAACCAATAAGCAAACAAATTTAAAATGAGCTCACCAAAGAGCTATTAAAGTTGTCTTAAGCCCCCCCCCCCCCGGGGGGGCACATCACAAGGTGATTTAAATTGTTTTGTTACAAGAGCCTTCGGCCCTGATCTCTGACCACGTAGGGTCATTCTTCCAGCGGTGGGAGCACCTCGTCATCAAGCTTGGCGGCCTGGACCACCACTGGCTCCTCCGCGTTGGCCTCGATCCGATTGAGCAGGTCCTCCGGGGCGTCCGGAGGGTATCCCTCGCTGACAAGCGCGGGAGTCACCACGTCGTAGAGGCAGGCGGTGATCGACATCGTGCGGTGGACCCCGATGCGCAGTGCCTCACGGATCCGCGCTTGATCCTAGAGATTGATATCTTGAATACCTTGTTACCTACAATTTTGACCCACCATATATGATTAGTATTGCTATTGCTCATACCGGATGTACATGATCTTAATGTGTTAATGACTATATGCAATAATGATAAAACTCGCCTTTTAGCAACATTGGACTATAGGAGCTTATTTGTAGGGCAAAAGTTGGGATATACAGTACAACCACGGGGGCTATATGGCTCTGGCTTTAGCTCGATATGGGGACCTTTTCTAGCTTGTTCAGTGGTTACCTTTATGGTGCAAAATGGGGTGTGGCGAGACGGGTATAGTGTGGTTCCTAATCTATGGGCATAACCGCGAAGGAGTGTGACCGTAGACAGGTTGGCTCTACACCCCCCTATCATGAACCTTGCGGCCCTAACTTGTTAGAGAAACCCTTGGAAGGCTTCATAGTGTACCCTGCCCGCTCACCTTGGTAGTGTTTTGGGAGTTGCAAACCCGGGCAAATGGGCAATCACGACTCGTGGGTAAAGATGTACACCTCTGCGCAGAGTTAAAAACTATCATGATAGCCGTGCTCACGGACACGAGCGGCTCGGAAAACTCATAGAATTATTGGGTTCTTATTTCTATGTTGGCTTATGCAAGTCTTATTCATTAATTGTATCATTTGTCATCTACTTTATGATCATGGATATTTGATCTTATGCAAATTACCTTGGGAATTGTTGATATTTAATATGAACTTGATCTACTTAAAATGCTTACCGCTATGAACCATGCATAACCTTTTGAGCCTCATGAACCCCGTGTTATATTTGTTGAGTATGTATGTGCTCACCCTTGCATTGAAACACCACAGATGAAGATTGGATTCATGATTACCGCAATGAGTACTAGTCTTGGAGTCAACCAGTCAACCAGTCCATTTTTGGAGCTTCCGCAGAAGTCGTCGTTTAGTTAAAGTTTTATTTGCTTAAGACTCTGTATTGAATAATTATTCGCTATGTAATAAGCACTGTGATGGTACTTTTTATAATTTGTCAACTCATGTGTGCGACTATTCCTGGGGTGCACATGAGCCTTTTATGCATTTGTTTTTGTTCTTAAAAACAGGTGTGACAGAGATCGAAGAGAGTCTAAGTTAGGCAACACCATAGACACATAAAGCACCTCAAACAGAGCATAGATTCATTATATCGGCTATAGGTATGAAGCTTAAAATGAACTATGTCACAGATGCAAATGAGATGCAAAATGCAAGCTAACACCAACTAAAAACTATAAAGACACCAAAAGAAAGAAGGTAAAAACAAAAGACAAATAAGAGCAAAAAAGAACTATGAAACACAAAGAGCTTCTCTCAACTAAAAAGGGAAGCAAACACCAAACTCGCCCCGAAGACGAGAAAACGCAGCTTGATCCAAAGGTTTTGTGAGAATGTCCGCAAGCTGGTTGTGGGTCTCGACATGCCGGAGGTCCATGTCGCCCTTCTCGTAGTGATCTCGCAAGAAGTGAAAGCGGACGTCAATGTGCTTGGTCTTAGAGTGAAGCATGGGATGTTTGGCCACACTAATTGCACTCATGCTATCGCAAAGCAGAGGCACCTTAGTAAGCACAAGACCGAAATCCTTCAAAGTTGCAATCATCCAAATCAACTGCGAACAAAAGCTAGCTACGGCAATGTATTCAGCTTTGCAGGTGGACTGAGCCACACTAAACTGTTTTTGAGAAGACCAAGACACCAAAGAAGACCCGAGAAACTGGCATGTCCCAGAAGTGCACGTCCGATCAAGACGACAACTGGCGAAATCGGCATCAGAATAACCGCAAAGTGCAAGAGAGGAGGAGGCGGAAAACCAAAGACCAAATTCGGGAGTGAAGCGCAAGTACCTCATGATGCGTTTCACCGCCTTCTTGTGCGAAGTCCATGGGGGCGCCTGAAAGTGTGCACACAAGCAGACAGCGAACTGAATGTCCGGCCGAGTCGCTGTCAAGTACAGGAGCGACCCGATCATGCTTCGGTACTCCGTCTAATCCACCGCCTCTCCTTCCTTGTCCGCATACAAGGCAGTCGTAGTCGACATGGGCGTCAAAAGAGGCTTTGCCTCGCCCATGTCAAACTTCTTCAGAATGTCCTTCGTGTACTTGCCTTGGTGCACAAACGTCCCTTTCCGGGTTTGCTTGATTTGCAACCCGAGAAAGAAAGTCAACTCTCCCATCATGCTCATCTCAAATTCCCTGCTCATAAGATCTGCAAACTTGGAAACAAGAGCATGAGAAGAACCACCAAATATGATATCATCCACATATATTTGGACTAGGAAAGTGTCTTTGTCTTGCTTGAGGAGAAAAAGCGTTTTATCGACCGATCCCATTTTAAAACCCTTAGCAAGCAAAAATGTTTTCAACCTATGATACCATTGAAAGGTCCTAATCCAAGGCTAGAGGGGGGTGAATAGCCTAATCTGAAATTCTAAAATAAATCTCAACAACAAGTTAGACAAAAAGGTGGCGAAGCTTTACTAGCTATAGCAAACTAAGAAATGCGAAGCCTTCTAAACACAATTGCTAACCTAATATAGCTAAGATCACTCAATTCCTACACAAGTCTAGTTGCCCTCTAGGCTCAACCTAATACACTAAGACAAGTATGAAAAGGTAAATGCGAAGATGAGAAGAGTGATTATACCACCGTGTCGAGGTAATGAGCCAATCACAAGAACTCCAAGCAATCCAATCAATCACAAGGATGACACTTGATTTTTCACCAAGGTTCACTAGTTTGCCCACTAGCTATGTCCTTGTTGTGTCGGCTCACTTACTTGGATGTGCAAGAGCTAATTGGCATCACACGCCAAACCCGTCACTGGGTGCCTCACAACCAACACAAGATAAGGGCACTCAACGACACGCACAATCCACTAGAGTTACCTTTGCAATCTCCCACGGGGAAGGCACAAGAACCCCTCACAATCTTCACTTGTGGTCGACAAAGCACAATCACCAAGCTTCTCGAATCCACACCGCTTGCTCCAAACCGTCTAGGTGAAGGCAATCACCAAGAGTAACAAGAAACTAGCAGTAGTATCAACTCCCAAGTGCCACTAAGATGAATCACTCATGCAATGCACTTGAACACTCAAATCTCAAATGGATGATCAAAATCAACTAAGAGATGAGTGGGAGTGTGTGTGGTTTGCTCACAAGAGTATGCAATCAGCCAAATGTGCAAGAGAGGTTCCTAGAACCAGTCACAAACCCTTATATAGCCTCCTCAAAGAAACTAGCCGTTTTTCCCTTTTTGGAGCTGCAAACCGTGACCACCGGACCACTTCCTGTGACCACCGTCGGACCATAGCGAGTGGTCCGACGCTTTGAAAACTGACCGTTGGCGTGCTGAAACAGGCACCGTCGGACCACTCGCCTTGGTCCGACGCCTCTGTTTCACCCGAACCCAGAGTCCAGTAAGCACCTGACCTCCAGACCTCACCACCGGACTAAGCAAGGTGGTCCGGAGCCTCCACCGAGACTTGGTCTTTCACTCCAATGAGCACCCGAGCACCGGACTCGACCCTCGGACCAAGCCATCGGACCATGCAAACTGGTCCGACGCTTGTCTTGTTCTTCTGTTGACTATTGACCGAGCCTCCGGACCACTCATCTATGGTCCGGTGCTTGTCTTGACCTCTGGTCCGACGCTTCCTCTGTTGTCAGGCCAGTGCTAGATGCAGCCACCGGACCACTTGCCTTGGTCCGGTGCTTCAAGCACAACTGCTCTGACGCTCTTTCTTGAGTTGTTTCTTCTTCTCTTTTGCTTCCCTTGATCTCATGTGCCACCACCAAGTGTTTCACTGACTTGTGCATGTGTGTGGCATATTTTAACAAGTTTTACAAGGGTTCTCATTAGGTTTTTAGATGCAATGCAATGGATGATCACCTAATGGCACTTGATAGGTGTAACCACTAACTATTTTCCCCTCTTCATAGTACGGTTACCTATCCTAAATGTGATCACACCCACTAGGTGTCTTGATCACCAAAATGGAAAACCCTATCAATACCTTTGCCTTGAATAGCTTAGGGTTTCCTCCTCTTCTCTTCTTCTCCAAGTGTGAGCTTCTAGATAGCTTTCTCCTTAGCCTCCATCTTGCTCCATCACTTGTCTTCTTCATCTTCTCATTAGTGTACTAAGCCTACTCAACCACTTAGAGCTAGGTTAGTACTTAGGTTTGACTGATTACCCAAAACAATAGAGATCTTTCAACCATGCTCTAGGGGCTTGTTTCAAACCATACAAAGCTTTGTGAAGTTTAAAAACATGGTTTGGAAACTTGGGATTTTCGAAACCGAGAGGTTGTTTAACATACACTTCCTCCTCTATGTAGCCATTTAGGAAAGCACTTTTAACGTCCATTTGAAAAAGTTTAAACCCCTTAGAAGCTGCAAAAGCTAGAAGGATTCTAATGGCTTCTAAACGAGCTACGAGAGCAAAGGTTTCCTCATAGTCTATTCCCTCGTTTTGACGAAAACCTTCAGCTACTAACCTAGCCTTGTTGCGCACTACCACCTCATCTTCACTTTGTTTATTTTTGAAAACCCATTTGGTACCTATGGGGTGGCAACTAGGTGGTGGAGGAACTAAGACCCAAACGCGGTTTCGCTCAAAGTTTTCTAACTCCTCATGCATGGCATTGACCCGATCCGGATCCATCAAAGTGTGTCCAACATCTCGGGGCTCAAAAGAAGTGACAAAAGCCGAATGAGCAAAGTGAGAGAGATAGGACCTGGTCCGCGTGACTCGACAGTCAATGTCACCGATGATGTTCTCCGGCAGGTGTTGCCGCTGGATGTGGTGGGGAGCCTTCCTGGACGAAGTGGCCTCCCCCTCGACAATAGTTGGAGCTCCCTCAGGTGCAACGGGCAATGACTGAGGAAGCTGCTCGAACAGACCCCATGTAGAGAAAGTAGTCAGATCGAGACCGTGAGCCGAAGTGGACGTCGCAGGGTCGATGGGGGCAGCCAGTGGAGTTGGCTCGGGATCACCTCAATCAGCGTTGTCCTGCTCCTCCTCCACAAAGATGCTAGTGTTCACCTCATCATCACTTGCCAGCTCAAAAGTGGTGGAAACACAAGGCATAGTCTTGTCGGTGTCTAAAATGGCGGGGTCTAGACGGCCAACGAGTAAATTTCTAAGCGTGTCGGAGTTCGGATGGTTACGCTCGGAGAACACAGAGGTTTATACTAGTTCAGGCACGAACGCCCTACGTCCAGTATGTTGCGGAGTCGTATTACCGAGCGTGGAGGGCTCGCAGAGGGGAGCTACAAGCTTTGGTGAGAGAGGGAAGTGCCTTCCCAAGTCTCGTGCGTATGAGGTTCTTGGTTCTTGTGTGTGCTCACATGTGTGCGAGTTTGAGTGTGTGTGAATGAATGTTGGGATATCGAGAGAGCCAGATTGGAGGTCCATTCTCTCCCTTTATACGTAGGGAGAGATGGAGGAGTACAGTAGAGAGAGGGGAGTGAACGTGGACCTGGCTTGGGCTGCCGCCGAGGGGGGGCTTTGTCTTCATTCTGTCTTCCTTCCTGAGGAAGATTGCGCCACTAGACACATGTCCGGGTCCTGTTCGTCCTTGTGGTGCTGTAGCCATGCGTCTTGTGACCGGGAACTCCGTTGTTCCCTTACCTGGGCATGGACTGGGGCTGGTCGCATAGGACCGAGCACCCCCACGTTCCGTCATACAGGGCTGATGACGCCCTAATCCCTGTTGGAGTGTCCATCAGAGGCATGGCACGGGTGTCGTGTGCAGAAGTCGCCGATTAGGCAGCACATGACCTTGTACCGCAGGGTGAACAGAGGTTGACATGGCGACTCATGCCCTAAAGCCCGTCCCTGAGGACGGAAGGTACTGTGGACCTTTGACTATGTGGACTAGGGTGTCCTAGGTTGTTGATGGCGGTGAGATCTCCGAAGGTGAGAGACGTCACGGGTGACGTCTCCCTGATTCAGACGAGGTGGAAGAGCCCCCGAGGGTTGATGACGCCACGGATGACGCCACCTTGGCTCAGGCGAGGCGGAAGAGCCCCGAGGGTTGATGACGTCACGGATGAGGCCACCTTGGCTCGGGCGAGGCGGAAGAGCCCCCGAGGGTTGATGACGTCTCGGGTGACGCCACCTTGGCCCGGGCGAGGCGGAAGAGCCCCCGATGGTTGGTGACGTCTCGGGTGACACCACCTTGGCTCGGGCGAGGCGGAAGAGCCCCCGAGGGTTGATGACGTCGCGGATGACGCCCCCTTGGCTCGGGCGAGGCGGAAGAGCCCTCGAGGGTTGATGACGTCGCGGATGACGCCCCCTTCACCACAAGATTCGCACGGGATTTCAACGCGCCAAAACTGTGGTAAAAGACCCAAAAATGTTGCAATGACCTAAATGACAACGGTAGAAAAACGTTGCAGAACAAACTGTGGCAAGAGGCTGCCGCAACGTTTTTCTATGTAGTGTTGCAAATGCAGACATTGAATCGCAACACTTGGGGCGTTGCAACCTTTGTTGTTGCTACGTTTTCATGTGTGGTAACAGGAGCTAATACAACGCTTGAGGCGTTGCTAGAACAAGCAATGTCAACATGATCATGTCGTGGCAAATGGTACAGTCGCAACGATGATGAGGGTTGCAAGACAATGTATTGCCACACCCGAGATTTGGTTGCTATACTTGATTTTACGATTGCTACGTAGAACTGGTGTGGCAAGTCAGGTTGTATCACAATACCAAGAAAAGGTGGCAACATGCTGGTTTGCCACGCCCAAGATAGTGTTGCTATACATGACTTTGCTATTCCTACGTAGAACTGGTGTAGCAAGTCAGGTTGTATCACAACACTAAGAAATGGTGGCAACATGATGATTTGCCAGGTTGCTATACGTAACTTTATTATTACTACGAAAAGTGTGCGTTGGTATAGTATATTTTGCCACACTAAATTTGGATGTAAATATTTAATTTTACATGCCGTTTTTTTTGTACCGCCAGCTAATATTACATCGCCATTTAATAATTCATAAATCAATAATTAAAATAAGCAAATCATGAGAATATATCCATTTAATGAGAATAGGCAATCATTCATTAAATACACAACCAACCACTATCAACTTGTCGAAGCAAACAAAATGTTAGAGCTATAACTTGAAGCACTACATTTTCTATCAGCTCTACTAGAAATGAAACTAACAACAGCTATAACTTAATACAAGTGCTAAAATTACAAAATGCTAGCACAAGGCTATGCTGCACGAATGCACACTTGGCTCATGAAAATCCCATTTATTACTTGTAGCAATCTTCTTCACCATGATCTCTACACTACGAATTTGAAATTGGCACCTCAATGTTCCTGTGAAGTAAACCAACCAAAATTAGAGATTGGAATTAGTCATGTAGAACAATAGAATTCACAGGAAACTATAAACTTCACATGCCAGTTTTTGGTAGTGGCAACTATATTTTTCTAGATAATAGAAAAATAGCTCCAAACTTAAACTAGAATGAATTTGAACTTACCATCTCATGATTACAAGAGGAATACACTTATGTAGTAGTGGACTCATGGTGATAGACAATTATTTGTTCACTAGTTATTAATAATATAATAGAACAAAAGAATTCATCCAACATCCAATTTTTTCACTATTTCAGACTTGATAACAGGTAATTCACACTTAGCCACAGCCACGGCCATAATCACTCACATGCTATATACCAATGACAGTTCAGAAATTTGTGCATTGAATTTTCTAAAGTACTTAATGAACAGTCCACAAGCATTCAATTTTCAGATAGCTCAGTCTACCTATATTATTGTAATATTTGTTAGTTCAGTGCTGAAAGCATAGCTGTTAACACCATCAAAAGTAGCATTCTGAATGTTTTACTTATCCTGGCCAGCAATGCAGGACAAACAGTAGGTGAAATGGGAAAATTGTGCACACGCACCTTGTAATTTAAGCACTGTTGTCACATAGAGCACAAACTAAGTTGAAGTGAGGTTCAAATGCCTTGTAGCAATGCTTCCTATCATCAAGACAATGTTTCAGAACCACAGGCAAAGAGTATTTCTAATCAGATTATAGCTAGCAACATTTTAGAATTTAAAACAACATTCTTCACATCTATAGTGAGCCACAAAAGCTTTTGGTTGGAAACATCCAGTACTTTTGACTCCACATTTCACACACGTGGAAAAAAAATGTCAATAGTTTAGTAGTGTGTTTGTGGAATCAATTAAAATGTATGTTGCAGGATCTAGCAGTTCCTACTGGAAACAAGAAAACAAACTGCAAGTTAGGAGCCAGTAACTAGGAGTTGCGTAGCGATGGGCAAAAAGGATGCAGAGGCCCACTGCCACATTGAGAGTCTTGTTTATATAACAAAGCTATTACTAATTCTACCAGTGCAAATAGGATGCGATGGAAGCATTGCTGATGCTGTGAGGCGGTGGCCGATGGGAGCATCACCGACGGGGCATGAGCTGGTGGCGGCGTTGCGGATGGCAGGACTTGGGTCGTTGACTGCATTAGTTGGACGAATGGATGACATGCCTATACACCATGTACTACATATGAAAATTCAGAGCTGAAAGCTGCACATGTTCATGATTAAATTGGCAGGGAGAGGAAAAATATAAGTTCATAACTGAATTCAGAGATGGAAGCAGCACATATGCTATTATGAAAAATATCTATTGCCACATGGGCAAATGAATGCAGGTTAATCTGCAGATGTTACATACAATAGTCCATCACATAAGGATTCTAGTAACATGCATAGAGCAGAAAACTATAGGTAGAGGACAACAGAGATGAATTGGAGCATGGATACAACAGAATGATTATGATATGAGAACAGTTATGATATGAGAACAACAATGCCGAGAGAAACCTAATGAATCCAAATGCATCAATCTTTTGAGGTTATTAAATGATTATGGAACTTCTATTTTTGAACAATCTGCTGAGATATCAAGATTCATTGGAAATTTCATTTCAGCAATTGACACTAGCAATGTTGACATTCCAGACTCAGGTAGGTTTAGGTAAATTTATTAGTCATCGTGCACTAATACAGCTCATGCAGTACAAGAACAAGTTCTTCCAGTACTCACACATGCAAGATTTGCGAGTCCAGATCGATGAAGAAATCAAGTATTTGGAAAAGGGTTAGGAGAGGAACGAATACCTTGGGGACAGATGTGATAGTGCTGACTGAGGATGTGCTAAATCACGGTGGGTGAGCAACCGACGGCGGCGGTAACTGAGGCGAGGACGGCAGAGGCAACCGATGCCCGATGGTGGCAGGGCCGTGGAGGGAATCGAGGCGGCCGACGGCGGAGGCGCGACCATGGTGAGGACGGAGGCGATCAAGATGACAACGACGAAGGGGATCGAGGTGGCGGTAGTGGTGGCGGCGGCGGCGCATTGGTTGCAACTCGCGAGCCTCGTCTCGTGTACCTGGGATCTCCATGGCGGCCGCGGGATCTGGAAAGATCGAAGGAGGGCAGGAAGGCGTGTTCCTGCAGGTGAGCGTCTTCTTCCCTAGCACCATCGTCTTGCTTCTGTGAGGGAGGCAAGGGGTGGCTGCAGGTTCTGGATGGACCGAAGGAGGGGGGAGAGGGAAGGCATGTTCTTGCCTGGCGGCTGTGGAGATGTGGGAGCGGAACTACCAAAATGATTCCTAGGTTAGCTTCGCCGATGTATGTGTGGCACTAAGACGAGTAAAAGTTCGAAATTGACCTGACATGGATAAGTCAGTTTCGCACCTAGTAAGGTCAGACATTTTGATTTGGCGCTAACCAGAGGCCCATGCGGGATCCGAAAATTGAAGGAATTTTGGGCCTCTTCGACTGTGCCGCTGCCGCTCCAATAAAATTAGGCTATTTGGCTTCAAAAATTTAGGAATAAGCTTATTCTAAATTTATAGGTGATAAATGTAAATTGATTCTATGGATCAATCGTGCTATGGTTTTATTTTACAACTTATAACACGCTTTTTAACTCTATTCAAATGTTTTTCATTTGCGGTCATTAGTGCCTTATTTGACTAAGTTTGACCAAGTCACATCTCAGATTTTTAAAACATGTCACTAGTGTTTGCTAACACTTTCTCAAATGCAAAATTGATTTGTGTATTAAATGTAGATCTTGATAATTTGTACAATCTTGGTATTCAAAAAAATTTTGTATGAGGTCGTTTAGTGGCTCATTTGACTAAGTTTGACCAACTCAAATCTTGGATTTTAAAAAATTGACACTTAGACTGCAGTTTTTGAAGCCCTAAAATGTTTCAGCTAGAAAAGTCATGAATACCAAGTTTTCTAAACTCATCAAGATCTACATAATTTGTTTTGGTCAACTTTTCATTTGACAAAGTTTGGATAGCTCAAATTTTAAATTTAGAAAATTTCATAGCTCAAAACCAGTTTTCGAAACCCTAAATGGTCTAAACTCGAAAAGTCAAGAATACCAAGATTGATCCACTCAACAAGATCTACATTTTTTGTTTTGGTTAACTTTTCATCTAACAAAGTTTGGATAATTCAAATTTTGAATTTTTAAATTTTGACACCTCCAAACTAGTTTTCGAAACCATAAATGGTCTCAACTAGAAAGTCATGAATACCAAGTTTGGTCAACTCATCAAAATCTACATTTTTTATATTGGTCATTTTTGCATTTGAGAAAGTGTTAGAAAAGTTTCGTTCTAAATTGACAAGTCTCTGTTTAATAAACTATATATGAGATTCATAATTTTATGACTAATACTTATTAACACTTTCTCAAATAGAAAAATGATTTATATTACAAATGTAGATCTTGATAGGTTCTAACACCTTTGTATTCAAAAGTTTTTCAGATGAGGTCATTTAGTATCTCATTTGACAAAGTTTGACCAAGTCAAATTTTGAATTTAAAAAAAATGATACCTTCACACTAGTATTTGAAAGTCTAAATGACTTCAAATAGAAAAGTCATGAATACCAAATTTGTTAAACTCATCAAGATCTACAATTTTTGTTTTGGTCAACTTTTCATCTAACAAAGTTTGGATAATTCAAATTTTGAATTTTTAAATTTGGACACCTCCAAACCAGTTTTCAAAATACTAAATGGTCTCAAGTAGAAAAGTCATGAATACCAAGTTTGGTCAACTCATCAAGATCTACATCTTTTATATTGGTCATGTTTTGCATTTGAGAAAGTGTTAGAAATTTTTCGTTCTAAATTGACAAGTCTCTCGTAGAGTTTCATAAACTATATGTGAAATTC
This sequence comes from Microstegium vimineum, assembly GCA_022036555.1. Classification (NCBI taxonomy): domain Eukaryota; kingdom Viridiplantae; phylum Streptophyta; class Magnoliopsida; order Poales; family Poaceae; genus Microstegium; species Microstegium vimineum. Next base: position 13,424,538 of record CM039129.1, on the reverse strand, counting down.
ATAATTTTATGACTAATGTTTATTAATACTTTCTCAAATAGAAAAATGATTTATATAACAAATGTAGATCTTGGTGGTTTCTAACACCTTTGTATTCAAAAGTTTTTCAGATGAGATAATTTAGTCTCTCATTTGACAAAATTTGACCAAGTCAAATTTTGAATTTTTAAAAAATGACATATTCACACCAGGATTCGAAACTCTAAATGGCTTCAAATAGAAAAGTCATGAATACCAAGTTTGTTAAACTCATCAAGATCTACATTTTTTGTTTTGGTCAACTTTCCATTTGATAAAGTTTGGACATTTCAAATTTTGAATTTTTAAATTTTGTTCGAAACACTAAATTATCCTAAATAGAAAAGTCATGAATACCAATTCACTTATTTGTTGAAAACGTTGACTTCTCGGGAAGCGAGAATGACATCTATTTAGGGACAGATGGAGTATATAAAATATGTAGTTGTCAAAAAAAAATATCTACATCTTTTATTTTATCTTTTTCTCCCGTAAACTTTGTTTGAATAATTTAAACTTCGAATTTGTAAATTTTAGACTTGTAAATTATTTCAAATGGAAAATTCATCGAGATCAAAATTGCAAAACTCATCGATTTATACAACTTTCATGTTGGCCATTAATAAAATATAAAATTGTCTTCATGTTTAGTCCCTCATCTTACCATTTTCTTCGGCAGTTGTGCTCTAACTTGTTCAAGTTACTAGTTTTTTTACAAGGAGTACCCTGCCTCGTGAACCGCGCGTGTTCTTCTTTGGTGGGGCTGCGCGCGCTCTGTGGTGCCGCGGCGGTGACTGGTGACCGGTGGGCCGGTGAATTCAGGGTGGACCGGTGAATTCAGGGGACCTGACCGGGGATGGGCAGGCGGCGTCCGCGCTCCGGGTTATCGGCTGCCAGGGCGGCCGGGCGAGCTCGTGTCAAGTAGATGTGTAGCTTCGACAGCTCATTTGCTATTTTATAAGGGACACCTTTCTATCTACTGCTTGGGCACACGAGGTGGTGCTATTTGCCACTACAGCTTGCAGTTTGCAGCTTGCTCCTGATCACAACGTGGGCTGGCTTTTGTGCTTGTCATTGTGCACTGTGGGCCGCTGGTCAACAGCACAACAAGTGGGCAACACATACCAGCGAAAAAACTAGCTATATATGCACCATTACATACCAGCGAAAAAACTAGCTATAGATGCTGTCATATAAGTAGATATAGATGCTCTGTCTATATTTTATGATAGATAGATGCTCTGTCATATATATAGAAAGAAATAGACCATGTATTAACATATAAGTAGCATAGTGATTTGTCCATGACTAGAGTAGTCCTAGGGGTATAAGTTTGACTCCTCTTCCCTTCATAAATATATTTTTTTAAAAAAAATTAACAATTCACTTATTGGACGCATCTATGATGACGACATCCAATTTTTTTTTCTTTTTTCAGCTTATTAATCTTTTTTTTTTCTATTCTAAGCAAACCTTGATTTAGGGGCCATGAGACTTGTGTCTTTGTCTTGGACCAAAGATACATGTGGCCCAATACATGCAATCACATTTTGATTTAACATCTCGGATTTTTAAAACATGTGACTAGTGTTTACTAACATGTTTTCAAATGCAAAATTGACTTATGTATCAAATGTGGATCTTGATAATTTGTACAATCTTGGTATTCAAAATTTTTTCGTATGAGGTCGTTTAGGGGTTCATTTGACCAAGTTTGACCAAAATAAACTCTATATGAGATTAATAATTATATGAATAATGTTTATTAACACTTGGACTCATAAATGTCTTAAAAAATTACACCATGCCGCTGCATATTTATTATTTTAATCGTGATTTATTTTAATTTAACCCTATTTGATCAGACTTGGAGAGATAAATGTCTTAAAAAATTAGACCATGCATTAATATATAAGTAGCCTAGTAGTTTGTCCATGACCTAGAGTGTCCTAGGTGCTTCCCTTCACAAGTATTTTTTTTAAAAAATTAACAATTCACTTATTGGACATGTCATTTTTCTTATAATTAACAATTCACTTATTAGTTATTTTTTTGCTACTGAATATTTTTTTTAAATTCATTATTTATTTTAATTTAACCATGTTTGATGAGACTTAGACTCACAAATATCTTAAAAAAGTTAGACCATGCATTAACATATAAGTAGCCTAGTGGTTTGTCCATGGCTTGGATAGTTCTAGGGGCTTAAGTTTGACTCCTCTTCCCTTCACAAATAATTTTTTTTAAACAATATTCAACCATTCACTTATTGGACGCATCTATGATGGTGACACCCATTTTTTTTTGTTTTTCAGCTTATTAATCTTCTTTTTCTATTCTTAGCAAACCTTGATTCAGGGGCCATGTGACTTGTGTGTTTGTCCTGGACCAAAGGCACATGTGGCCCAATAGATACAATCACATATAAAAAAATAGACCGGTGCGATACCAAACTCATCTTTGGCAATAGTACACACTTTTGCCTCGCCTATAACACTTTAGTTGCAATTAACAATTACCTATTGCAATGGGCGCGAGAACTTCTTACAACGTACCAGATATGTGGCAATTCTAGCTTTATATTGCATCAGTTTTATTATTCAGTTGCAATAACCAACACCCTAATTGCAATGGTCCTGAGAACTTCTTACAACGTACCAAGTGTGTGGCAATTATAGCTTTATATTGCATCAGCTGCATTATTCAGTTGCAATAACCAACACCTTAATTGCAATGGTCGTGAGCAACCTTGCAACCCACCAAAACTGTGGTAATAAAATGAATGAATAGAAACTATGTACTTTATGTTGCAAGAGCACCAGATAGTTGCAACGTTAATCAACATTAATGCCACGAAATGTCATTATGGCAAACATGCACACATATGACCACAGTGTATAAAAAAGGGTTGCTATAGGGATAACATATTACCACAGTTTGGACAAATGTTGCAGAACATCCCCCTTTTACCACAGATTTTCAGGCGTTGCACGGAGGGTACTGTGGCAATTTGGTGCGAGTCTTGTAGTGCTTGGCTCGGGCGAGGCGGAAGAGCCCCTGATAGTTGATTTTGTTTTTGTGGAGTCTGGTAAATTGGGTACCCTATTTCTAGGTATCCAACAAGTCTCATCGAAGGTAATCTCACAAGTCTCCATCACTTGGTTAGTCTCAAGGTTAAGAGCACGATAAACACGAGAGTGAGTAGAATAACCAAGAAAGATACCGTCAGAAGACCGAGACTCAAATTTGTCCAACTTAACGCCCTTTTTGAGAATGAAGCACCTGCACCCAAACACCCGTAGGTGACTTACCTTGGGTGGTCTCCCAAATCGCAACTCATAAGAAGTCTTCTTCTTGAAAGCTCGGAGAAAAATGCGATTGGAAACATAGCAAGCAGAGCTGAGTGCTTCGGCCCAATACTGCATAGGAGTCCTATGCTCATCGAGAATCATCCTGGCCATCTCAACAAGGGTCCGATTCTTGCGCTCAACAACACCGTTCTGCTGGGGAGTGTGAGGTGAGGAAAACTGATGGTCGAGTCCCAAGGAAGAGCAAAGAGACGCAAAGTGAACATTTTTTAATTCTGTGCCATTGTCACTACGGATAGCTCTCATGGCATTCTTAGGTAGCTCATTTTGCAATCTCAAAATCAGATCTTGAACCAAAGGAAAAGCCTCATCCTTACTCTCCAAAAAGAACACCCAAGAGTACCTCGAATAGTCATCAACGACTACAACAACATACCACTTCCCTCCTTCTGACCTAACCCGAGCTGGACCAACTGTGTTCATGTGTAAGAGCTCGCCGGGTCGAGTGGTCATAATCTCAGTCACAGGAGGATGGGAAGCGGCAACCATCTTGCCATGTCTGCAAGGATGGCAAACAAAATCCTTCTCGAACTTTAGCTTTGGCAATCCTTGGATAAGTGCGAACACATGGTGGATAAGTACCCATGTAGTTCAGTTTTGTGATGAGTGATTGCCCAACACTTGAGTGGTTCAGTTTGAGTGGCTTGAACTAACCTTTTTGCGAAAGCAAATGTGTGCCTGTCTTTCGGCTTGTGGTGTGCAGGTGCTATACCTAGTGACAGTGGTCAATGGCGTGGACAAGGTCGAGTAGAGGCTTGCCGCGCCGATGGACTGAGAGCGGTGAAGGGCAGAAGTGGGGCTCGGACTGAGGGACCATGGGCGTCGGCGGACTAGCTGTGGTGGCTAGTACTTGGCACCGACGAGTGCGTGAAGACATGGAGGTAGACCGAGTTGACCAAGTCAAGACGGCGGACGAGCGGGTCGAGCGGAGGTTCATGGGACTCGGAGTCCGACCGAGTGAGGACAAGGTAGCTCGAGTCGAGTGGTTTGGTGGTTTGGGCCTCAAAACCATCCGAGGACGGTTTCCGAGTTTGGGCCTCAAAACTCGGGGTTCGATAGTTGAGCCCAAAGCTATCAGTGGCGGGTTTCGCGGGTTTGGGCCTCAAAACCCGGGCGGAGCTTCCGAGGAAGTGGGGATGGCGCGTGGCGGAATCCAGGAGGTTGCGTCGAGGCGACGACAACTCCTGGCAGGAAGCGCGGCCGTCCATTCAAAATGTGGGAGATATTTTCCGGAGCTTGGACTGCAATGCTTAGGCTAGTTAGTTCACTCATGTATCTAGGGGGGTCTTTGGGAAATAGCCAAAGCCCTGTTAAATAGGGGATCAAGGGGTATCCTCATCCTATCTCTTGAACCCTAATCATTTGCCCCAACTCTCTCTCTCTCTCCACCCTGTCTCTAGTTCATGAGATCCCTAGGTTGATTTCACCAACCTCTGTAAGAACTTGAGTGTTTTGCGAGGAATCGGAGGTCGTAACCTCCGTAAGCCATGGTGGCTTCGATTTCTTGATCGTGTCCCCGTTTTGCTTGTGTTCTTCGTGTTTTGCTTTTGCTCTCTCTTTTTCCCGAGATGATTTCTCTTTGTAGGGAGTAGCTTTTCAAAATCCATTTGAATCAAGTTGGTCGTATTCGTGAGGAGCTTCTTTGCACCGAAGGAATTCTCCTTAAACCTCACGAGTGCGTAGATCGGACGATTTCTTTGCGGAGTTCTTTGTTCTTGAGCTTTTCCCCCCAAATCTTCTCTTCTCGTTTATCCACGCCAAATTGAGCGATGATTTCTTCGGGATAGCTCCCCAACTGTACTAGGATCATGCCTACAAAGTTTGGTTACAGTTGGTGATCATTTGGTTGAGCACTCTCCGGACCACCCAGTTTTTGAGCACCGGACCATAGGCGAATGGTCCGGTGGTTCAGCTGAGGGACTCTTCCACGCGTCGGACCTCTCGCCATAGTCCGACAGGGTAGTCCGGAGGTCCGGTCCGGAGACAGGGTGCTCACTGCATAGTTTCGGCAGTGGGAAAGGTGAGCACCGGACCACTCGTTTTGGTCCGGAGGTTCCACCGGACTAGTCCGTAGCAGGTCGTCCGGAGGTCAGTTGCTCCCTGCTCAGTTTCGTCTCGACTGGTGAAGGCGTCGGACCAGCCACCGAACCACTGGTCATTGGTACGGAGGTCCAGGCTAAACTGATCCGGAGCTCTCTGTTGGCTGCTGTTTTGCTTCATTCTGCCTAGGTTTTTGCCTCTTTTCCCTAGGGGTCGAGAACCTACGTTTTGGTGTTTCCGGTGAGTTTTCCTCCACTACCGGTGAGCTCTCATTTCTCCATTTTCGTCACCCAACAACTGGGTTTGGTTTCTGGGAAGAGTGGCCCGAATATTTCAAGAGAAATTTGAGGCTCCCATTCACCCGGCCCCCTCTGGTCGCCGTTCTCGGTCCTTCAATTGGTATCAGAGCCGGTTAAGGATCATTCCACCTTACACGGTTCTTGATCCGCGAAGGCGACATGGAGCGAGGTGCTGGAAAACCTCCGTTCTTTGATGGAACAAACTTCGCCTATTGGATGGTGCGCATGTCCGCTTACCTCCAAGGGCTTGATACGAAGTATTGGGAGATTTGTGAGAGTGCTGACTACGTGGTTCTTGGCGCTCGGATTAATGAGCTGCAAATCACGCAACATGCATCAAATGCAAGAGCCCGTAGCATACTCTTCTCAAGTTTGTGTCTTCCTGAGTTTGAGCGAGTTTCGAGTCTCACTATGGCACGGGAGATCTGTCAAACACTTGTGCGATATCATGAGGGAAACCCTCAGATCAAGTCCAGACTCTTTGACATGTACCGTAGAGAGTACGAGAACTTTGCTCAGTTGGCCGGCGAATCTGTTGACGGGATGTTCACTCGCTTCCAATCTATCGTCAACAAGATGCGTGCTAATCGAGCCAACTTGCCTTATGATGATCATGAGATGGCTATCAAGCTTTTGCATGCTCTTGATCGGAAGGTATGGGAGATGAAGGTGGCTGCCATTCAGGAGTCATTGGGCTATGATGCCCTGACCGTGGATGAGCTGTTCAGCAAGCTCAAGTCCTCGGAGATTGACTACCAGACCCGGGCCAGGCTTGAAAACCCGTCGAAACCATCTATGACGTTGGTTTCTGGGCCCGGCGGTACATCTTCTTCCTCCTCTAACCCTTCACACTCTTTGTTCGCTTTATCTTTGATTTCTACGACAAAGGATCAAGTGGAGGCTCTTGGAGATGATGAGTTGGCTTTGGTCATCACCAAGTTCTCACGGTTTCACAACAACCGTTTGAACCGTTGGCATGGTGGCTCGGCCAAGGGGTGCTACCGTTGCGGTGATGAGGATCACTTCATCACAAACTGCCCCAAGAAAGCTGCGGGTGACTTCACCAAGCGCAAGGACAAGCGCGAGCACCACTTCGAGGACACGCACAAGCCCAAGGGTGGCTACAACCGAAGGTCCTCCAAGAAGGTGATCGACAAGGTGAAGGCCAAGCACCGAGCCTTCCTCGCCTCCCTCAGCGACATCGATGACTCCTCCGACGGAGGTACTTCTTCAAGCGATGATGAGTCGAAGGGAAAGGTTGAGGACAAGTTCAAAGGCCTATGCTTCTACGCCGACGCCAAGCACGGTGGCTTTTGCACCATGGCGATTGAAGAAGGCAAGGTAGGCAAGCGCAAGGATGGCCCCGACTACGACTACGACTCCGACACACCCGAGGTACCACCCACCATCGCATCCCTCCATCTCGAGATTGAGTCTTTAAATGACACCTTGATTAGTCAGGATGCGTTGCTCAAGCGTGCCGCGTGTGAGAGGAACAATTTTAAGGCGAAGTACCTTAGCACACTTCATGAGCTAGAGTTTGCTAAGGCACAACTGGTGGTTACTGAGGAGGTAGAGTGTTATGCTTGCGCCATCCACATGTCTAGTCTTGTCACTCTCCAGGACAAGTATGACACTCTACTTGAGGAGGTCAGTGAGCTGAAGGCTAGGCCTAACTTACTTGGTGCATGCAAGTCTTGCTTAGGCTTGCGTTCTGAGCTGGCACAAAGAGATGCTAGGATTGCTGTGCTAGAGAAGGTCAGCTCAGATAGCACTAGAGAGATGAATCACTTTGAGGCTTTGGAGCTTGAGATCGCGTCGTGCAGACACAACAAGATGCATACCGAGGAGGAAAACACATACCTTCGGTCCATATTGAGCTATGTGTCTTGACAAGAGCCGCAGTTGGGGATGACGCTTAGCCATTGCAAAAGGGCTGGCAGCACGAGAGTAGGTTTTGCTATAGGTGGGAAGGACGATAGCATGTTCGGTAAGATCGGTGAGTGTAGTGGTTTGAGCGAGAATGAGAAACCCACCACAACTCCCAAGCTTACCAAGATCACTCCACCTAAGCCTACCAACCCCTCTGAGTTTCATGTGAGAGATGGTGTGTTTGAAGAGCTACCCAAAACCACTCCACAGAACCGTTTGAGGCTCCAACAACTGGGTTTGGTTTTTGGGAAGAGTGGCCCGAATATTTCAAGAGAAATTTGAGGCTCCCATTCACCCCCTCCCTCTGGTCCCCGTTCTCGGTCCTTCAATAAGGTCCATTGAGCTGAGCCTTGCAAGCAAGTCAAAACTCAAATGTCCAAATCTCCTATGCCACTTCCAAAGCTCGCAGAAAGAACTGGCAAGAAGACAACGAGAAGGTCCAGAAGAGATAGTAAAATCCGCACGAAAAACCTTCCCAAAGGGTAAAATCTGGAAAACAAGCTCACCCCGAGAGTCCAAAATCCGAGATAGATTAGGCTTAAAACTCACTTCAAAAACCGTCATCAAGGAGTTGCGAAACCAAGAGAAGGTTAAAATGCAAATTTGCAACCAAAGCAACATCCTTGAGAACAAATGACGAATTGACACGGATGGACCCCCAGGACACAACCTTACCTTTACTCTTGTCCCCGAATGCGATATACTCGGTGTGGCGCACGGGGTCGAGGCTGGAGAACCACTTGGCACTTCCGGTCATATGGCATGAACATCCAGAATCCACAAGCCAAGTCTCCTCCAGCCCTCCTTCCTACATCAATAAAAAGACATAGGGTGAGCAAACGAAGCAACACTGGGGTTAGTAAACTGTGAAGGATACCGGTGTTGTCCCATTTGCCCAAAGAATGGGTTAGGAGAAAAACCAAACATCTCCTGCCCCACAGAGGGATAACGATCACCACGATAGGGAAAACGTGGTCCGCTAGCGAAGGGAGGAGTGAAGCCACCCCCACAGAGGGAAGAATGGGTTAGGAGAAAAACCAAACATCTTGTCGGGTATAAAGGTAAGGGGTACCCTAAACCCTTCGATAAACTAACGCTCAACATAGCAACTATTTTTTAAGACAGGATCCGATCCGTCGCTCGGGCCCATGAAGAAAGGCCCATCGCATGAAGGTCCCCCGCACCGGCAACAACAACTAGTCGTGGGCTGGCCCATTTCTGGAAAAATAGACGGACAGGGGTCGAACGAACGACCCCTCCGCCTCCGCCTTGACCCCGACTGACGGACAGGTGTCGAACGAATGACCCCTCCGCTTCTGCCTCGACCCCGACTGACGGACAGGGGTCGAACGAACGACCCCTCCGCGTCAACCCCCCGAATGACGGACAGGGGGTCGAACGAATGGCCCCCGGGCGGGAAGCTCGATCAGCTCACCTGCTCCCGGTACGGGGTAAAGGGGATCCGATGCGCTTACCTGCCCCCGCCTAATGCCATGGGCGCCCACGACCGCAGTCAAATCCATCAACTCACTGCCCATGCCCTGGACCTCCATCAACTATGCTGCCGCTGTAGCCACGTCGCAAGTACGGACTCCAGAGGCACCTCCTCGAGCCATGAACAGGACAACCCTCGACTGTGTCTTCAGGGATACGACAGGACCACACTGGTCTCGAACCCCCTCGACTAGGGGGCTCGACCCCTGCCTCCAACCACTCCGGTATGGGACCCGTCCCGTCCTCTCTGTCCCGCTTCAGCTATAGGACTCGCACCCATCTTCTGAAAGTCAACCCTGCTGCGCCATGCTGTGCGGCGATGCCCAGTCAGCCATCACCGCGCCCTGAACACCGGAAGGCCACGCCGCTACAGCGATCGACATCCCTTCGCTAGCATGGCGCCACAGACACACCTCCCATGCCGCTATAGTTTAGGACTCTGTACTCTCAGGCCTCCCCTCGGTCTATAAAAGGGGACGCCGGGATAGAAGAAGGAAGGGGTATTCGCATTCGGACATCAACTCTGACCCTCATAGACCACACACCCGATTGCTTGATCGACCTCTCAAGCAATCAACCGACCACCTAGGATAGCCCTGTTGGATTTCACGACACCATCACTTCCATTCGCCACCACCATCTGGTTTGGGAGTCTAGAGTTCATGTCCTTGGGCCAGGGCCACGACATGATCCTACTCACCAGTAGTGGTACAGACAACAGCAGCTCCGGGACGCCAGGGCCAAGGAGGACCAGACGACGGTCCCACCACTCGTGCCTCTCGCCTGCGACCAGGAGGGGGTGCGAACGACGCCGCCGCACTCTTCACCGCGCGGATCCTGAGACGCCAGATGCCGTTCCCCCGGCCTCAGCTGGTGACACAGTTCCTCCCTTCGGGAGCCTGTTTGACCCATGCTTGCAGGTCGGGGGCGGGTACCTCACTGAGCCTGACTTTGGCTCTGCCATACCGTCATCTCAGAGGATTCCCGTGGCTTCTCCGACATACTCGGCCGCACCACCGCAGGACCTGTTTCCACATGGGCTCTACAACAGCGCCAGACTCTTTTCCGCTTTTGTAGGCTCGCAGATTCAGGCACGTTACGGCTCCTCAGGGAACCTGCTACGTACGACGATCAACCTCGTCACCATTCCTCCACTGGACGAGCGCCCGGAGTCACGACGAGCCCCAGCCCTGGGTGTCACACCTGGGGCACGTTACGGCGACGGCTGGAGGAGGAGCGCAGGGGATCTTTCCCCAACTTCTATCACGGCTACCCCGACACAGACTGCCCCGATGAGGATTACGATCCCACCCGGGAATGCTTCCACCTCGACGGTCAGGTTGATTCCCAGGACGACGTCAACAACGCCGCGGCCACGGATGAAGGAGAAGGGGGCAACGCTACACCAGCGCGAGACGCCGACCCCCCAAGTCCTGACAAAGCCGGTCCACCTCAAGACGTCCAGATCGCGCAAGTCCGAGAGCTGCTCACCAAGCTCGAGGAAGAACGCCTACGACTTCAGCAGCTCGAGCATGCCCTCGAGCGAGATCGCGGGCGCCCACAGGGTGGAGGGGCTCGTGAGCGGGCCCGGGAAGTCCATCGACAGATCGTCGAGGAGGGGGCAAACGAGCGCCGCGTCTACAACCGTGCCAGCCAAAATGTCGTAGCGGCTGCAATGCTGCTTCGTGACATGCCGGCGCCATCGACACCCCAAGCGTGACGCATCAGGGATGAAATCTAGGGGCTTCTCCAAACCGCGGCCGTGCAGCAGGCGGAGAGCTCGGCCTCAAGGCACAGAGGAGCTGCCTCCGAGCATCAGGACGTACCCCCTCGACAAATTCGAGAGGTATCCGTCCACCAAGGCAAAGCGCCCCAAGGTGGAGTAGAGCGACGACCAGTTCGAGACCGCATCTTCGACGATCGACCACCACGGGAGAACAAACGACGTCGGCACGGCAACGCTGAGGTTCGAGGTTACATCGCTCACCGAGGTGGGCACTACAACAGCGACGAGGATCGACGTCGATCCCCGGAACCACCAGGGCCACGAGTCTTCAACAAGGCAATCCAGCAAACCGCCTTGCCCGTTCGCTTCCGTCCGCCCACCAGCCTGGTTAAGTACAACGGCGAAACCAAGCCGGAGCTCTGGCTTGCGGATTTTAGGCTGGCATGTCAGCTAGGAGGAGCCGACAACGACCATGTCATCATTTGGCAACTCCCGCTCTTCCTCTCTGATACCGCTCAAAGATGGCTCGAGGAGCTCCCCCCAGACTTGATCCAAGACTGGCCCGACCTGGTCAAGATCTTCGAGGGGAATTTCAAGGGCACCTACGAGCGGCCAGGGAATTCCTGGGATCTCCGTAGCTGCAAGCAGAAGCCAGGGGAAACCCTCCGCGACTTCACCCGTCGGTTCTCGAGGCAACATACCGCGCTAACCCACATCTCCGACCACGACGTCATCACTGCGTTCATCGCCGGAACAACGTGCAAGGAGTTGGTGTGGGAGCTGGGACGGAATACCCCCAAGACCGCCAACGAGCTCATGGACATCGTCGCCAACTACGCGGCCGGCAAGGAAGCCGTTGGCGCGTTCTTCTATGCATGCCCAGACAAGGGGAAGGCCAAGGCGGACGAGCCCGGGGGCTCGAACAACGGGCCCAAGAGGAACAACAACAACAAGAAGAAGGAAAAGTAGAACCAGCGGGGTCGACGCGATGTCGAGCCCGACGATCTTGTCGCTGTGATAGACAAGAAGAAGCCTCGAGGTCCCCCTCTCGACGGGGGCGTCTTTGACAAGATGCTAAAGGAGCCCTGCCCCTATCACAAGGGACCGACCAACCACAGTCTCGAGGACTGTCGCATGCTCAAAAGGAACTTCGACTCTCTTGGCTTCAAGAAAGACGACAAGAAGGGGGATCCGCACGACGGGGACGATGGCAAGAACGAGGGCTTCCCCGAGGTTCACGACTGCTACATGATCTATGGGGGACCCTCGACTTGACTCAGTACGCGTCAGCGTAAGAGGGAGCATCGAGAGGTCTTCTCCGTTCGAGCCTAGGCTCCTCGATACCTCGACTGGTCCCACATGCCGATCACCTTCGACCAGGACGACCACCCCGAGCACGTCCCCAACGCAGGGTTCTACCCGCTCGTCGTCGACCCGATCATACTCAACACCCGCCTCACCAAGGTACTCATGGATGGGGGAAGCAGCCTCAACATCGTCTACATCGCGACCCTCGACCTCCTGGGGATCCCGAGGACCGCGCTCCTGCCCAGCGCGGGAGGATTCCACGGGTTGGTTCCAGGAAAGAAGGCACTCCCGATCGGCCGCGTCAAGCTACCCGTCTGCTTCGGTACCCCCTCAAACTTCCGAAAGGAGGATTTGACCTTCGAGGTGGTCGCGTTCCGTGGCATCTACCATGCCATCATCGGTCGACCGGGGTACGCCAAGTTCATGGTGATCCCGAACTACGCCTACCTCAAGCTGAAGATGCCAGGGCCCATGGGGGTCATCACCGTCGGCACCTCCTATGAGCACGCATACTACTGCGACATCGAGTGCGTGGAAAAAGCCGAAGCGGTCGAGGGGTCGGCTGTCCTCACGGCCCTCGACGACTTCTCCAAGGAGATCCCCGACCCCAAGCGACACGCCGGCAACTTCAAGCCTGCGGAGGACACCAAGACCGTCCCGCTCGACCCCGGCCACGCGGATGGGAAGGTGCTGATGATCAGCGCCACCCTCGAGCCTAAATAGGAAGCCGTGCTCGTCGACTTTCTCCGTGCAAATGCTGATGTGTTTGCATGGAGTCCCTCGGATATGCCGAGCATTCCGAGGGAGGTCGCCGAGCACTCCTTGGACATCCGAGCCGGATCCAAACCGATGAAGCAACGGCTGCGCCGCTTTGATGAGGAGAAGCGCAGAATCATCGGGGAGGAGGTCGACAAGCTTTTGAAGGCCGAATTCATCAAGGAGGTACATCATCCCGAGTGGTTAGCAAATCCCGTACTTGTCAAGAAAAAGAATGGAAAGGATAGGATGTGCGTAGACTACACTAGTTTAAATAAAGCATGTCCCAAGGTCCCTTTTCCATTACCACGTATCGATCAAATAATAGATTCCACTGTGGGATGTGAAACTCTCTGCTTCCTTGATGCATATTCTGGCTATCACCAAATAATGATGAAGGAGTCCGATCAGCTCGTGACTTCCTTCATCACCCCCTTTGGCATGTTTTGCTACCTCACTATGCCCTTCGGTTTGCGAAACGCTGGGGCCACATATCAGTGATGCATGCTCCATGTCTTTGGGAAACACATAGGGCCGACCGTCGAGGACTACGTCGATGACATCGTGGTTAAATCCAAAACAGTCGGAAACCTGGTCGGGGACCTTGAGATCGCGTTCGGGTGCCTCAGGGCAAATCACATAAAACTAAACCATGAGAAGTGTGTCTTCGGGGTCCCTCGAGGCATGCTCCTGGGGTACATAGTTTCCCGGTGCGGGATCGAGGCCAACCCCAAGAAGGTAACCACAATCAAAAGGATGGGCCTGATCAACGACCTTAAAGGCGTGCAAAGGGTCACGGGGTGCCTCGCCGCCCTCAGCCGGTTCATCTCAAGGCTCGGAGAGAAGGCACTACCCCTTTATCGCCTCCTGAAGAAAATGGAACACTTCGCGTGGACCATCGAGGACGAGGAATCGCTCTCCAAGCTCAAAGCCTTACTCACCTCGCCACCTGTCTTGGTACCCCCGAGCCCAGCCGAGCCCCTCTTGCTCTATGTCGCGGCAACTACCTAGGTAGTCAGCGCTGCCGTAGTAGTTGAGAGGGCAGAAGAGGGACACACGCTGCTGGTGCAGAGGCCCGTGTACTTCATAAGCGAGGTGCTCTCCGAGACTAAGATGAGATACCCCCACATTCAGAAGCTGTTATATGCCATCGTCCTCACCCGGCGCAAGCTCAAACACTACTTCCTGGGCCACCCGGTTACCGTGGTCTCGTCTTTCCCCCTCGGGTAGATAATCCAAAACTGGGAGGCATCCGGGAGAATCGCAAAGTGGGCAGTCGAGCTCATGGGGGAAACTCTCTCCTACGCCCCTCGGAAGGCCATCAAGTCTCAGGTATTGGCAGACTTCATTGCAGAATGGACCGATACTCAACTACCCCCGGCGCAAGTTCAGACCGAGCTCTGGACCATGTACTCCGATGGATCGTTGATGAAGACGGGGGCGGGCACTGGGTTACTTTTCATATCGCCCTCAGGGGTCCACATGTGCTACGTCATCCGCCTCCACTTCCCCGCTTCCAACAACGTAGCCGAGTACGAAGCCCTTGTCAACGGTCTGCACATCGCCATCGAGCTCAGGGTTCGACTCCTCGACGTTCGAGGGGATTCGCAGCTTGTGATCGACCAAGTGATGAAGGCCTCGAGCTTCCACGACTCCAAGATGGAAGCCTACTGCAAGGAAGTCCGAAAGCTCGAGGACAAATTCTACGGCCTCGAACTCAACCACATCGCCCACCGGTACAACGAAGCTGCTGACGAGCTTGCCAAAACCGCATCTACTCGAGGTATGGTTCCTCCCGACGTCTTCTCGAGGGACCTTCACGAGCCGTCCGTCGACCTAGGCTCGGGGGCTCCTACCCTCGAGCAAGGGGTCAATCCACCCCCTTCGACCGACCCCCCCTCGAACGGGGAAGAAGTCATGGAGATCGACGGAATAGCCGCAACACCAACCCCCTCGACGGACTGGTGCACACCCTACCTCGAGTATCTGATACGGGGTGAGCTCCCAGAGGACTGCACCGAAGCCCGACGCATAGCCCAGTGCGCCAAAACCTACGTCTTGTATGGGGATGGCCGCGAGCTGTATCGGCGCAGCCCTACCGGTGTACTTCAACGCTGCCTCACCCTCGGGGAGGGGAGGGCACTGCTGAAGGACCTACACTCGGGGGCTTGCGGCCACCACGCGACGCCAAGAACGCTGGTAGGAAGCGCCTTTCGACAAGGCTTCTACTGGCCAACAGCCATCGCCGACGCTACCAAACTCGTTCGATCTTGCAAGGGATGCCAATTCTATGCCAGGCAGACCCACCTACCCACCCAAGCTCTTCAGATGATACCCATAAATTGGCCATTCGCAGTATGTGGGCTCGACATGGTTGGCCCCCTGAAGAGAACCAAAGGTGGCCACACCCACCTCCTCGTGGCTGTAGACTAGTTCTCAAAATGGATCGAGGCTTGACCCATCGCCAACATTCAGTCTCGACAAGCCGTGCTATTCTTCACCGACATCATCCACCGCTTCGAGGTCCCCAACGTCATCATCACTGACAACGACACGCAGTTCACCGGCCAAAAGTTCCTGGACTTCTGTGACCACCACCACATCAGGGTGAATTGGTCTGCAGTCGCCCACCCTCGAACTAACGGCCAAGTCGAGCGCGCCAATGGTATGGTTTTGTAGGGCCTCAAGCCAAGGATCTTCGATCGGCTGAACAAACATGGCAAGAGATGGGTCGATGAGCTGCCCGCTGTCCTATGGAGTCTCCGAACGACACCAAGTCGAGCCACGGGGTTCTCCCCGTTCTTCTTGATCTACGGGTCCGAGGCCGTCCTCCCCACCGACCTCGAGTACGGGTCCCCCCGACTAAAGGCCTACAGCGAGCAGGCCAACACAGCAGCCCGAGAGGACTCCCTCAACCAGCTCGAGGAAGCCCGAGACGTGGACCTCTTCAAGTCGGCAAAGTACCAGCAAACGCTGCGGCGCTACCACGACAAAAACATACGCAAAAGGGAACTCGACGTCGGCGACCTCGTGCTGCGCTGCCGACAAAGCAACAAGGGACGTTACAAGCTGACGCCACCTTGGGAAGGACCCTTCATCGTGGCAGAGGTGCTAAAGCCATGGACTTACAAGCTGAAGAACGATAAGGGCGAGATCCTCACCAACGCATGGAACATCGAACAGATACGTCGCTTCTACCCCTAAGGCCTCGAGGCCTCGTACATTTTCCGCATTATGTACACTTATCGCATTATGAATGAACAAAATGTTCTCAAAATACATTTCACATTCGTTCATAACTCTAAGGTAGCCTCGACTCTGCTCCGGCAAAGTCAAGCCTCCCTCAGGGGCTGGCAGGGGGGGACCCCCCTCCTAAGTCCTCTAAAAACTCGAACGTTTTTTTTGAAACTCAGCACCTCTCTTTCCACCTTTGCCCCGAGCACGCTTCACGGCTAAGTAGAGAACGCCTCGAACTCCCTAAGGGTCGAGGGCCGCCGAGCCAGGGACTCTCCTACGCCTCAGGGCTATGGTACCCCCACTCGCTCCCCCCTCTAGGGATACGACCGTGCGTCGAATACTTAGTCCATAAGCAACGACTCAGGCAAAGAGAAATAGAGACAGCTCGAGAAATAAAAACAATCAGATGCATCTCGAATAAAATTCATTAAACATAAGAAGCCCTCGGGGGCTCGACATCATATTGTCACAAAAGCTAATCTATTACATGGACCTTCTTGTCCAGATTTGGCTCACAGGACTCGACTACTCGTCGCCATCTCCATTTGCCGAAGGGAGCACTTCAGGCTCAAAGAGCTTTGCCAACTCGCCTCTGGGCACCTCTGCGGCCTCGATCAGCTCATGGCATCTTGCCACGTTCTCTTCTTCAGTCAGCCTCGGGTTGATGACGAAGCCGCTAGCGACGACGTTGAGGTCGTAGACGTAGCCCGAGTGGACGACCGCGAGTGCCCGCTTCACGCCCACGTGCAGAGCAGCACGGACTTGCTCTGTCACCTCTTGGGTCTTGGAGTAGAAGCGGCGCAAGAGGGAGTCTCCTCGCGCGTCACCTTCGACCGCCGGCTCTGGCTCGACGCTCATGTCATCGCAGAAGGAGGAGATGGCGCCCTCGAGCCTCTCGTTCCGGCTCGTCTCCGCCCCGAGGAGGCTCTGAAGGCTGGTCAGATCCTCGTGGGCTCGGGCCTTGTCCCCTGCAAGTTCTGCCAGAACGAGCACATGACTCAGTCAAAACAAAAAAGCAGGGGAAGGGTCAAGACCAGCCAAGCTCAGTAACACTTCCAAAAACTCACCTTTGGCATGTGCCTCCAGGGCGACGTAGCCCTGCTCGGCCCTCTGAAGTTGAAGGCGGACGTTGACAAGCTCCGCGGCTTGGTCGCCATTTTTAGCCCGGAGGTCCTCGATGATCTTGCCAATAACATCGAGGGCCCTCTTCCGGTTAGCCGCCACCTCCTCCAGAGCGGTGATCTGGGCTCGGGCCTTCTCCTCCGCGACACCCAGCGCGTCGCGTTCGCGGGAGACGGCGTCAACGTCCCCCTGGAGTTCCTGGATACTTTCCGCCGCCAGAGTCAGCTCCTCCCTCAGCTGGGCGGACTCCTCCTCAGCCTGGCGCCGGGCCTCCTGGGCAGCGTCCCGCTGCTGCCCGACCTCGGCGACCTCCTTGAGGGAGGCCTCGGCCCTCGACCGCACCTGGGAAGCCTCTCCTGGGCGGCCTTGGCCTCCTCTTGCGCGGCTGCCGCCTCGGCTTTCGCCTGGGCGGCCTCGGCCTCCACCTTCTCCAGCGAAGCGCGGAGGGTAGGAAGCTGCTCCTATGCCCGGAGGATGAATTGGGACTTATTGTACGACCTCGCCCTCAACGCCTGACAGGGATGAAAAGGAAGGTCATCAGAAAAGAACAGCTAGGTAACCCAAGCAAGATCAAAGGAAGAACGAGGTTTACCTCCATCCCCCGGTGCAGATCCGCGGAAGCAACCTCTGCCGACAAGCGCGCCACGTGCGCAAGCCATGCCCGGAACTCCTCCAGGTGCTCCCACTCTCCGAGCTCGGCTTGATCTTCGAGCTTGAAGAGGGTGCGCCCTGGGTCTCGGGGGTCGGCCAGCTCGAGGGGCTCCTGCCCCCAGAACCTGCTGCTGCGGTCGATCCTCTCCTGGACCTCCCGCATGATGCCCTGGCGCATCTCGGGGCCACCCCCGTGGAGCACCACCCGCTCCGCCAGAGTAGGAAATGGAGCCGCCCCCTCGAGCTGGGCTCTCCTGGCCTCGGGGTCACCTTGCGGGGCCGCCGCCGGCCCCTCCGAGTCATCGCCCCTAGGCGGAAGAAGTCCCCGCCGGGAGAACAACCCTGCGCGGTGAAGAAAGCAAACGATCAGCACCCAATGCCGTAGGCTCACTGCGAGTCGACTAAGTTAGAGGACAGATTACCTCTTCATCGATGGCCTCCACCGTCATCTCCGCCATATCCGCCGCGGGTGTCGTCTCGGGCTCCTCGGCCCGTCCTCCCTCCTGGGCAGGATCGGGGAGCGGCTCCGAAGCCCCCTCGACGAGGGTCCCCGTCGACGGAGGCACCTCCGCCGTGGCGGCAACCACACCCTCGTGCTTGCCCCGTAGACACGCCTCCCACGACGTGAGGTTCTCGGGCCACCGCCTCGGCGCTGGGCGCTCTGGCGTCTCCCCCTCACCGACGGTGGTCAAGTCGACCACCTCCACTTCTACGGCGACTTGGGGTTCGACCCCCTCTGTCATGGCCGTCGTCGACGCCGGCTCCGCGCCTTCCGTGGCTGCGGGCGCGCCCCCCTCCGACGGGTGGGTGAGCACGGCCTCGACCGCCACTCCGGCGGACCCCGCCGACGCGGCGGGCCGACCCATCTCTTCCCCCGCTCGAGTTAGCTCCCGCGCCTTGGCCGCCCACGCCGCCTCTGGGGTGAGGGTCGACGGGGACGGGGCGGCAGGACTGGTCCCGACGGTCATCTTGGCCGCGACCTCCGCCTTCAACCTCTTGGCCGGGGTGAAGGTCGCGCCCTCCGACGAGCGCTTCACCCTGAAAAGGAACTCACACGCGATGGTAATCACAAGTCATAACCAACGAAAAATACTCGGGATCAGCAGGAAAGCAACTTACCCCAGCGGAGTCGTGGGGTTCCAACCAATGGACCTTGAACCGCTCGGGGACTTCTGCGAGGCATGTCGGGAGCTACTTCTCCCGCCAGCTCTGGCCGTGCAGGGGTCGAGGCCGCTACCGCTACCGTCTCCTGGGCAGGGGCCGATGATGTCCCCGTCGCCCCCCTCCTGACCTCCTCCTGCGTCGACGGGCCTGACGCCCGTGCGCTCGACCGAGTAGACACCGGGGGCGTGCTCGACCGACCCCTTGACGGGGACCGGGACGAACGGCCGCGCGTCTGCCGCGACACTTCACCTCGAGGAGCCGTGGGGCGTTCGTCCCGCGGCTCAATCCCGCCAGTTGGGGCCGACCTCGACGTCGACCCTTCTCCACCTCCGGTACTGGCGGCCACCCCCCGCCGCTCGGGCACCGCTCGTTCTTCCTCGAGCCCTTGATGCGGCTCAGCCTCCCTGTCGCTGCTCGACTCCTCCTCCTCCTCATCCTCCTCCGAAGGTGACTCCTCTTTGGAAAGGTTGGCCCGCCTCTGCCGGGCCCGGCGTTGTTCGCGCTCCTGCTTCTCCCGGGCCCTTTTGCCCTTGTCCTTTTTGACCTTGTCCTTCCTGTCTTGCTCGGCCTGAAGGCGCCTCGCCTGGGAGTCGCTCTGCTCCTCCTTCATCGGTGGCAGCGACTTCCAGAAGATAACGTCCCCCTGAGGAACACAAGGCAGTTAGAACGAAGGCGAAGAAGGCAAACAAGGCAGACAAGAGAACACTAACAGAGAAAGGGAGTCATACCAGCTAGACGTGTCCCTGGTCCGGCATCATGTGGACGTTGGCGACGCCCCCGATCTCAAACGCGCTGGCGAAGGAGGCGCGTACCCGGCGTACCACTTTCTCGAGGGGTAGCTCATCCCCCAGGAGGCGGCACCCGGTCAGATCCACCCCCGGGCGCATCTCGTCGAGGCGTCACGGGCGAGCCATCAGCGGCACGACCCGCCGCTGGTGGAAGGCCGACGCAACGATCACCGCCGTGAGTCCCGCCTTCTTCAGACAGGCGATCGCGCCGAGCAGGTGACCAAGGCGCGACTGCTTCTTCTTCTCGACGCTGTACCTCCAGTGGTCGGGCCTCGAGTCGATCGTCCTCCCGGTATAGGCGGGGAGCATGCCGTCCTCGTTCCCCAGGTAGAACCACCCTGAGTGCCATCTAGAGTGGCTCGACATAAGCTTCGCCGGGATCCAGTTGTTCGCCCTCTTGAGGGAGATGCTGCAGCACCCCGTCCTGACCACCCTGCGGCTGCCACTCCCGGCCGAGGCATGGAACAGGCTCGCCTCGAACAGGTGGAGCCACAGCTCCCAGTGCGGCTCCATCCCCAGGTATCCTTCGCACACGGCGGTGAAAACCGCCGCATGACAGATACCATTGGGGGAAAGGTGCTGGAGCTCCACGCCGTAGTAGTGGAGGATCCCGCGCAAGAGATGGTTAGGGGGAGCACCCAGTCCCGCCCGGTGGAAGGCTTCAAAGCTGACCACGTAACCCTCTGGCGGGTTGGGCTCGGCATCTTCCCTCGGCGGCACTACCCACTCCAGCCGGTCGACAGAGGTGATGGGCCGGAGAAGACCGCTCTCCACCAGATCTCCCAGGCGTGCCATGGTCGCCGACGACGGGAGCCAGGCATCAGGGCCGTGCAGGCTGTAGCTGGCCATGAGTGCAGGGAGACTGGTGCTCTCGGATGTGGGGGTGGAAGGTATGTTCCCAATCTCTCCTCTCCTTACTCTCGCGCGTGCAGAGGTCCGGCTCGGAGGGCGACTAAGGCAATGGCGAGAAGGAGGCAGGGAAGGCAATGGCGAGAAGAAGGCAGCCGACTCCCCACCTTCAATATTTATAACCGGAAGCTCAACCGGCAGATCCGACTGAAAGGAAGGTAAATCTCCGCATTTAATGCGCCCACCTACCGCCTCCTCGTATTCCTCCAGGATAAGGCGCACCCGTTGCGTCATCGGGTTCCACACCGCACTCTGCACCACGCCCAACTCCTGCTGCGGTTACAGTCGAACGGACACCTCCTAAAAAGGCGTGCCTACGATGGACAGCGCGCAACAGTGGGCGTTATCTTCGGAGGTAAGCAACCGACGTCAACCCGTCCGTCAAAATCTCGAGGGGACGAAGGCTGGCCCTCGAACGGGGTTCGACAGCCACCCTCGAGTACTGAGGTCTGAGGGGACCTCGGGTTATGGACTCCGGTCCACCCCCCAAAATCTCAAGGGGACGAAGGCTGGCCCTCGAACGGGGTTCGACAGCCACCCTCGAGTACCTGAGGTCAGAAAGGACCCAGGGTTACGGACTCCGGTCCACCCCCCAAATCTCGAGGGGACGAAGGCTGGCCCTCGAATAGGGTTCGACAGCCGCCCTCGAGTACCTGAGGTCAGAAAGGACCCAGGGTTACGGACTCTGGTCCACCCCCAAATCTCGAGGGGGCGAAGGCTGGCCCCACGGATAGGGTTCGACAGCCACCCTCGAGTACTCGAGCCCAACGAGCGGATCCAAAAAAAAACACAGGTATGTCCCCGCGTTTAATATACCTACCTACCTACCCCCTTGTATTCCACAGGATAGGACGTCACCTTCGAAGGCGAGCGGCGGACGTCGACCCGTCTGTCAAAACCTCGAGGGAGCGAAGGCTGGCCCTTGCATAGGGTTCGACAGCCGCCCTCGAGTACCTGAGGTCAGGAAGGACCCAGGGTTACGAACTCCGGTCCACCCCCAAATCTCGAGGGGGCGAAGGCTGGCCCTACGAACAGGGTTCACAGCCTCCCTCGAGTACTCGAGTTAGGGATGACCCAGGGGGGGTCAGCGCAAGCCCCTAGCTCGAGAACGAACTCTCGAGGCCCCCCGGGACATATTCGAGGCATAACCACGGAATACCCATGGATCCCCACGCCGGGAGGCATCGAGCCACCAACTCCCATCGAACGGAGTTGGCACCTAGGTAAGCCACATGGTATTGCTAAATGAGAACGCCTCAGGGCTTCTATCGACCCCTATCGAATGGGGCACGAGTTCTCACTTGGATTCCTACCCGTACCAGGCACGATTTCTACGGATTTCTGCTCGACACCAGCTCACAGAGGACTTTGAGGCTCGTCCTAACGAGGATAACACGATGCTCTTCGCCCCACAATCCGAATGCAAGGATCCATGGGAAGAATGCTAGGAGGTAGTGAAAGCATAGCCATGTGGGGCTCGAGGGCCGGACTACGCACGGCACCCCTCGACGAAAGAGGGTCGAAAACACTCGTAGCCTGGCAGATAGAGTTGACCCCTCGGTAGGGGCACTGTGACTCTAGTGTAACGTTCGAGGGAGCGAAGGATGGCCCTTGGAAGGGTTCGACAGCCGCCCTCGAACACCCCTTTTTTTCAGGAAGTGGAACGCTCATAGCCTAGCGAACAGAATCGACCGCTCGGTAGGACGCCGCGACTCCAGGTGATCCTGACTCCCCTCAATAGAACACACCTCAAAGCCCCCAGAGGAGTTCTTAATCACTCCTCTGAGGCCTCGGGGGCTACCCCCGCGGGGTGCACTCATGCGCACCCCACGGAGAATCGAACCTCTTACAAACTCCGCAGGTCAACGACAAAAGCCCCTATGCGGATGCTTCTTATCCGCACAGAGGCTCGGGGGCTACTGTCGGGTACAAAGGTAAGGGGTACCCTAAACCCTTCGATAAACTAATGCTCAACATAGCAACCATTTTTTAAGACAGGATCCGATCAGCCGCTCGGGCCCATGAAGAAAGGCCCATCGCACGAAGGTCCCCCGCACCGGCAACAACAACCAGTCGTGGGCCGGCCCATTTCTGGAAAAATAGATGGACAGGGGTCGAACGAACGACCCCTCTGCCTCCGCCTCGACCCCGACTGACGGACAGGGGTTGAACGAACGACCCCTCCGTGTCAACCCCCCGAATGATGGACAGGGGGTCGAACGAACGACCCCCGGGCGGGAAGCTCGATCAGCTCACCTGCTCCCGGTACAGGGTAAAGGGGACCCGATGCGCTTACCTGCCCCCGCCTAACGCCATGGGCGCCCACGACCGCAGTCAAATCCATCAACTCACCGCCCATGCCCTGGACCTCCGTCAATTCTGCTGCCGCTGTAGCCACGTCGCAAGTACGGACTCCAGAGGCACCTCCTCGAGCCATGAACAGGACAGCCCTCGACTGTGTCTTCAGGGATACGACAGGACCACACTGGTCTCGACCCCCCCTCGACCAGGGGCTCGACCCCTGCCTCCAACCACTCCGGTATGGGACCCGTCCCGTCCGCTCCGTCCCGCTTCAGCTATGGGACTCGCACCCATCTTCCGAAGGTCAACCCTGCTGCGCCATGCTGTCCGGCGATGCCTAGTCAGCCATCACCGCGCCCTGAACACCGGAAGGACAGGAAGGCCACGCCGCTATAGCGATCGACGTCCCTTCGCCAGCATGGCGCCACGGACACACCTCCCATGCCGCTACAGTTTAGGACTCTGTACTCTCAGGCCTCCCCTCGGTCTATAAAAGGGGACGCCGGGATAGAAGAAGGAAGGGGTATTCGCATTCGGACATCAGCTCTGACCCTCATACACCACACACCCGATTGCTTGATCGACCTCTCAAGCAATCAACCGACCACCTAGGATAGCCCCGTTAGCCCTAGGCCTTAGCTCATCCTGAGCACCCCCGTGTAAACCTGATTGTACCCCCCTGTATGAGCACTTCGGTGCAAGATAATACAATCCATCCTCCCCCGCTGGACGTAGGGCCTTCTGTGCCCGAACCAGGATAAATCTTGTGTTCTTCTTGCATCACATCTGGGAGAGGGAGCACGCAATATACAAATTTACTAGCCGGTGGTCTTGACCCCCTGGGTCATAACACCGACACATCTCCTGCCACACCGGGCACGACCGCCACGTGGTATCGCCTCCTGAGGCCTAACACCTTGAGGCATTGTACCTCTAGGCCTAGAAGTGCGCCTCTGAACTTCCGGTTCACGCAGCCCAACTGGTGGGTGGTACATATCCCGGTTGTTCAACTCAACCTGCCTCCGATCATTTCTTTTCCTCCTATAGCAAAACTCAGCCAAATGCTCATCCTGCTCACAATACTCACAGTGGTACCTCACCACACTCTTGGTAGGCACTCTCTTGTTGGATTGGGTGGCTCTCGCTTTCTTAGGAAGGGAATCACTAGAAATGTCGAGCAAAATGTCAAGTGGGTTCCGAAGGTGGTTCGGTTTTGGAATCCACACTTGATTCTGTGGAGTGGTTTTGGGTGGATCTTCAAACACACCATCTCTCACAGGTGATGTGGTGGGTTGGTAGGCTTAGGTGGAGTGAACTTGGTGAGTTTAGGAATTGTGGTGGGTTTCTCGCTCTCACTCAACCCAATGCACTCACCGATTTTGCCAAACATGCTATCGTCCTTCCCACCTATAGCAAAGCCTACTCTCGTGCTGCCAGCCCTTTTGCATTGGCTGAGCAACATCCCCAACTGTGGCTCTCGGCAAGACACCCAGCTCAAGATGGACCGAAGGTATGTGTTTTCCTCCTTGGTACACATCTTGTCGTGTCTGCACGACGCGATCTCAAGCTCCAAAGCCTCAAAGAAATCAGACTCTCTAGTGCTATCTGAGCTGACCTTCTCTAACACAGCAATCCTAGCATCCTTCTGTGCCAGCTCAGAATGCAAGCCCGAACAGGACTTGCACGCTCCAAGTAAGCTAGGCCTAGCCTTCAGCTCACTGATCTCCTCAAGTAGAGTGTCATACTTGTCCTGGAGAGTGAGAAGACTAGACATGTGAATGGTGCAAGCATCACACTCTACCTCCTCGGTAACCACCACTGACTCCTTAGAGAATTCAAGCTCACTCAGTGTTTTCAGATACTTTGCCTTAAAGTCATTCCTCTCTCTAATCGCACGCTTGAGCATAACATCCTGACTCATGTAGGTGGCAGTCAAAGTCTCAAGCTCGAGAGAGAGAGATTCGAGGGTGGGTGATACCTCAGGAGTGTCGGAGTCAGAGTCAGAGTCGTCCTTGTGCTCGTCGACCTTGTTTGCTTCGATCGCCATGGTGCAAAAGCCACCGTGCTTGGCGTATGCGTAGAAGCATAGGCCGTTGAGCTTGTCCTCAACCTTCCCTTCATCATCGTCGCTTGAAGAAGATCCTCAATCGGAGGAGCAATCGATGTCGCTGAGGGAGGCGAGGAAGGCTCGATGATCGGCCTTCACCTTGTTGAGCACCTCCTTGGCGGATCTTCGCTTGTAGCCTCCCTTGGCCTTGTGCTTGTTGCCATGGTAGTGCTCGCGCTTGTCCTTGTGCTTGGTGAAGTCCCCCGCAGCTTTCCTGGGGCAGTTTGCGATGAAGTGATCCTCATCACCGCAATGGTAGCACCCCTTGACTGCGCCACCACGTCGTCGGTTCAAGCGATTGTTGTGAAACCGCGAGAACCTAGTGATGACCAAAGCCAACTCGTCATCTCCAAGAGCCTTCACTTGTTCCTCTGTCATAGAGATCAAAGACAAAGCGAACGAAGAGTGTGAAGGGTTAGAGGAAGAAGAAGATACACCGTCGGGGCCAGAAACCAACTCCATAGATGGGTTCTACGGGTTCTCAAGCTTGGCCCGGGTCTAGTAGTCAATCTCTGAGGACTTGAGCTTGCTGAACAGCTCGTCCACGGTCAGGGCGTCATAGCCCGATGACTCTTGAATGGCAGTCACTTTCATCTCCCATACCCTCCGATCAAGAGCATGCAAAAGCTTGATAGCCATCTTATGATCATCGTAGGGAAAGTTGGCTCGGTTAGCACACATCTTGTTGACGATAGATTGGAAGCAAGTGAACATCCCGTCAACAGATTCGTCGGCCAACTGAACAAAGTTCTCGTACACCCTACGGTACGTGTGGCAGAACCGCCCAAATTATAAGAGATCAAGTACCAAAGTAGCCGATTTAACGACCACTTTAAACACTTGAGCCCATATAATCCCGGTAGTCCGGAAACCTCGAAGGGTTTCTAACAATCGTATCTCCAACCAAGATCACGCAAACTCAGGTATGCACATTCGAACGAACCAACCATTAAACGAAAATACTTGAAGTACGAAATAAAGTTATTACAACACTTTGTCTCGAATTAAGTAGTACTCCTGCCACAACACATGTGGCCAAATAACATTGTTTTGAAACTAAACCCAAAGTCTTACTCCACGCAAATACCATACTAGATAGGGGTGCCCACGAGACCTCGTCCAACAACAGCAAAAGATGAGCTTGTAGAAGACCTTGCCCACAACCTACTCCTCTTCTCCTTCGACAGGATAGAGACAATGCTTACAATAGCCAAAGTATACTTGGCCATCTGCAACAAACGGGATAAACCCTGAGTACGGGAATGTACTCAGCTAGACTTACCCATCTAACTGAAAATAAAGACTCCAAGGATATGCATGGCTATGTAGGTGGATCTGGATAACTTTGCTTTTGCGGAAATGCGAGAAAGATGATATAACTTTAAATATTAGAGAACAACCATTTTCATCCTATTAAATTATCTCTAGGTTTTTGCACCTGTACTAGAGCACTTCACTTGATCTAAGCAAACAATATAATAGACCATATCAAGTTCCTTTGTCAATATTTTAGTAGAACCATTAAGATGTCACATGGGGTTGTATCGTGGTGAAGCTCAGCATAATCCCCCACTATCCGGTGGGAGGCGGCGACTCGAATCGATATACAACCAGCTGGCAAGATTACCTTTAACACACGCCCACACTTTCCCCGTCGGGTTCATGCATTGTGTTACCGCTCAACATTGTCCAGGTAGTATCGTCGCGGGCTCACATTGGTCCACCCAATTGTAGAAATCAGTTGGCCACCACGGGGCAGGTCGTATCTACAAACTAGAGGGTGCTCACAGCAGATTGAGCGCCGGCCCAGACAGTGTTTACTCGGCTTCGGGGTCGCTACTCGCAACGGCCCCTATGTGAAAGGGCGCATTCGAATATGTAAGAGGGCCACCATCGTATACAAACCTATACGATCCAACAGACGGACTGCCCCCCAGTCTAAACCACTTGGTGCACTTGCCTTCTAGTTGACCACATTTCATTACTACCATTGGTTCTTTCCACGATAGCATCATATAGCCAACCGTGATCGGTATTACCCCCATGGGATAATACAAACATAAATATAAATGTAACCATTTAATCTATGCAGGCTAAGCAATTGCTTTTTATTTTTGATTTAACAGGATAACAAGGTAGATAATTGAAATATCAAGGAAGGTAATGCATCAATTGGGATTCAATCAACTCCTGTCACCTAATGCATCACAATATAAAATACTCAAGTAGATTAATTGTAAATACTGGGAGGCTTAAGGATGCTCCGGGCCTTGCCTTGAGTGAAGGTGGAGGGCTGGTGGTCAGGGCACTCAGGGAGGTTAGTGTCGAGCTTGTGGTATTCCTCGTTCAACTCCTGTACCTCCTGGACTTCTGTCTCTGGGGTGGCTCCTGGTGTTCCTCCACTGATCCTAAATGTTTGCAATGCATATAAGTAAACTTGATGGTGCAGGAATGATGCATAATCAGGAATTAAACATTCAAAGATTGCTTTTAGAATTACTCTAAGTATTTACTCTAACTTCACTTTACACAGCAAGCCTATTACAAACTGCTCAGATAAATCTACAAAAATTACAGAGGACACAACAAGCTTACTGGATGCTACTGCAGAAAAATTACTTAAAGTAAAGCTACCAGATAGCAGATACAAAAAGATAAAATTAAATGCAGAAAAAGCACTTAGAACTAGAGCTACTAGCTAACAGGGTGAAACATGATATATATTATTTTTAGCAGGTTCTAAACTTAGAAACATATTTATCAAGAAAGTTCCATGATCAACACTACCAGATTATTTTCTATATGGATTTTCCAAGAAAATCCCAGAAAAGGACACTTGAACCACAAGTATCTTTTCTGCCATACAACATACAACATATTATATTTTTCTTAGGCAGATCATGGCATACAGAGACTACACAAAAAGTTTCATGATTAAACTATGCATAGATTTACCTCAAGAATTAATCTAAGAAAGCAACAGAAACACATTTTAATAGAGAACTAATTAAATCTACACAAAAACATGGCATATTATATTTTTCCTAGCTTATACACAGGATGACAGAGCTAGTATAAAAACTTCACATTTTTATATGATCATTTCAAGCAGGAACACATTTATCTTTGATAAATGCAGAAAAGAACTATTTAAACATTAGTACTGAAGACATTCTCCAAAAATCACTTTTATAATTTTAACAGAAAGATCAGCATTTCTAGAGTCTAACAAAATTTATTTCACCATTTTATGATTTACCAAACTCCAGATATGAAATACACAAACATGTGAACAGTGCATGGGCTCAGCCCAGTGTGTGTGAGAGGCCGAGACGACAGGTGGGACCCCGTGGTCAACTCGGGCCACATGTCAGTGAGTGCGAAGCAGAGCACGGCGTTGACCGGCCGTTCTCGCTGACGGTGAGCTCGTCGGCGGCGAGGGTGGGTGCGTTAGGCTCGGAGTGACGACGCGCATCAATTGTTGGGGTTGGTTGAGCCAGCGCGACCCTGTACCGAACCGACGGCGTGCAGTGGCGGCCCAAAGCGGCGGGGCGAAGCGGCGAGGCTCTCGCCGACGCTGTGTTGCCCGGCGAGCGGGTGCGTGAGCACCACGGTGTTGCGGTGAGTGCAGCGCGTGTGTTGGTAGAGCCAGAAGAGCTCCGAGGAGGTCTGACCACGTGCGAGCTCCGCGGCGGCGGCAATGGCGCACGACCAACGGCGCTGTGCCATTTCAGGGCGAGCTAGGGCTAGGGCTAGGGTGCTCTCACCTCTTCTACCCTCGGTGAAGCTTCCACGAAGATGGAAGAAGCGAAGGTGGCCGAGAGGGAGGTGAACGTCGTTTGGTCGTTGTGGTGGCGACTGCGCGCCAAGGAATGGCGATGGCGTTCCGGCATGAGCGAGGCTCGGCTAGCGAAGGCGAGGCGAGTAGGGCGTGTGCGAGGCGAAGGTGAGCTGGTGTGCGCGGTGGATCGAGCTGAGGCGCTCGGATGGCGGTGAACAGGCGAAGGGGGTGCTGCGGCGCTCTCGGTGCACGACGCGGTGAGAGCAGAGGCAGAGCGAGCGAGAGGGAGAGTGACCGTGCGTGTTTGCGGTTGCAAGGGGGAGCGGGGGTGTAGGCGCTCCCTTCTGCGTGGTCATGGCCGACCGGTGCTGCCGGTGGGGGCCGTGAAGCAAGGCGGCGCGGCGGGTGACAGCGACGTGGCGTGTCCGCGGTGCGCGGGCTGGGGTTGCAGCGCGCGGGGCAGGGTGCTACTTGGTCCTAGCGCCGTTAGGGCGGATTTCCGTTCGAGTGCGACTGCGACGGGGCGAGCGGCTGGTCGGCAGCGGCGTTATGGCGACGCGACGGTGCGGCGCAGCGCTGCGCTCTGCGGCGGGCAGAGGCAACGAGAGGCTGGCGCGTTTGGTCAGCGCACGGTGGCAGCGTGCGGCGCATGGCGAGTGGCGCAGAGCGGGCGTCCACTTCTGCGCGCAGGCATCGGCAGCCACGCGGCAGCGACGCCGGCGTACGGCGCGGCCGCGGTCGGGCGAGTGCGCGTGCGCTGCGCATTGCGCGTGTGCGGCACGTGAGCAGCGCGTGCGCGGGGCGCGGGCTGGCCGAAGGCCGATAGGGCCGAATGGGTGGCGCCGGCCTATTCCAGGTTTGATTTTCATTCTCCATTTTTGTTTTATTTGTTTCAAAGTGAAATTGATTTAAAACAGTTTCAAAAACTCAAAACTAAGATTTGACACTTAAACCAAAGTTGTTCAGAATAATATTTCCCACATTTTCATGTAGGTCATATTTTCTAAAAACTAATTTTTCATCCGGTTCTAGATTAAAAATTGTTTAAACCAAATTTTTAGAAAAGAAATACTTTTATTCTTAAAAAGGTAAACTAAACTTAATTAAGCAGGGTAATTAATTTTAAAACAATCTAATCTTACTTACAAGCATAGCAAACTTAGCAATCATGATGATCAAGAGTAGAGCACAAAACACCTATTCAATTCTAGTATGAAGCATACACAAAAACACACATTAAATGATGGCATAAGTAAACATGAATGCAATGCAATGCTTAGGCTAATGATGATCCTAATACAGAGCTTGACACAGGGTGTCACAATACGTTTCGAAGAGTCTGGACTTGATCTGAAGATTGCCCTCATGATATCGCACAAGTGTTTTCCAGATCTCTCGCGCCGTAGTGAGGTTCGAGACTCGCTCAAACTCAGGAAGAGACAAACTCGAGAAGAGGATGCTACGTGCTCTACTGTTTGCGTTGTGTTGAGAAGTTTGGAGTTGGTCAACACGAGCCGCAAGAACATGATAGCCCTCTGTAACAGAACCGCCCAAATTACAAATACTTAAGTCCAAAAGTCATCGCCGACGTGACAACCTTCGTCTTTAGGCTTTCATAATTCCGGTAGCCCGCCGAGTGTCCCGAAAGACCTCGGTCAATTAACGTCACACCCGAGAATTGCTAGATCAAGTAAATACAAATCACTAAGCTCAGAGTTTGTAGTGGAATAAAATCACATTTGAGTTTACAAATAAATAATACAAGTATGAGTTCAAAACCTTTTAGTAAGAGAACATAGCTTGGAAACATTTGTAATAAGATAAGTTGAAATACATTGCTAGCTTTAGTGTCATCCTCCAACAACAGCATAGAGATGAGAGATACTATAGAATCACCATGCCCACCGGTGGTTAGCCACACCTTCAGCAGCATGAGACCTTCACCTGCAACAAGGTGGGATAAACCCTGAGTACTCGAATGTACTCAGCTAGACTTACCCGTCATAAACTAGAAATAAATGACACCAAGGATTATGCAGGCTTTATGGTGGTAGAGTAGCTTGGACTCTCTTTTGCATAAAAGCATTAATGTAACTTGTAAGTACTTCATTGGAGCTCTGCCATATTTTAGTAATAATTACCTGATATCTAGGTTAGCACCTGTACTAAGCAATACACTTGATTAACAAGCAATAGTAACCAGTTCACCCTTCTGGTCCATCATATCATTTTCATCGTAACCATTCAAGTAGATTATTTGTTCCCACGCCAGTGTAGCAATTGTCAAGTTCTCACTAACGGGGAGAGACCACGACTCGAATCGACTTCCTATCCAGCTGGAGGGTTTATTCCTAACCCAAACCTCACAGCACCTATACGTCAGGGCGCGACAGTCGCCTAGTCTACCATTCAAACCAAGATCGTTTCTGAATCATACTCAACAAGCCCGAGGACCGTCCGACGCCTGATAACTCTAGCCTAGGGATCAGCTAGCTGGCCTCGGTCTTACACTCCGCGTCCTCGCCAACCCACACCGGCTTGCGATTCGCTTCGTCCTTAGTTTGGCCAGTAGGTAGGTTTCGCGGCTCGAACGAGTTATCTTGCCAGCTAAGGGTTGAGGCATGCGTTCAACATGACAAGAGGGACACCACCCGATCAGCCCGCAAAAGCGGACACAACCGTAAACTACCAGCCTAGGGCGCACAACTCACCTAGATGTTGCCTGTATCCTACGGTCGGACAATTTACCAACCTTCCTGGTTGCCTTTACATTTAATGATATCATTCAACCCATCGGCGTGCCACGTAGGGCATTACGTGACAGGGGTCACCGAGGTTGCATGTTAATTTAGTAACGCTAAGCATCTATCTTTGCTATACTATCAGGTTAACAAGGATATAGGGATATCAATTAACAAGGAGGGTGATATGCATCAATTAGGTTCATTCAACTCCTATACTTAATGCATCAACATAGTATAACATAGTAAATTGATATCATAAATAAGTAGTTAGGATGCTCCGGGGCTTGCCTGGGACCAACACTAGGTCAGTGTTCATTAGAGGTCACTCGCTTTGCGAGCACCTTCGAAGATACTCGTATCTTCTGACTTCGTCCATCAACACCATCTTCTGGTCAGCTCCAAGCGTCACGTACTTCACGTATGTACTTATCGTACCTAAATGAAATGCCGATGCATGTGCATGAATGCGAGGAAATGGTAACACAAGATACAAGATCATGCAAGACATACACACAAACACTTAGAGTTACTTATAACTAGTTAGCTAATTAACACTCAACTTAACATAAAGGATAAAAAGCACACCAAGCATGATATACTATTATATTGAAGTCAAATCATGGCAAGCATTCACCCATTAAGTTTACTTAGCATATTTAACTAGTAAGAACAAGTTAAAGTATTTAACTTATACATACAAGTTCGGGACAACAACATGCAGCCACGGTTTTAATCATAAGTGGAGTTATGCTAATCCAACAAACATGATTATTATATATTTAGAAAGCTAATTAAGTTGTCTGCAACTTTATTAATACCATGCAAAGATGATTTAATGGTTAAACAACTCGAATTAAAAGAAAAAGGTAACTTTGTCCAAAAGTGGACAGATTTGACACCTCTTCTTAAAACAAACATAACGCAAGATATACAACTCCTAAAAATATGAATCAAGACAATCTGGAAAGATTAAGAAAAGTTCTACAATTAATTCCACACTAGAAATTCATGATTCATAATTTAACTTAGTCAAAAAGCACTTATACACAGATCTGTCCAGAGGTTTGGACAGATTCCAATACCAACTTGCAAAATGCATATCTCCCAAAATAATGGGGATATGACCACCAAAATTTAACACAAGATAGATAGGAATATTATCTACAACTTTGGTATTCAACATACCAACAGAAAACAACATTTTATATAGGATAATACTTATTTACTAAACACTATGCATGCAACCAAAACAGCAATATAACAAGCTTGTTATTTTTATACCTCACAAACCACTTAACGAACAGCCATGAGATTTTAACCCAACGTCATTTATCATATAAGGAACACACCGTATTTATTTCATGATTTTTGGAGCAATCCTTAACGGTAACAAATATTTAATCTACACAATGAGGCTTCCAAAACAGTCAGCACAAAAGCATTTTTATCGCAATCAAAACAAACTGAAACCTAACATGCAATTGATCTAGTGCGTATAGAATTTTATAAAGATTCCAAAAAGTCCTAAATTGCATCCATGCGATTTTTCTACGATTTTATATGATTTTTCAAAGATTGCTGCACAGAAATTAAATAAATTTCGGGAATATAAACTTTTGCACACCAAACCCTAGGATCCTGCAGAAATAATTAAGGACATAAATGTAAATATATGAGTCATGCGAATCTTGTAAATAAACCCAGGGAAGAGCTTCTGCTCACGGATCGGGGCTTCTTCTTCCTCTGAACAAAGAAACGATGGCGACGACGGCGGAACGTGGCGGTCGAGGACGGAGCTGAGGCGTCCGGGACGGGGGACGACGGCCTGCAGGCGAGCAGCTGGCCTGCTCGGCCCAGCCAGGCACGCCGGGCAGCAGCGCCCTTCTGCTGGCGAGCAGCGGCAGCAGTGAGCCGTTCGGTTCCTACTCGGCCGAGAGCCAAACGGCGAGAGTGGGGCCGACCAAGGCAGCGGCGCGGTCGGAGGAGGCGCGCACGGCCTCGGCGGGCGCGCTCTCCCAGCGGGGCGAGCAGCGCCGAGGGCGCTCGCGCGGGAGAGGGCCCGGGCGGACGCACGGCGTCGGGCGCCAGGGACGCTCGCGCAGGGGCAAGGCCGGTGGGAGGCAGGGCGACGGCGGTCCGGCAGGGCAGGGGCGACGCAGGGAGAGGAGCTCCGGCCTCTCAGCCATGGGAGCGAGAGAGGAGTAGGAGAGGGAGGAGCCGGCCTCCCCTTTTTCTCTCGCGCAGGAGGCGAGCGGCAGGTGGCCAAGACGTCAGAGCAGGGGCGCCACACGGCAGGCCGGTCGGCCACCACCGGTATTTTATTTCTTTCCTTTTTCCTTCTCCCCCAAATTCATTAATTTGACACTGTAAAATTGGAGTCACATTTTTCTGCTTTTTAGACCATTTGTCCGATCGCGAATCCGAAGGTACCGATCCGAAGATCTCGACGAATAGAGCAATTCGCTTTAAACACCAGAGTCAAATTCCCAACGGTTTAGGAATTATGAGTTCCCGCAGAAATTCTCGCTGGACCGAAAACTGTCAATCCGACGATCTTCGGTATCTGTTTCGCTATTTTCGGCTCTGAATCAGGTCTCGATGTTTGAACGGAATTTATTCGTCTCGATCCGATCTACAACTTATCTTCACATTGCGTCGACATGCGAGATCTCCAAATTGCCGGTCAAAGCCGATTAAAATGTCGTCGGTTGCACGCGGATCGAGCTTCGGAATATTTTCCGGGCATTTTCTCTGTTTCCGGGCAACACGAACCTTTCACAACTTTTGTTGTAGAGTTCAACGTGAGTATTCCAGACAAGGTCGGGAGACTTGGTTGAAATCATATAATTATATCCATTTATAAAATAAACCGGGTAATTATAAAAGTCGTCATTCCATGTGACGTTTTAATTCCAAAGTTCACCAAACTCCTCCAATAGTTCATATAGGTAGAAATAGATATAAGGCACGTAGAATAAATACCTTTTCATAATTTCTTGATGTACGAACTATAATCTCTGATTATCGGTTGATCCGATAGAATTAGGCTTAATCACTTTTTAGCCTGTGATTAACACCGAGGATGTTACACCCTCATTCTCACAAATCTCCCATATGTTCGAATCAACTCCTTGTAGATAGGCGGACATGCACACCTTCCAGTAGGAGAAGTTTGTTCCATCAAAAACAGAGGTTTGCCAACACCTCGCTCCATGTCGCCTTCGCGGATCAAGAACTGAAGGACCAAGAACGGCGACCAGAGGGGGGGGGGGTGAATGGGAGCCTCAAATTTCTTTCGAAATATTCGGGCCACTCTTCCCAAAAACCAAACCCAAAAACGGAGAAACGAGAGCTCACCGGCAGTGGAGCAAAACTCAGCAGAAACCCCGAAAACGAAGTTCCCGACCCCGATGAAAAAAAGGCAAGAACCTGAGGCAAGACAGAAGAAACTGCAGCCGACGGACACTGAGAAGCTGAGCGACGGACGCTGAAGCTGAGCGTCCGATGCAAGAACAGAGAGCAACCCAAGAGGTCAGTGAGGCGACGGACGCGTCTAACGGACACTAATGAGCGTCTGACGCAAAAACACACAGAGAAGAAATAGAGAGGTCCTCTAGGCAACGGACGCGTCTGGTGGAACCCCAACGGACGCTGGCGAGCGTCCGATGCAAAAGTATAGAGAGCTCTGCAACTCTCAAAACCGACGGACGCGTCTGGCGTGTGGTCGACGGATGATGGCGAGCGTCCAGCGCCAACTTAACTTGCGCAGACACAGCAAGCGACGGACGCTGACGTCAGCACGACCTAGCGTCCGGCGCCCCCGAGCACAACGCAGTAAACGCGAAAACCCCAATTTTCTTCGCCAAATCTTTCCGAAACCAAACCAAATGATCCCCAACTTCAACCAAAGTTTGTAGACATGATCTTAGTGCAGTTGGGAAGCCATCCCGAAGAAATCATCGATCAATTTGGATTGGTTCAACGGGAGCAACAGGATTTCGGGAAGAAACCCCAAAACGAAGAACACAAGAGGAAAAACGCCCGATTTGTGTGCTCGTGAGGTTTTAGAGAAATTCCTTCAGTGCAAAGATGCTCCTCACGAGTACCAAGAACTTGGTTCAAATGGATTTGCAAGAGCTACTCCCTATAAAGAGAAATCATCTCGGGAAAAAGAGGGAGCAAAAGCAAAACGCGAAGAACAAAAGTAAAACGGGGACACAATCACGAAAACGAAGCCACCATAGCTTACGGAGGTTACGGCCTCCGACTCCTCGCAGCAAAACAAGTTCTTACAAAGGTTGGTGGAAGCAACCTAGGGATGTCATGAACTAGAGAGAGAGGGGGCAATTGATTAGGGTTCAAGAGATATGTTCAAGAGATGGGATGAGGATACCCCTTCATCCTCTATTTATCAGAGGCTTTGGCTATTTCCCAAAGACCCACCTAGATACAATGAGTGAACTACCTAGCCTAAGCATTGCAGTCCAAGCTCTGATAAATATCTCCCTCAATTTGAATGGACGGCCCCGCTTCCTGCCAGGAGTTGCCGTCGCCTCGACGCAACCTCCAGGATTCCGCCACGTGCCATCCCCGCTTCCTCGGAAGCTTCGCCTAGGTTTTGAGGCCCAAACCCAGGAAACCCGCCACAGGTAGCTTTGGGCTCAACTACCGAACCCCGAGTTTTGCGGCCCAAACTCGGAAACCGACACGGATGGTTTTAGGCCCAAACCACCAAACCACTCGACGCGAACCACCTTGTTTTTGCCCGGTCGGACTCCGAGTCCCCTGAGCCTTCGCTCGACTCGCGCGTCCACCGTCTTGACTTGGTCGACTCGGTCTACCTCCATGTCTTCTCGCACTCGTCGGTGCCAAGTACTAGCCACCACAGCTAGTCTGCCCACGCCCATGGTCCCTCAGTCCGAGCCCCGCTTCCGCCCTTCACCACTCTCAGTCCATCGGCACGGCAAGCCTTTACTCGACCTTCTCCACGCCATTGACCACTGTCACTAGGCATAGCACCTGCACACCACAAGCCGATAGACAAGCACACATTTCTGCTTTCGCAGAGGTTAGGGTAAGCCACTCAAACTGAAATACTCACGTGTTTGTCAATCACTCATCATCAAAACTGAACATCCATGGGTACTTATCCAGCATGTGTTCGCAAGAACCGTGTAAGGTGGATTGATCCTTAACCGGCTCTTATACCAATTGAAGGACCGAGAACGGCGACCAGAGGGGCGGGGGGGGGGGGGGGGGGGGTAAATGGGAACCTCAAATTTCTCTCAAAATATTCGGGCCACTCTTCCCAAAAACAACCCCAGCAAGCAAGCTTACTCCACCAGCAAGATCACGACCCTACAGAGGGTGGATACCTTTGGTGATGACCAATAGGTACAACGGATCTTCCGGAAACCAAAAACTCAAACCGAGATACCGATAGTGACGCTCTCAAACCCTAGAGAGAAGAGAAGAGAGTTCACCCAAGAAATACTTATGAGAAATGGTCTCACAAGTGCTTCAACAAGTTCCCTACGTTATTATGAAACCAAAGCAACAAACGGAACTCATTTCGGAGTACGGACGACGGAGAAACGTCCAAAACAACGATCAACAGAGACCACATGACCATTGGACAAAGGTCTGGAGCTTAGGACACGTGGTCCGATGCCACCGTAGGACTATGCAGACTGGTCCGACGGTATGGTTCGGAGATTGGTCCGACAAAATTGAAAACAACTCAGTAAGCACCCAAGCTTAGGACACGTGGTCCGACGCCACCGTAGGACTATGCAGAGTAGTCCGACGGTTTGGTCCGGAGCTTGGTCCTATCAGGACCATTGGCCGATAGTCTGGAGCCTATGCAAGGTAGTCTGGAGCTTGGTCCGGAGGTCCTGAGTAGAACGTAGAAGCCTATGGTTCGGATCCGGGAAGAATACCCCTCCATCCTTCGAATTCTACTACCCATCGGCAGCGGCGAGAAAACTGGCATTTGGCCAACTGCCGATCAAACTTTACTACTCCAAGGTAGTAAAGCCCAGGCAGACTATCTCCAGCGCTCTAGACTGGAACAAGGTCGTCAATCTTCCCCCAGTGCCGATATATCAGACATTGATCTGTCTTCCTGGTCACCAACCTCCTTCATCACGAATGAGTACAAGTCCTGGTGGCAAGAATGGAGGTGTCAATTGTTTGCCAAGTCAGCACACTACTATCGGAATATAATTGACGTCAATCACGCCATTCCCGATGATGCGGTAAGTTTGTCATTCCGATGCATTCTTCATTACTTTATTCCTATCATCGACATCTGACCCCTTTACAAACTAGCAAAGCAACGGACGCAGGGCGACAGACGATGGATAGCGTCCGGCGCCAAACTCACAGACACGCGGATGAACGCGACGGACGCTGACGTCAGAACGTCCTTGTGTCCGACGCCTCGACGGACCATCCGACACCAAAACTCAGAGCGTCCAGCGCCCTCGAGCAGAGCACAGAAACATGAAAAACGATTTCTCTCCTCGAAATCTTTCCAAAACTCAACCAAATGAACTCCAACTGTAACCAAATTTGTAGACATGATCCTTGTGCAGTTGGGGAGCTATCCCGAAGAAATCATCACTCAATTTGGAGAGGATAAACGGGAACACTCGGATTTGGGGGAAAAAGGGGAAAACAAAGAACGCCGCAAAGAAATCGCCCGATCTGTGTGCTCGTGAGGTTTTAGGAAAATTCCTTCGGTGCAAAGTTTCTCCTCACGAGTACCAAGAACTTGGTTCAAACGGATTGGCAAAAGCAACTCCCTACAAAGAGAAATCATCTCAGGAAAAAGAGAGAGCAAAAGCCAACCGCGAAGAACACAAGCAAAACGGGTACACGATCAAGAAATCGAAGCCATCCCATCTCGCAACAAATCCAAGTTCTTACAAAGGTTGTTAGAAACAACCTAGGGATCTCATGAACTAGAGAGAGAGGGGGGGCAAGTGATTAGGGTTCAAGAGATGGGATGAGGGATACCTCTTCACCCCCTACTTATCGGGCTTTGGCTATTTCCCAAAGACCCCCCCTAGATACATTGAGTGAACTACCTAGCCTAAGCATTGTAGTCCAAGCTCCGGAAAATATCTCTCGCATTTTGAATGGATGGCCCCGCTTCCTGCCGGTAGTTGTCGTCGCCTCGACGCAACCTCCAGGATTCCGCCACGTGCCATCCCCGCTTCCTCGGAAGCTCCGCCTAGGTTTTGAGCCCCAAACCCAGGAAACCCACCACCGGTAGCTTTGGGCTCAACTACTGAACCTCGAGTTTTGAGGCCCAAACTCGGAAACTGTCGCGGATGGTTTTGAGGCCCAAACCACCAAAGCACTCGACTCGAGCTACCTTGTCCTCACTCGGTCGGACTCCGAGTCCCATGAACCTCCGCTCGACCCGCTCGTCCGCCGTCTTGACTTGGTCAACTCGGTCTACCTCCATGTCTTCACGCACTCGTCGGTGCCAAGTACTAGCCACCACAGCTAGTCCGCCGACGCCCATGGTCCCTCAGTCCGAGCCCCGCTTCCGCCCTTCACCGCTCTCAGTCCATCGGCGCGGCAAGCCTCTACTCGACCTTCTCCATGCCATTGACCACTGTCACTAGGCATAGCACCTGCACACCACAAGCCGATAGACAAGCACATGTTTCTGTTTTCGTAGAGGTTAGGATAAGCCACTCAAACTGAAACACGAGATGGATGATTCGTTCATGGTGTAAAAAGGACAAAATGAAAAGAAATATAAAACAAGGATAATAGGACCAAAGGGTTCTAGTTAAAACAACTACCGTTCCCCGACAACGGCGCCAAAAAGCTTGTTGACACCAGAAGTGGCAAACGGGAAAAGACCGCAAGCGTACGGCTGTCAAGTGTAGCTTTCACCGGGAGTATTCCAGGTATCGTATT
This sequence comes from Microstegium vimineum, assembly GCA_022036555.1. NCBI lineage: Eukaryota > Viridiplantae > Streptophyta > Magnoliopsida > Poales > Poaceae > Microstegium > Microstegium vimineum. The sequence goes on along the minus strand of CM039129.1, from coordinate 13,384,855 downwards.
TTCCACAGGGAACGAGAAGTGAGTTAACTAGGATTTCTTATAAATATCATACAACTGTAGATAAATACTAAAAGAAAATAAGAGAATAAGAACTGTACCAGACTCCAATCTCTTGAGAACGTCGGGAGTCCAAGATCGATTGACGTATCTTGACTTCCTCTACTCTCGATCTAACTAAGCTATGCTATGAACTAGAAAAGCTCTAGATGAACTAGGGTTTATAGCTCTGGGTGACTAGATCTCCTATGAATTAAACTGGTTGGATCTCCAAATGAACTGAGATGATTTGGGATGCCTCCAGGGGGGTCTGCCCTTTATTTATAGTCCAGTGGGGTGCACGTCAGCCGTTGGATCAAACCGACTTAGTGTAGGGCCGAGATGACTCCTCTGAGGCGGTAGAGGAAGTGGGCCCAGGGGGTGGGCCCGGCTCCACCCCATGTCGGTCGGCCCCACATGGCAGGCTCTCGGGCCCCGCTTCGCTCTAGTGTCTATGGGATCCTCCGTGAGTTGTTTAGCAACTATATCTGAAGGACCGTGAACGATGACCAAATCTTTCAAAATCTTTCCAAAACTCAACCAAATGAACTCCAACTACAACCAAATTTTGTAGGCATGATCCTTGTGCAGTTGGGGAGCTATCCCAAAGAAATCATCGCTCAATTTGGAGAGGATAAATGGGAACACTCGGATTTGGGGGGAAAAGGGCAAAACAAAGAACGCCGCAAAGAAATCGCCCGATCTGTGTGCTCGTGAGGTTTTAGGAAAATTCCTTTGGTGCAAAGTTTCTCCTCACGAGTACCAAGAACTTGGTTCAAACGGATTGGCAAAAGCTACTCCCTACAAAGAGAAATCATCTTGGGAAAAAGAGAGGAAAAGCCAACCGCGAAGAACACGGGCAAAACGGGTACACGATCAAGAAATCGAAGCCACCATGGCTTACGGAGGTTACGGCCTCCGATTCCTTGCAACAAATCCAAGTTCTTACAAAGGTTGGTAGAAACAACCTAGGGATCGCATGAACTAGAGAGAGAGAGGGGGCAAGTGATTAGGGTTCAAGAGATGGGATGAGGGATACCCCTTCACCCCCTACTTATCGGGCTTTGGCTATTTCCCAAAGACCCCCTATATACATTGAGTGAACTACCTAGCCTAAGCATTGCAGTCCATGCTCCGGAAAATATCTCCCGCATTTTGAATGGACGGCCCCGCTTCCTACCGGGAGTTGCCGTCGCCTCGACGCAACCTCCAGGATTCCGCCACATGCCATCCCCGCTTCCTCGGAAGCTCCGCCTAGGTTTTGAGGCCCAAACCCAGGAAACCCGCCACCAGTAGCTTTGGGCTCAACTACCGAACCCCGAGTTTTGAGGTCCAAATTCGGAAACCGTCGCGGATGGTTTTGAGGCCTAAACCACCAAACCACTCGACTCGAGCCACCTTGTCTTCGCCCGGTCGGACTCCGAGTCCCCTGAGCCTCCGCTCGACTCGCACGTCCACCGTCTTGACTTGGTCGACTCGGTCTACCTCCATGTCTTCTCGCACTCGCGGGTGCCGTGTACTAGCCACCACAGCTAGTCCGCCGGCGCCCATGGTCCCTCAGTCCGAGCCCCGCTTCCGCCCTTCACCGCTCTCAGTCCATCGGCACGTCAAGCCTCTACTCGACCTTCTCCGCGCCATTGACCACTGTCACTAGGCATAACACCTGCACACCACAAGCCGATAGACAAGCACATGTTTCTGCTTTCGCAAAGGTTAGGGTAAGCCACTCAAATTGAAACACTCACGTGTTGGTCAATCACTCATCATCAAAGCTGAACATCCATGGGTACTTATCCACCATGTGTTCGCAATATCTCCGCAGGATTTATTCAATATCTATTCTAATTTGATTCCCTTTATTGCTCTTTTCTGGAATAGTCCCTAGAAAATAATGGAATACAAAAACTCGTGGAAATTGTTAAATAAAACCTTATACTTCTCTATTTTATATATGATTGATCCATTTATCGTGTTTATAATTGCATTAAAAGTTGACGCTAACGACCGTCAATAGGTAGGAATGATCTACGCACGTCCTAGCAGAACTTGATTCAAGCGAAATCAACTCCAACGTCCCGAATCAAAAGATCTCATCAAAACAAGAATTGGGAGAAAAGGGGGCAAAACAAAGAACGTGAAGCACACAAGCAATTTTAGACAAACGATTCACAAATCTTACCCACCATGGCACAAGGAGGGAAGGGGCTTCCATTCTCAAACAAATTTGATTCAAGTGTGTTTGCACAGATTGACAAGAAAATCAAACCGCAAACCTCATAGCAAGAAGACTAGAGAGAGGGAGAGCTAGAGAGTGGGAGGGGGAAATGAGGGAATGAAAGAGGTGAGGGTGCTAAGCGCCCCATCATCCTTATTTAATGTTGTGTTTGGACATTTTGAAAACACACCCTAGATACAAGAGCGAATCACCTAGCCCTAAGACATTCTGATCCAACTCTGTAGATATTTCCTTCTTTTTCATCGGACGACCCCGCTTCCTGCCTGGACTTGTCGTTGCCTCAACTCAACCTCCAGGATTCTGCCATGTTCCATCCCCGCTTCCTCGGAAGCTCAACTTGGGTTTCAAGGTCCAAACCTGTAAACCAGTCCACTAGTGGTTTTGCGGCTCAACACAAAACCCTGAGTTTTGAGACCCAAACTCGGAAACCGTCCTCTGATGGTTTTGAGGCCCGAACCATCAAACCACTCGACACGTGTCACCGTGTCCTTGATGGCTTGAGCGCCAGGTCATCTTGAGCCTTCCCGCTTGACTTGCTCGCCCGCCGTATTGACTTGGTCAACACAGTCTACTCCATGTCTTCTTGCACTTGTCGATGCCAAGTGCCCGCCACCGTGGCTAGTCCTTCGGCCCTCCGGTCCGTCGGTCCAAGCCTCACGTCGGCCCTTCACTGCTCTCAGTCCATCGGCATGACACGTCTCTACTTGACCTTCACCTCACCATTAACTACCGCCTCCGGAGTCAACACCCACACAACACAAGTTGTTGACACAAAAAGCGTCTCATCTGCGAACACCTCGGGCTTATACCCGAAATTTCGATATCCAAGGTGTGCCAGCCGATTTGACTAGTTAATCGACAAGGACGGTAACTAGAACAAAGTTGAACGAGACAACAGCGATACGCCCGGACGTCAGGCTTATACCCGAAATTTCGATATCCAAGGTGTGCTAGTCGATTTGACCAGTTAATCAACAAGGACGATAACTAGAACAAAGTTGAACGAGACGACAGTGATACGCTCGGACGTCAAAGCTCAAATTGCTCAAAACGCGGAACTTGCGAGGTTGACAGAGGTCGTGTAGATGCAGCCCGTCGAGACGTCGTAAGAACTCGTAGATGAACTAGAACTAGTACGATAAAAGTAGATTTGCTGGAAAAAGTAGACGAAAATAATAGATGTATTTGATTGATTGTATATTTTTTCATGCAAGCCCTAGGTACATATTTATACTCCAGTAGGAGGAGTTGTACACAGACATGACTCATACCTAAACAAAACTCCTACTTTTAAGGAAATAAATGACCCGTGCAAGAGTCAGACTCAAACTAATATAATAATACTTGTATAAAATCAACAGTTTCCTTATCTATTTTCTTTGCGATGACACTTTCCATCGGCAGATCTCTTTCCATCTACCACCTATACCTAATGCCATCGGCAACATTTGCTGATGTCAATCCCGTCATCCTGCATCCATTAGCATACTCAGATCGGCAACCTTCCCATCGGCAAGCAAACTTCTTCTTCCTCTGATGCTTTTCGTCATCGGCAACCTCTTTTGTTTCCATCAGTGGTTGACTAGTAGCATTTCAACGCCGATAAAAAGCAATGAACATCTCTTTGCCGATCAGCATATTTAGATCATATTGACACGTCCAAAAATGATGTCAACAAATGCCGATGGATCGGTTGGACATTAACTGCCTGGACTGCCGATGGATCGGCTGGACATTAACTGGTTGGACTGGTTGATACAATCCTTCTTGCCTTTGTGGCAAATAAGCTGGTCCGATTGGCGTAGGCGCAACACCACCTTGCTGAATACTATGCATCGGTTGATTTACCGATGTATAGCCTTGGGCACCCACTAGAGTATACTTTGATATTATATTCATCGGTCGGTACACCGATGTTTCATTCTGAGTGTTTGTCGGGTAGTGGTATTGTTGTGCTCCCGCTACTTAATGTTCAGGTTGCACCACCTATTGTTGAACCGGACTAGTCCATCCAGGATTATAAGTTATCGGCATATGATTTGCCGATGATTGATGGTTACCCGGCGCCTGTTGCTCCTGCATCCTAGAGTAATCAACAAATTGACCCCCTTGGTGTATTGATATCCCAGCCTGAGGATTTGCCATCATCATGGGATCGTTCACAACTGCCATATCTTGTTGCATCGGCAAAGAGCTTGCCGATGGTTGTCCGTAAGACACCTTAGGGATTGCCATCTGAAGACTCCCTGGTGGCAACTGCATGTTTGGAGAAGACATAGCACAATGCACTATTGGACTCATCGGCTGTGCTGATATGGCCGACTCCATAGGGACCTTCCCCACTGCATTACTACTTTGGATCAACTTAGCATCGACAGATGAATCTGGAGGCATACCGTATCCCCACCAGCTGGCGGGAGTTGGTTGACTCTGAACAGCTTGTCCTGACATTGCCGATGCTACCGGATCGGTGTTCAACCGAACGACGCTTGCAGGACTTGATCTTGGTGAAGGACCGAGAACGGCGACCAGAGGGGGGGTGAATGGGAGCCTCAAATTTCTCTCGAAATATTCGGGCCACTCTTCCCAAAGACACACACCCAGACGAAAACGAGCAAAAGAAAGCTCACCAGCAGTGGAGAAAAACTCACCGGAAACCCCCAAGAAGAGTTCTCAACCCCTATGAGAGAGAGGCAAGAATTCCAAGCAAAACAACCAGAAAAATAGGCGACGGACGCTGGACAGCAGGGCGACGGACGCTGGAAGACAGCGCGACGGACGCTCTAGGGCAGGGCGTCGGACGCTGGCGACGGACGCTTAGGCGAGCGTCTGTCGACCTTCTAGAGAGCACTGTAGAAGAGAAGTAGAAGGTTGGTCGTTGGACGCTGGGCGACGGACGCTTGGGTGAGCGTCCGTTGGCGTCGGACTCTGGTCGACGGACGTTGGGGTGAGAGTCCGTCGCCCTACCAGAGGGCTCAGAAAAACGGGCAGAAAACACCATGCGACGGACGATCGCGCCAGCACGACGTAGCGTCCGACGCCTCGACGGACTGTCCGATGCCGAAACTCAGAGCGTCCGACGCACCCGAGCAGAACGTAGAAAACGAGAAAAAACGATTTTCTCTCCGCCAAATCTTCCCAAAACTCGACCAAATGATCACCAACCGCCCGGGTTTTGAGGCCCAAACCCGCGAAACCCGCCACCGGCACCTTTCGGCTCAACTACCGAACCCCGAGTTTTGAGGCCCAAACTCAGAAACCGCCCTCCGATGGTTTTGAGGCCCAAACCACCAAACCGCTCTACTCGTGCCACCTCGTCCTCGCCCGGCCCAGCTCCGAGTCCCCTGAGCCTCCTGCACGACTCACTCGCTGACCGTCTTGACTTAGCCAACACGGTCTACCTCCATGTCTTGTCGCGCTCGTCGGTGCCAAGTACTAGCCACCACAGCTAGTCCGCCGGCGCCCATGGTCCCTCAGTCCGAGCCCCGCTTCCGCCCTTCACCGCTCTCAGTCCATCGGCACGGCAAGCCCTTACTCGACCTTCTCCACGCCATTGACCACTATCACTAGGCATAGTACCTGCACACCACAAGCCGATAGACAGGCACACATTTGCTTTCGCAAAGATTAGTAGTAAGCCACTCAAACTGAAACGCTCAAGTGTTGGGCAATCACTCATTACAAAACTGAACATACATGGGTACTTATCCACCATGTGTTCACAATCTCCCCCTTGATGAGTGCATTGTCAACACAAGTGCATTTCAGATTTGAGCCACAAGGTAAATCTCTCCAAATGACCAAAAGCTAAGAAAGCCAAAATTGGGTCACTTGAGAGAAGCAAAACGCATCCAAAACTTGGTTCCCAAAGACATGGGCAACGGCTCGACGCAACCAAGCAAAACAAAGCTAGCCCTCAAGAAGAAGCAGAAACGGGCTCAACACCACTAGCAAGCCAAAGATACCAAACACCTTAAGGCAAGAAATTCTAGAAGATACCAATTAATGCACATGAAACTCAAAATGCAAATCGAAATTTGTCGGAGCCAAAACACAAGCTAGACCCTCCAGAAGAGGCAAAGACTCAACACATCTAGCAAAAGCTCCCCCTGGGTGAAAGCATACTCAAGATACCAAGAAAGGGTGAAAAGAGCCAAAAAAACAAGATTTTCACAAAATGCACATTTTCTCCCCCTTGATCACATATCTCTCCCCCATGCTTTCTTCCCACAATGCACAACTCTCCCCCTTAAGTGTAGATGGAGAGAAATGCACATCTCTCCCCCTTGTTGACACATGAATCTCATCAAAGCTCAAAACTCAAGAACTGGCCACAAATGCCATGATATGCAAAATGAGTGCAACAAGCTTCATACATAGAGCTAAGACAATGAAAGGATGCTCTAAGTGATGTGATCTTGTGAGAATAGGAAAAACTCTACGTGCCCAACTAAGACTCAGGTTGAGCTAAAGATCACTTTAGAAGCTATTTTAGAGAGCATTACATGTGTGAGCAAGGAATGGGTATCACCTCCTAGAGACAACTAGACATGGCAAACAAGATAGGACCTATCTCAAAGCAATCTCATGTATAGCAAGTAAAACTATCCCTAGCAAAGTTCATACAACAAGCCAATGACCCAACTGAATGAATTTTTCAAATTTCAGAGTTTTGCAGCCAAATTTCAGTTTTAGGCACATTTAAGTTGTATGTGAGTGGTTGTAAGCAAAGTGATGCCACTGCTTACCAACCGGGCGAAGTCAAAGGACTTGACACACCGGTTATGGTCATACACGACACCGCTCAAGTTCAACCCATATGGGAAGCAGTCTCGAACACACGGTGAAGTGCTCACAATGCAGACCCAACTCGATCTTTCCAAATCACAATTTAGAGAGCAATTTCACTTTATATCAAATTTAAGCATGGTGCTCAATGGAAGTGAATGAAACAATGAAGAGACATAGTTACAAGCTATATATAAGGCAACCAAGAAGGATCATCAAAAGCCTACACATGCTAGTGCCATTTCAGAGGTGACATGTGGAATTAAATTCAGTTTTAAAGCTTTTCTAACTTAGCTCTATTGTGTATCAAGATATCAAAGAGAGTCTACGTTAGGCAACACCATAGACACATAAAGCACCTCAAACAGAGCATAGATTCGTTATATCAGCTATAGGTATGAAGCTTAAAATGAACTATGTCACAAATGCAAATGAGATGCAAAATGCAATGACACCAATTAACAACTAAAAAGACACCAATTAAAAGAAAGAGAAAGAAAAGGCAAATAAGAACCAAAAGAACTATGATACACAAAGCTATCCTCCTCTAAAAAGGAAAGCAAACACCCAACTCGCCCCGAAGACGAGAAAACACAGCTTGATCGAGAGGTTTTGTGAGAATATCCGCAAGCTGGTTTTGGGTCTCGACATGCCGGAGGTCAATGTCGCCCTTCTCATAATGATCTCGCAAGAAGTGAAAGCGAACCTCAATGTGCTTGGTCTTAGAATGAAGCATAGGATTTTTGGCCACACTAATTGCACTCGTGCTATCGCAAAGCAGAGGCACCTTAGTAAGCTCAAGACCGAAATCTTTCAAAGTCGCAATCATCCAAAGCAACTGCGAGCAACAGCTAGCGGCAGCAACATACTCAGCTTCACAAGTCGACTGAGCCACGCTAGACTGTTTGCGAGAAGACCAAGACATAAGATAAGACCCTAGAAACTGGCAAGTCCCTGAAGTGGACTTCCGATCAAGACGGCAACCGGCAAAATCGATATCAGAATAACCACAAAGCACAAGAGAGGAGGAGGCGGAAAACCAAAGACCAAATTCGGGAGTGAAGCGCAAATACCTCATGATGCATTTCACTGCCTGCATGTGCGATGTCCGTGGGGACGCCTGAAAGCGAGCACACAGGCAGACGGCGAACTGAATGTCCGGCCGGGTCGCCGTCAGGTACAGAAGCGACCCGATCATGCTGCGGTACTTCGTCTGGTCCACCGCTTCTCCTTCCTCATCCGCATCCAAGGCAGTAGTAGTTGACATAGGCGTCGAGAGGGGCTTTGCCTCGCCCATGTCAAACTTGTTCAAGATATCCTTCGTGTACTTGCTTTGGTGCACAAATGTCCCTTCTCGGGTTTGCTTGATTTGCAACCCGAGAAAGAAGGTCAGCTCTCCCATCATGCTCATCTCAAATTCCCTGCTCATAAGATATGCAAACTTGGCAACAAGAACATGAGAAGAACCACCAAAGATGATATCATCTACGTATATTTGAACAAGGAGAGTGTCTTTGCCTTGCTTGAGGAGAAACAACGTTTTATCTACCGATCCCATTTTAAAACCCTTAGCAAGAAAAAATGTTTTCAACCTATCATACCAAGCTCTAGGGGCTTGTTTCAAACCATACAAAGCTTTGTGAAGTTTAAAAACATGGTTTGGAAACTTAGGATTTTCGAAACCAGGAGGTTGTCTAACATAAACTTCCTCCTCTATGTAGCCGTTTAAGAAAGCTAGAAGGATTCTAATGGCTTCCAAACGAGCTACGGGAGCAAAGGTTTCCTCATAGTCTATTCCCTCCTTCTGACAAAAGCCTTGAGCTACCAACCTAGCCTTGTTGCGCACTACCACCCCATCTTCACTTTGTTTATATTTGAAAACCCATTTGGTACCTATGGGGTGGCAACTAGGTGGTGGAGGAATTAAGACCCAAATGCGGTTTCGCTCAAAATTTTCTAACTCCTCATGCATGGCATTAACCCAATCCGGATCCATCAAAGCGTGTCCAACATCTCGGGGATCAAAAGAAGCGACAAAAGCCGAATGAGCAAAGTGAGAGATATAGGACCTGGACTGTGTGACTCGACGGTCAATGTCACCGATGATGTTCTTCGGCGGGTGCTATCGCTGGATGTGGCGGGGAGCCTGCCTGGACGAAGTGGCCTCCCCCTCGACAGCAGCTGGAGCTCCCTCAGGTGCATCGGGCATCGTCTGAGGAAGCGGCTCGAACGGCCCCCATGTAGAGGAAGTAGTCGGATTGGGACCGTGAGCCGAAGTGGATGTCGCAGGGTCAACGGGGGCAGCCAGTGGAGTTGGCTCGGGATCACCCCAATCAGCATCATCCTGCTCCTCCACAAAAATGCTAGTGTTCACCTCATCATCACCTGCAAGCTCAAAAGCAGTGGAAACATAGGGCATAGTTTCATCGAATGTAATCTCAGAAGTCTCCATCACTCGGTTAGTTTCTAGGTTAAGTGCACGATAAGCACGAGAGTGAGTAGAATAACCAAGAAAGATACCATCAGAAGACCGTGATTCAAATTTATCCAACTTACCGCCCTTTTTAAGGATGAAACACGTGCACTCAAACACCCGTAGGTGACTTACCTTGGGTGGTCTCCCAAATCGCAGCTCATAAGAGGTATTTTTCTTGAAAGCTCGGAGAAAAATGCGATTGGAAATATAGCAAGCATACCTGAGTGCTTCGGCCCAATACCGCCTAGGAGTCCTATGCTCATCGAGCATCGTCCTGGCCATCTCAACAAGGGTCCGATTCTTGCGCTCAACAACACCGTTCTGCTGGGGAGTGTAAGGAGAGGAGAACTGGTGATCGAGACCCAAAGAAGAGCAAAGAGTTGCAAAGTGAGCATTCTTTAATTCTGTACCATTGTCACTGCGAATAGCTCTCATGGCATTCTTAGGTAGCTCATTTTGCAATCTCAAAATCAGATCACGCACATGCATAAAAGCCTCATCCTTACTCTCCAAAAAGAACACCCAAGAGTACCTCGAGTAGTCATCAACGACTACAACCACATACCACTTCCCTCCTTCCGACCTAACCCGAGCTGGACCAACTGTGTCCATGTGTAAGAGCTCGCCGGGTTGTGAGGTCATAATTTGAGTTACGGGAGGATGGGAAGCAGCAACCATCTTGCCATGTCTGCAAGGATGGCAAACCAAATCTTTCTCGAACTTTAGCTTTGGCAATCCTTGGATAAGGTCCATTGAGCTAAGCCTTGCAACCAAGTCCATACTCAAATGTCCCAATCTCCTATGCCACTTTCAAAGCTCGGAGGAAGAACCGGCAAGAAGACAACGAGAAGGTCCGGAAGAGATAGAAAAATCCGCACGAAAAACCTTCGCGAAGGGTAAAATCCGACAAACAAGATCACCACGAGAGTCCAAAATCCGAGACAAGTTGGGCTTAAAGCTCACTTCAAAACCGTCTTCAAGGAGTTGCAAAACCGAGAGAAGGTTAAAATGCAAATTCGCAACCAAAGCAACATCCTTGAGGACAAAAGACGAATTGACTCGGATGGACCCTCGGGAGACAACCTTACCTTTACTCTTGTCCCCAAAAGTGATGTACTCGGTGTGGCGCACGGGGTCAAGGCTGGAGAATCACTTGGCACTTCCGGTCATATGACGTGAACATCCAGAATCCACAAGCCAAGTCTCCTCCAGTCGTCCTTCCTACATCAATAAAAAGACATAGGGTGAGCAAATGGACCAACACTGGGGTTAGTAAACTATGAAGGATACCAGTGTTGTCCCACTTGCCCAAAGAATGGGTTAGAAGAAAAACCAAACATCTCCTGTCCCATGGGAGGATAGCGATCACCACGATGGGGAAAACGTGGTTTGCTAAAGAAGGGTGGAGTAAAGCCACCGCCACGAGGCCCGTAGTCGTATGGGTCATGACCGGTACCCCGCCGGGCACAACCACCACGTGGTCCCACCTCCTGAGGCCTAGCACCTTGAGGCATTGTACCTCTAGGCCTAGTAGTGCGCCTCCAAACTTTCGGTTCATGCACCCCAACTGGTGGGTGGTACATGTCCTGATTGTTCAACTCAACCTGCCTCCGATCATCTCTCTTCCTCCTATAGCAAAACTCAGCCACGTGCCCATCCCGCTCACAATACTCACAATGGTACCTCACCACACTCTTGGTAGGCACTCTCTTGTTGGGTTGGGTGGCTCTAGCTTTCTTAGGAAGGGGATCACTAGAGATGTCTGGCAGTGTGTCAAGTGGGTTGCGAAGATGGTTCGATTTGGCAATCCACACTTGCTTCTGTGGACTGGTTTTGGCTGGCTCTTCAAACACACCATCTCTCACAGGAAACTTGGAGGGGTTGGTAGGCTTAGGTGGAGTGATCTTGGTAAGCTTGGGTGTTGTGGTGGGTTTCTCATACTTGCTCAAACCACTGCACTCACCGATCTTACCGAACATGCTATCGTCCTTCCCACCTATAGCAAAGCCTACTCCCGTGCTGCCAGCTCACTTGCATTGGCTAACCATCATCCCCAACTGCGGCTCTCGGCAAGACACCCAGCTCAAGATGGACCGAAGGTATATGTTTTCTTCCTCGGTACGCATCTTGTCATGTCTACACGACGCGATCTCAAGCTCCAAAGCCTCAAAGCGATCTGACTCTCTAGTGCTATCTGAGCTGACCTTCTCTAACACAGCGATACTAGCATCCTTCTGTGCCAGCTGAGAACGCAAGCCTAAGAAAGACTTGCACGCACCAAGTAAGCTAGGCCTAGCCTTCAGCTCACTGACCTCCTCAAGTAGAGTGCCATACTTGTCCTGGAGAGTAACAAGATCAGACATGTGAATGGCGCAAGCATCACACTCCACCTCCTCGGTAACCACCACTTGTGCCTTAGCAAACTCTAGCTCATGAACCGTGCTAAGGTACTTCGCCTTGAAATCGTTCCTCTCACAAGCGGCACGCTTGAGCAAAGCCTCCTAACTAAGCAAGGTATCGTTCAAAGACTCAAGCTCGAGAGAGAGGGATTCAATGGTGGGTGATACCTCGGGTGTGTCGGAGTCGTAGTCGTAGTCGGGGCCATTCTTGCGCTTCCCGACCTTGCCTTCTTCAATCGCCATAGTGCAAAAGCCACCGTGGTTGGCGTCGGCATAGAAGCAGAGGCCGTTGAGCTTGTCCTCAACCTTTCCCTTCGACTCATCATCGCTCGAGGAAGAGCCCCCGTCGGAGGAGGCATCGATGTCACTGAGGGAGGCGAGGAAGGCTCGGTGCTTGGCCTTCACCTTGTCGATCACCTTCTTGGAGGACCTTCGGTTGTAGCTGCCCTTGGCCTTGTGCTTGTCCTCAAAGCGGTTCTCGCGCTTGTCCTTGCGCTTGGTGAAGTCACCCGCAAGATTCTTGGGGCAGTTTGCGATGAAGTGATCCTCATCACCGCAATGGTAGCACCCCTTGGCCGCGCCACCACGTCATCGGTTCAAATAGTTGTTGTGAAACCGTGAGAACTTAGTGATGACCAAGGCCAGCTCATCATCTCCAAGCGCCTCCACTTGTTCCTCTATCACAGAGATCAAAGACAAAGCGAACGAAGAGTGTGAAGGGTTAGAGGAAGAAGAAGACACACCACCGGGGCCGGAAACCAACGCCATGGATGGGTTCGACGGGTTCTCAAGCTTGGCCCGGGTCTGGTGGTTAATCTCCGAGGACTTGAGCTTGCTAAACAGCTCGTCCACGGTCAGGGCATCATAGCCTAGTGACTCCTGAATGGCAGCCACCTTCATCTCCCACACCCTCCGATCAAGAGCATGCAAAAGCTTGATAGCCATCTCATGATCATAATAGGGCAAGTTGGCTCGATTAGCACGCATCTTGTTGACGATAGATTGGAAGCGAGTGAACATCCCGTCAATAGATTCGCCGGCCAACTGTACGAAGTTCTCGTACTCCCTACGGTATGTGTCGAAGAGTCTGGACTTGATCTGAGGATTACCCTCATGATATCGCACAAGTGTTTGCTAGATCTCTCGCGCCGTAGTGAGATTCGAGACTCGCTCAAACTCAGGAAGTGACAAACTCGAGAAGAGGATACTCCGTGTTCGACTGTTTGCATTGTGTTGAGTGGTTTGGAGCTGGTCAACACGAACCACAAGAACACGATAGCCCTCATTCTCACAGATCTCCCATATGTTCGAATCAACTCCTTGTAGATAGGCGGACATGCGCACTTTCTAGTAGGAGAAGTTCGTTCCATCGAAAAACGGAGGTTTGCCAACACCTTGCTCCATGTCGCCTTCGCGGATCAAGAACCGTTTAAGGTGGAATGATCATTAACCGGCTCTGATACCAATTGAAGGACCGAGAACGGCGACCAAAGGGGGGGGTGAATTGGAGCCTCAAATTTCTCTCAAAATATTCGGGCCACTCTTCCCAAAGACACACACCCAGATGAAAACGAGAAAAGAAAGCTCACCAGCAGTGGAGAAAAACTCACCGGAAACCCCCAAGAAGAGTTCTCAACCCCTATGAGAGAGAGGCAAGAATTCCAAGCAAAACAACCAGAAAAACAGGCGACGGACGCTGGACAGCAGGGCGACAGACGCTGGAAGACAGCGTCACGGACGCTCCAGGGCAGGGCGTCGGACGCTGGCGACGGACGCTTAGGCGAGCGTCCGTCGGCCTTCCAGAGAGCACTGCAGAAGAGAAGCAGAAGGCTGGTTGTCGGAAGCTGGGCGATGGACGCTTGGGTGAGCGTCCGTTGGTGTCGGACTCTGGCGACGGACGCTGGGGTGAGAGTCCGTCGGCCTACCAAAGAGCTCAGAAAAACGGGCAAAAAACACCTCGTGATGGACGATCGCGACGGACGATCATGTCAGCACGATGTAGCGTCCGACGCCTCGACGGACCGTCCGACGCCCAAACTCAGAGCGTCCGACGCACCTGAGCAGAACGCAAAAAACGCGAAAAATGATTTTCTCTCCGCCAAATCTTCCCAAAACTCGACGAAATGATCACCAACTGCTACCAAACTTTGTAGGCATGATCCTTGAGCAGTTGGGGAGCTATCCCGAAGAAATCATCGCTTAATTTGGGTCGGATAAATGGGAACACTCGGATTTGGGGAAGAAAAGGCAAAACGAAGAATGCCACAAAGAAATCGCCCGATCTGTGTACTCGAGAGGTTTGAGGAAGGATCCTTCGGTGCAAAGATGCTCCTCTCGAATACGAACAACTTGGTTCAAATAGATTTGCAAGAGCTACTCCCTACAAAGAGAAATCAACTCGGGAAAATAGGGAGCAAAAGCAAAACGTGAAGAACACAAGCAAAACGGGGACACAATCACGAAATAGAAGCCACCATGGCTTACGGAGGTTACGGCCTCCGATTCCTCGCGACAAACTCAAGTTCTTACAAAGGTTGGGGGAAGCAACCTAGGAATCTCATGAACTAGAGAGAGAGTAGAGAGATAGTAGAGAGAGAGTTGGGGCAAATGATTAGGGTTCAAGAGATGGGATGAGGGATACCCCTTCACCGCCTATTTATCGGACTTTGGCTATTTCCCAAAGACCCCCCTAGATACATGAGTGAACTACCTATTCTAAGCATTGCAGTCCAAGCTCCGGAAAATATCTTCCTCGATTTGAATGGACGGCCCCGCTTCCTGCCAGGAGCTGCCATCGCCTCGACGCAACCTCCAGGATTCCGCCATGTGCCATCCCCGCTTCCTTGGAAGCTCCGCCCGGGTTCTGAGGCCCAAACCCGCGACACCCGCCACCGGTAGCTTTCGGCTCAACTACCGAACCCCGAGTTTTGAGGCCCAAACTCAGAAACCGTCCTTCGGTGGTTTTGAGGACCAAACCACCAAACTGCTCGACTCGTGCCGCCTCGTCCTCGCCCGGCCCAGCTCCGAGTCCCCTAAGCCTCCTGCTCGACTCACTCGCTGACCGTCTTGACTTGGCCAACACGGTCTACCTCCATGTCTTGTCGCGCTCGCCG
The DNA here is from genome assembly GCA_022036555.1 of Microstegium vimineum. Taxonomy (NCBI): domain Eukaryota; kingdom Viridiplantae; phylum Streptophyta; class Magnoliopsida; order Poales; family Poaceae; genus Microstegium; species Microstegium vimineum. Next base: position 13,369,807 of record CM039129.1, on the reverse strand, counting down.
GTGCCAAGTACTAGCCACCACAGCTAGTCCGCCGGCGCCCATGGTCCCTCAGTCCGAGCCCCGCTTCCGCCCTTCACCGCTCTCCGTCCAACGGCACGGCAAGCCCTTACTCGACCTTCTCCACGCCATTGACCACTGTCACTACGCATAGTACCTGCACACCACAAGCCGATAGACAGGCACACATTTGCTTTCGCAAAGATTAGTAGTAAGCCACTCAAACTGAAACGCTCAAGTGTTGGGCAATCACTCATTACAAAACTGAACATACATGGGTACTTATCCACCATGTGTTCGCACTTGGTGGTATAGCTTCATCGGTAGAAGGACTCACATGTTGGAAAGATATCACTGGAGCCGCCGATGATGTTGTGGCAGATGCGGATCTAGGCTGGTGATAAGCTGGACCAACATACTTGGGTGTCTGTCTCTCGTTGAAAGATTGCATAACAGCATTGTACACAGTATTGGACAACACATTGGAGTGGCTAATCAGCGACTGATTTAACGTAGAATTAACCATATCTTGCAACTTACCAGGATTGGCATCGAAAGTGACCTATTGTGGCAACGACGGATCTTGTTTCTGGACCACATCGCCGCTCCTGTTTAGGCTGAAGGACTTCAGGTATAGCTACTTGTACTCCACCATAGCCTGCTCCATAGCTTGCTTCTAATCATCTTTCAGATCCGCTTCAGAGACTTCGATGACGTTCCTCGGATTGACATCAGTTGTCACATCCGGCCCGTTTGGCCTGTAGTGGCCCATGTGTGTTAATGAGATGTTGTTGAGGGTTTAGTCCCACCTTGGTTGTTTAGGGTGGGATAGACCAACATATAAGGTTTCTAGAGTCCATCCCACCATCCCTGGGTTAATCCTTTTAAGCGAAGCGAGGAAGAAAGCTTAAGTGGGATGGTGTTGGGTGTGGTTCGCTCAGCGTGCAGAGTGGATCTGAGCCGTTTGGACTCTGGGGCGTTACAAATGGTATCAGAGGTTGACAGAGGTCGTGTAGATGCAGCCTGTCGAGACGTCGTAAGAACTCGTAGATGAACTAGAACTAGTACAATAAAAGTAGATTTGCTGGAAAAAGTAGACGAAAATAATAGATGTATTTGATTGATTGTATATTTTTTCATGCAAGCCCTAGGTACATATTTATACTCCGGTAGGAGGAGTTGTACACAGACATGACTCATACCTAAACAAAACTCCTACTTTTAAGGAAATAAATGACTCGTGCAAGAGTCGGACTCAAACTAATATAATAATACTTGTATAAAATCAACAGTTTCCTTATCTATTTTCTTTGTGATGACACTTTCCATCGGCAGATCTCTTTCCATCTACCACCTATACCTAATGCCATCGGCAACATTTGCTGATGTCAGTCCCGTCATCCTGCATCCATTAGCATACTCAGATCGGCAACCTTCCCATCGGCAAGCAAACTTCTTCTTCCTCTGATGCTTTTCGTCATCGGCAAACTCTTTTCTTTCCATCAGTGGTTGACTAGTAGCATTTCGACGCCGATAAAAAGCAATGAACATCTCTTTGCCGATCAGCATATTTAGATCATATTGACACGTCCAAAAACGGTTTCAACACATGCCCCCCAATTTCGGAGTATAAAATATTTCATATGCCGAAATTTTCTCCATTATAATCCTTCTTCCCGAAATATCTCCATCATTTCCTCGATCATTGCGCACAATTATCGTGATTTACCAATATCTCTCGCAACTGTAGTGCCAACGGTTATAATTCCCAGACTATCGTACAATTTTATTATCACACCCCTGTTCGGCTAAGAAAGAAAAACTCAAAAACACCCCTGATGCTTCGGGCTTATAAAGACCGCCGCCGGTCATTTTTCCTTTTACTCTAAGCTTATACCTTCATCCCCATTTCACCGGCCCTTCTGAAGATCACTCCAGCATCATCAACAGCGGTTCTTCTTCCAGCAAACGGCGCAACTCCTGCAAGAACTCTTCTGTCCTCGATGGCGATCAATTTCAATGTCCCTGAGGTAATCTCCTCTTTCCTCACTCCACATTCTGCAATCTCCCCACATCCGATTTCACGATTTCCTCTCTTCTTCTTCTTTTGCTTTCTGAATCTAGGAAATACGCAACAAAATAGTGATCCGCATCGACCAAGCACACCTTTGCTGTTTGGGTCCAATCGGAAATCCCGATCCAACCGACCTTATCAATGCAGAAACCAATCGTATCCCCTTCAGAGCCGAATACTTCAATCTAGGGTTATGGACAGATACATTCCGTTCTTGGCCCAAACCCACCAAAGGGTAGAAAACCTGGTACCTCAGGATGTCTAGATCACAACAAGCCTATTGGTCAGAACGCAACATCGACCAATGATCAGACTGTCTATTGCCAATATAGCCAAGAACGAAAATATGATGATTGCCGCTTCATACTGAAGGACCGAGAATGGCGACCAGAGGGGGTGTTGAATGGGAGCCTCAAATTCTCTCGAAATGTTCGGGCCACTCTCCCAAAAACCAAACCCAGTTTTTGGGTGCTAGTGCTCTGGAGGAGCTATCCCGAAGAAATCATCGCTCAATTTGGCGAGAATCAAAGGGAAACGAGGATTTGGGGGAAAAGGGGCAAGAACGAAGAACACTGCAAAGAAATCGCCCGATCTGTGTGCTCGTGAGGTTTTAGGGAATTTCCTTCAGTGCAAAGATGCTCCTCACGAGTACGAACAACTTGGTTCAAATGGATTTCGCAAAGCTACTCCCTACAAAGAGAAATCATCTTGGGAAAAAGAGAGAGCAAAAGAAAAACGCGAAGAACACAAGCAAAACGGGGACACAATCATGAAATCAAAGCAACCATGGCTTACGGAGGTTACGGCCTCCGATTCCTCGCGACAAACTCAAGTTCTTACAAAGGTTGGTGAAATCAACCTAGGTATCTCATGAACTAGAGAGAGGGTAGAGAGAGAGAGAGAGTTGGAGAAAATAATTAGGGTTCAAGAGATAGGATGAGGATACCCCTTCATCCTCTATTTATCAGAGGCTTTGGCTATTTCCCAAAGACCCCCTAGATACAATGAGTGAACTACCTAGCCTAAGCATTGTAGTCCAAGCTCCGGTAAATATCTCCCTCGATTTGAATGGACGACCTCTCTTCCTGCCAGGAGTTGCCGTCGCCTAGACGCAACCTCCAGGATTCCGCCGCGTGCCATCCCCGCTTCCTCGGAAGCTCCGCCTAGGTTTTGAGGCCCAAACCCAGGAAACCCGCCACCGTTAGCTTTGGGCTCAACTACCGAACTCCGAGTTTTGCGACCCAAACTCGGAAACCGACGTGGATGGTTTTGAGGCCCAAACCACCAAACTAGTCGAAGCGAGCCACCTTGTCTTCGCCCGGTCAGACTCCGAGTCCCCCGAGCCTCCGCTCGACTCGCGCGTCCACCGTCTCGACTTGGTCGACTTGGTATACCTCCATGTCTTCTCGCACTCGCCGGTGCCAAGTGCTAGCCACCACAGCTAGTCCGCCGGCGCCCATGGTCCCTCAGTCCGAGCCCCGCTTCCGTCCTTCACCACTCTCAGTCCATCGGCACGGCAAGCCTCTACTCAACCTTCTCCAGGCCATTGACCACTGTCACTAGGCATAGTACCTGCACACCACAAGCCAATAGACAAGCACATGTTTCTGCTTTCGCAGAGGTTAGGTTAAGTCACTCAAACTGAAACACTCACATGTTGGTCAATCACTCATCATCAAAACTGAACATACATGTGTACTTATCCACCATGTGTTCGCAATCTCCCCCTTGATGAGTGCATTGTCAACACAAGAGCATTTCAGATTTGAGCCACAAGGTAAAGCTCTCCAAATGACCAAAAAGCTAACAAAGCCAAAACGGGGTCACTTGAGAGAAGCAAACCGATACCAATAGAGATGACTTCAAAACACGATACCAATAGAAAAACCCAGAGAGGCAAAGCGATACCAATTAAAAGCATCCTTCAAAAATCTCATAATAAAGCCACTTACTAATGCCAAAACAAAAGCACATGGGCAGACAAAGCTAGCCCTCAAGAAGAGGCAGAAAACAGGCTCAACACCGCTAGCAAGTCCAAGATACCAATCACAACTCTCAAAGCTCAAACTTCCAATTTAAACAATAGGGGAGCTCAAAAGAAACCTATTGAAACCCCTTATGTCCCCTAATGCTCAAGAAACAATCGAAACCTGTCGGAGCAAACAAAGCAAGCTAGACCCTCCAGAAAAGGCAAAGGCTCAACACATCTAGCAAAAACTCCCCCTGGGAACTAGCATTCTCAAGATACCAAGAAAGGGTGAAAAGAGAGCAAAGTCAAAGAGATACTAATTAAGCGCAAACCAATTAAGCGCAAAAAGCACAGTTGCTCCCCCTTGGAAGTAGATGGCTGAAAAAGGAATGAAATGCACATCTCTCCCCTTTACCAAAGTATGTAGGTGAAATGCATGCTTTTTCCCCCTTGTTGACACATGTAGCTCATCAAACATCAACAACTCAAGATCTAGCTACAAATGCCATGAAATGCAAAATGAGTGCCAAAAGCTTCATACTTAGAGCTCTAAGTGATCTGATCTTGTGAGAACAGGAAAAGCTCTACGTGCCCAACAAAGACTTAGGTTGAGCTAAAGATTACTCTAGAAGCTATTTTAGAGAGCATATCATGTGTGAGCAAGGAATGAGTATCACCTCCTAGAGACAACTAAACATGGAAAACAAGATAGGATCTATCTCAAAGCAGTCTCATGTATAGCAAGTAAAACTATCCCTTAGCAAAGTTCATACAACAAGCTAATGACCCAACTGAATGAATTTTCCAAATTTCAGAGTTTTGCAGCCAATTTTTAGTTTTAGGCACATTTAAGTTGTATGCGAGTGGTTGTAAGCAAAGTGATGCCACTGCTTACCAACCGGGCGAAGTCAAAGGACTTGACACACCGGTTATGGTCATACACGACACCGCTCAAGTTCAACCCATATGGGAAGCAGTCTCGAACACACGGTGAAGTGCTCACAATGCAGACCCAACTCGATCTTTCCAAATCACAATTTAGAGAGCAATTTCACTTTATATCAAATTTAATCATGGTGCTCAATGGAAGTGAATGAAACAATGAAGAGCCATAGTTACAAGTTATATACAAAGCAGCCAAGACGGATCTTCAAAATCCTACACATGCTAGTGCCATTTCAAAGGTGACATGGAGAATTTAAATCCAGTTTTAAAGCTTTGCTAACTTAGCTCTATCACATATCATATAGATCAAAAAGATTCTAAGTTAGGCAACACCATAGACACATAAAGCACCTCAAACAGAGCATAGATTCATTATATTGGCTATAGATATGAAGCTTAAAATGAACTATGTCACAAATGCAAATGAGATGCAAAATGCAATGACACCAACTAACACAAACAAGACACCAAGAGAGAAGGACAAAGAAAAGACAAAAAGAACCAGAAAGAACTATGATACACAAAACTTTCCTCCTCTAAAAAGGAAAGCAAACACCCAACTCGCCCCGAAGGCGAGAAAACACAGCTTGATCCAAGGGCTTAGTGAGAATATCCGCAAGCTGGTTTTGGGTCTCGACATGCCGGAGGTCAATGTCGCCCTTCTCGTAATGATCACGCAAAAAGTGAAAATGGACCTCAATGTGCTTGGTCTTTGAATGAAGCACTGGATTTTTAGCCACACTAATTGCACTCGTGCTATCACAAAGCAGAGGCACCTTAGTAAGCTCAAGACCGAAATCTCTCAAAGTGGCAATCATCCAAATCAACTAAGAGCAACAACTAGCTGCGGCAACGTACTCAGCATCGCACATCGACTGTGCCATGCTAGATTGTTTGCGAGAAGACCAAGAAACCAAAGAAGACCCGAGAAACTGGCAAGTCCCAGAAGTGGACTTCCGATCAAGTCGGCATCCGGCAAAGTCGGCGTCAGAATAACCGCAAAGCACAAGAGAGGAAGAGGTGGAGAACCAAAGACCGAATTCGGGAGTGAAACGCAAGTACCTCATGATGCGTTTCACTGCCTGCTTGTGCGAAGTCCGTGGGGACGCCTGAAAGCGAGCACACAGGCAGACGACGAACTGAATGTCCGGCCGGGTCGTCGTCAGATACAGAAGCGACCCGATCATGCTGCGGTACTCTGTCTGGTCCACCGCCTCTCCTTCCTCGTCCACATCCAAGGCAGTAGTAGTTGACATAGGCATCGAGAGGGGCTTTGCTTCACCCATGTCAAACTTCTTCAAGATATCCTTTGTGTATTTGGCTTGGTACACAAACGTCCCTTCCCGGGTTTGCTTGATTTGCAAACCGAGAAAGAAGGTCAACTCTCCCATCATACTCATCTCAAATTTCCTGCTCATAATATCTGCAAACTTGGCAACAAGAGCATGAGAAGAACCACCAAAGATGATATCATCCACGTATATTTGGACAAGGAGAGTGTCTTTGCCTTGCTTGAGGAGAAACAACGTTTCATCTACCGATCCCATTTTAAAACCCTTAGCAAGCAAAAAGGTTTTTAGCCTATCATACCATGCTCTAGGTTTCTTGTTTCAAACCATACAAAGCTTTGTGAAGTTTAAAAACATGGTTTGGAAACTTGGGATTTTTGAAACCGGGAGGTTGTTTAACATAAACTTCCTCCTCTATGTAGCCGTTTAAGAAAGCACTTTTAACGTCCATTTGAAAAAATTTAAAACCCTTAGAAGCCGCAAAAGCTAGAAGGATTCTAATGGGAATCATCCTGCTCCTCCTCCACAAAGATGCTAGTGTTCACCTCATCATCACCTGCAAGCTCAAAAGCAGTGGAAACGCAAGGCATAGTTTCATCGAATGTAATCTCACAGGTCTCCATCACTCGGTTAGTTTCTAGGTTAAGTGCACGATAAGCACGAGAGTGAGTAGAATAACCAAGAAAGATGCCATCAGAAGACCATGATTCAAATTTATCCAACTTACCGCCCTTTTTGAGGATGAAACACCTGCACCCAAACACCCATAGGTGACTTACCTTGGGTGGTCTCCCAAATCGTAGCTCATAAGAAGTCTTTTTATTGAAAGCTCAGAGAAAAATTCGATTGGAAACATAGCAAGCAGAACTGAGTGCTTCAGCCCAATATCGCCTAGGAGTCCTATGCTCATCAAGCATCGTCCTGGCCATTTCAACAAGGGTCCGATTCTTGCGCTCAACAACACCGTTCTGCTAGGGAGTGTGAGGTGAGGAGAACTGGTGATCGAGACCCAAAGAAGACCAAAGAGTTGCAAAGTGAGCATTCTTTAATTCTATGCAATTGTCACTATGGATAGCTCTCATGGCATTCTTAGGTAGCTCATTTTGCAATCTTAAAATCAGATCTCGAACATGCGTAAAAGCCTCATTCTTACTCTCCAAAAAGAACACCCAAGAGTATCTCGAGTAGTCATCAACGACTACAACAACATACCACTTCCCTCCATCCGACCTAACCCGAGCTGGACCAACTGTGTCCATGTGTAAGAGCTCGCCGGGTTGTGAGATCATAATTTGAGTTACGGGAGGATGGGAAGCAGCAACCATCTTGCCATGCCTGCAAGGATGGCAAACCAAATCCTTCTCGAACTTTAGCTTTGGCAATCCTTGGATAAGGTCCATTGAGCTAAGCCTTGCAAGCAAGTCAAAACTCAAATGTCTCAATCTCCTATGCCACTTCCAAAGCTCGGAAGAAGAACCGGCAAGAAGACAACGAGAAGGTCCGGAAGAGATACAAAAATCCGCACGAAAAACCTTCCCGAAGGGCAAAATCCGGCAAACAAGATCAACACGAGAGTCCAAAATCCGAGACAAGTTTGGCTTAAAGCTCACTTCAAACCCGTCTTCAAGGAGTTGCGAAACTGAGAGAAGGTTAGAATGCAAATTCGCAACCAAAGCAACATCCTTGAGAACAAAAGACGAATTGACTCGGATCGACCCTCGGGAGACAAACTTACCTTTGCTCTTGTCCCAAAATGTGATGTACTCGGTGTGGTGCACGGGGTCGAGGCTGGAGAACCACTTGGCACTTCCGGTCATGTGGCGTGAGCATCCGGAATCCACAAGCCAAGTCTCCTCCAGTCCTCCTTCATACATCAATAAAAAGACATAGGGTGAGCAAACGGACCAACACTGGGGTTAGTAAACTGTGAAGGATACCAGTGTTGTCCCACTTGCCCAAAGAATGGGTTAGGAGAAAAACCAAACATCTCCTGCCCCACGGGAGGATAGCGATCACCACGATAGGGAAAACATGGTCCGCCAAATAAGGGTGGAGGAAAGCCACCACCACGAGGCCCATAGTCGTATGAGTCACGACCGGTATCCCGCCGGGCACGACCACCACGTGGTCTCACCTCCTGAGGCCTAGCACCTTGAGGCATTGTACCTTTAGGCCTAGTAGTGCGCCTCCGAACTTCCGGTTCACGCACCCCAACTCATGGGTGGTACATGTCCCGGTTGTTCAACTCAAACTGCCTTTGTTCATCTCTCTTCCTCCTATAGCAAAACTCAGCCAAATGCACATCCCGCTCACAATACTCACAATGGAACCTCACCGCACTCTTGGTAGGCACTCTCTTGTTGGGTTGGGTGGCTCTAGATTCTTAGGAAGCGGATCACTAGAGATGTCTGGCAGTGTGTCAAGTGGGTTGCGAAGATGGTTCGGTTTTGCAATCCACACTTGCTTCTGTGGAGTGGTTTTGGGTGGCTCTTCAAACACACCATCTCATAGGAAACTCAGAGGGGTTGGTAGGCTTAGGTGGAGTGATCTTGGTAAGCTTGGGAGTTGTGGTGGGTTTCTCATTCTCGCTCAAACCACTGCACTCACCGATCTTACCGAACATGCTATCGTCCTTCCCACCTATAGCAAAGCCTACTCCCATGCTGCCAGCCCTTTTGCATTGGCTCAGCATCATCCGCAACTGCAGCTCTCAGCAAGACACCCAGCTCAAGATGGACCGAAGGTATGTGTTTTCTTCCTCGGTATGCATCTTGTTGTGTCTGCACGACGCGATCTCAAGCTCCAAAGCCTCAAGGCGTTCCGACTCTCTAGTGCTATCTCAGCTGACCTTCTCTAGCACAGCAATCCTAGCATCTCTTTGTGCCAGCTCAGAACGCAAGCCTAAGCAAGACTTGCACGCACCAAGTAAGTTAGGCCTAACCTCAGCTCACTGACCTCCTCAAGTAGAGTGCCAAACTTGTCCTGGAGAGTGACAAGACTAGACATGTGGATGGCACAAGTATCACACTCTACCTCCTCGGTAACCACCACTGACGCCTTAGCAAACTCTAGCTCATGCAGCGTGCTAAGATACTTAGCCTTGAAATCGTTCGTCTCGCACGCGGCACGCTTGAGCAAAGCATCCTGACTCATCAAGGTGTCGTTCAAAGACTCAATCTCAAGAGAGAGGGATGCGATGGTGGGTGGTACCTCGGGTGTGTCGGAGTCGTGGTCATAGTCGGGGCCATCCATGCGCTTCCCGACCTTGCCTTCTTCAATCGCCATGGTGCAAAAGCCACCGTGCTTGGCGTCGGCGTCGAAGCATAGGCTGTTGAACTTGTCCTCAACCTTTCCCTTGGACTCATCATCGCTCGAAGAAGCATCTCCGTCGGAGGAGGCATCGATATCGCTGAGGGAGGCGAGGAAGGCTCGGTGCTTGGCCTTCACCTTGTCGATCACCTTCTTGGAGGACCTTCTGTGGTAGCCACCCTGGGGCTTGTGCTTGTCCTCGAAGTGGTGCTCGCGTTTGTCCTTGCTCTTGGTGAACTCGCCCGCAGTTTTCTTGGGGCAGTTTGCGATGAAGTGATCCTCATCAACACAATGGTAGCACCCCTTGGCTGAGCCACCATGCCAACGGTTCAAACGGTTGTTGTGAAACCGTGAGAACTTGGTGATGACCAAAGCCAGCTCATCATCTCCAAGGGCCTCCACTTGCTCCTCTGTCACAGAAATCAAAGACAAAGCGAACAAAGAGTGTGAAGGGTCAGAGGAGGAAGAAGACGTACCGCCGGGGCCAGACACCAATGCCATAGATGGTTTTGACGGGTTTTCAACCTTGGCCCGGGTCTGGTAGTCAATCTCTGAGGACTTGAGCTTGCTGAACAGCTCGTCCATGGTCATGGCATCATAGCCCGGTGACTCCTGAATGGCAGCCACCTTCATCTCCCACACCTTCCGATCAAGAGCATGCAAAAGCTTGATAGGCATCTCATGATCATCATAAGGCAAGTTGGCTCAATTAGCACGCATCTTGTTGACGATAGATTGGAAGCGAGTGAACATCCTGTCAACAGATTCGCCGGCCAACTGAGCAAAGTTCTCGTACTCTCTATGGTACGTGTCGAAGAGTCTGGACTTGATCTGAGGGTTGCCCTCATGATATCTCAAGAGTGTTTGCCAGATCTCCCGTGCCGTAGTGAGACTCGAAACCCGCTCAAACTCTGGAAGAGACAGACAAGAGAAGAGAATGTTACGGCTCTTGCATTAGATGCATGCTGCATAACCTGGGCATCGGTGATCCGAGCCTCAAGAACCACGTAGTTCTCATTCTCACAAATCTCTCAAAACTTTGTGTCAAGCCCTTGGAGGTAAGCGGACCTGTGCACCTTCGAATAGGCAAAGTTGGTTCCATCGAAGTAAGGAGGTTTACCAGCACCTTGCTCCATGTCACCTTCGCGAATCAAGAACCATCTAAGGTGGATTGATCCTTAACCGGCTCCGATACCAATTGAAGGACCGAGAACGGCGACCAGAGGGGGGGTGAATGGGAGCCTCAAATTTCTCTCGAAATGTTCGGGCCACTCTTCCCAAAAACCAAATCCAGTTGTTGTGTGCTCAACCTACAGTGGAGGAAAAAACGAGCAAAAGAAAGCTCACCGGCAGTGGAGGAAAACTCACCGGCAACCCCAAAAAGGAGTTTTCAACCCCCATGAGAAAGAGGCAAGAAATCCAAGCAAATCAGCCAGAAAAGCAGGCGACGGACGCTGAACAGCAGGGCGATGGATGCTCCAGAGTGAGGCATCGCACGCTGGCAACGGACGCTTAGGTGAGCGTCCGTAGGCCTTCCAGAGAGCCTAACAGAAGCTGAGAACTGCTGAAGCGATGGACGCTTGGACGAGCGTCCGTCGGCCTACCCGAGAGCAAAACAGAACAGAACAGTGCACACCACGCGACGGACGCTGGACGACGGACTCTGGAGATCGTCTGACGCCAAAACCGAAGGACGCCGATAAGAGAGGCGACGGACACTGACGTCAGCACGTACCAGCATCAAACGCAAAACCCTCGGAGCGTCCGACGCCCCCGACAAACACGTAGTAAAGGCGAAAAATGATTTTCTCTCTGCCAAATCTTCCCAAAAGTCGACCAAATGTTCTCCACTAGCAACCCAACTTGGTAGGCATGTTTCTAGGGCTATGAAGGAGCTATCCCGAAGAAATCATCGCTCAATTTGGCGAGAATCAAAGGGAAACGAGGATTTGGGGGAAAAGGGGCAAGAATGAAGAACACCACAAAAAATTGCCCGATCTGTGTGCTCGTGAGGTTTTAGGGAATTTCCTTCGGTGCAAAGATGCTCCTCACGAGTACGAACAACTTGGTTCAAACGGATTTCGCAAAGCTACTCCTTACAAAGAGAAATCATCTCGGGAAAAAGAGAGAGCAAAAGCAAAACGCGAAGAACACAAGCAAAACGGGGACACAATCACATAATCGAAGCAACCATGGCTTACAGAGGTTACGGCCTCTGATTCCTCGCGACAAACTCAAGTTCTTACAAAGGTTGGTGAAATCAACCTAGGGATCTCATGAACTAGAGAGAAGGTAGAGAGAGAGAGAGAGTTGGAGCAAAATAATTAGGGTTCAAGAGATAGGATGAGGATACCCCTTCGTCCTCTATTTATTAGAGGCTTTGGCTATTTCCCAAAGACCCCCCTAGATAGAATGAGTGAACTACCTAGCCTAAACATTGCAGTCCAAGCTCCAATAAATATCTCCCTCGATTTGAATGCACAACCCTGCTTCCTACCAGGAGTTGCCGTCGCCTCAACGCAACCTCCAGGATTCCGCCACGTGCCATCCCCGCTTCCTCGGAAGCTCCGCCTAGGTTTTGAGGCCCAAACACAGGAAACCCGCCACCGGTAGCTTTGGGCTCAACTACCGAACCCCGAGTTTTGCGGCCCAAACTCGAAAACCGACGCAGATGGTTTTGAGGCCCAAACCACTCGACGCGGCCACCTTGTCTTCGCCCGGTCGAACTCCGAGTCCCCTGAGCCTCCATTCGACTCGCGCGTCCACTGTCTTGACTTGGTCGACTCGGTCTACCTCCATGTCTTCTCGCACTCGCCGGTGCCAAGTGCTAGCCACCACACCTAGTCCACCGACGCCCATGGTCCCTCAGTCCGAGCCTCGCTTCCGCCCTTCACCGCTCTCAGTCCATCGGCACGGCAAGCCTCTACTCGACCTTCTCCACGCCATTGACCACTGTCACTAGGTATAGCACCTGCACACCACAAGCCGATAGACAGGCACACATTTGCTTTCGCAAAGATTAGAAGTAAGCCACTCAAACTGAACCGTTCAAGTGTTGGGCAATCACTCATCACAAAACTGAACTACATGGGTATTTATCCACCATGTGTTCGCAGTTTCAGCTGCAGCTACAGTTGACTTTGTTGTAGATAACTTGTTGATCTGTCTGGTGTTAAATTTTCCAAGCCATAACTTGTTTAGTTTAACCTGAGCATGTTTTTCAAGTTCAGCTTTAAATCTGTCTTTTCCTGTTTCTTCAAAACAGCTTTTCTTAAAGTGTCTGTTAGGCCTTTTTAATATTGGATCTAGCTGGGGAGTTTATAGAATGTTTTGTAGATAATTTCATGACCTTTCTAGAATGTCTTCGTTTTTAATTTTTGGTTGTGTGTAGCTCCAGCTACACAGTTTTTTTTCTAGCTGCTGTTTTAATTGTTTCTATGCCATGTTATGCATGTGTTAAGTGATGTATGCTTGTGTAAGTTAATCAAGTGATTTAAAACATAAAACTTGTTTAAGTGCAGATGTAAGAGAGCTTACCTCAGAGGAGAAGCTCTATTATAGGTTGCAAAAGAAGGGTAAGTGTTAACTTCTCTACTGGAGAAGAGATATGCACATATTCAGTCAATGAAATAAAATGTTGCATAATACATTCATCATGAGCATCCATTCATATGCATTAGACAAGTCTCATTCTAGTATATGACTTTTCATATATGTTGGTTTATCATACATGTATACATGCATCCAGGATCGCTGGAGGGAGTGACCTTGTTGGAGTTTGGGGAGATAGAAGGAGGAGTCCGACCAGAGTTGCAAGCTCCAGAAGCTCCAGAAGAAGGAGAACAGGGCCCTGACCTTCTGAGAGTTCCTATGTGATTTTGGTAATTGAGTGACAACTTAGGTGAACTAATATGTGTTCAAGTGATATATACACATGAGATTAGTTCACATGTGATTGTGTGATGAAGGAGCTTATTGCACATGAAACATGACATGGAGTCATGTGATCAAGGTGGAGAAGATAAAGATGAGGTTTGGCTTGATGGACCGGTTGCAAGTGTGAAGGGAAAGCGGGGTGATGCTTGGTGCCGATGGACCAAGGCAACGGTGAAGAGCAAGTGAGGTCAAGATCGAGGAACCAACACGGTCATGTGATGATATGAAGTGGATCATATCATTTGGTGATAGGTTGGTGTATGTGTTGCATCAACATTGGAGAAGGAGACGGATGCTGGTCTGATAGGAGCGTCTGACGCTCAAAAAAACAGCCCGAAATAGCCGCAACGACGGACGATCGCGACAGACGCTGTCATCAGCACTACGTAGCATCCGGCACCTCCGACGGACCGTCTGACGCCAAACTCTGGAGCGTCCTACACTCCTGAAATCTGCACAGTGATCCCGAAAATTGTTTTATCTGCTCCAAATCTTCCCAAAACTCAACCAACTAAACTCCAACTGCAACCAAATTTTGTAGGCATGATCCTTGTGCAGTTGGGGAGCTATCCCAAAGAAATCATTGCTCAATTTGGAGAGGATAAATGGGAACACTCGGATTTGGGGGAGAAAAGGCAAAACGAAGAACGCCTCAAAGAAAACACCCGATCTGTGTGCTCGTGAAGTTTTAGGAAGATTCCTTCGGTGCAAAGTTGCTCCTCACGAGTACCAAGAACTTGTCTCAAACGGATTTGCCAGAGCTACTCCCTACAAAGAGATTTCATCTCGGGAAAAAGAGAGAGCAAAAGCAAAAATGAAGAACACAAGCAAAAACGTGAGACACGATCAAGTAAGCAACGCCGCTATGGCTTACGGAGGTTGCGGCCTCCAATTCCTCGCAACAAACTCAAGTTCTTACAGAGGTTGGTGGAATCAACCTAGGGATCTCATGAACTAGAGAGAGGGTAGAGAGAGTTGGGGCAAATGATTAGGGTTCAAGAGATAAGATGAGGGATACCACTTCACCCCCTACTTATCGGGCTTTGGCAATTTCCCAAAGACCCCCTTAGATACATTGAGTGAACTACCTAGCCTAAGCATTGCAGTCCAAGCTCCGAAAAATATCTCCCGCATTTTGAATGGACGGCTCCGCTTCCTGTCGGGAGTTGCCGTCGCCTCGACGCAACCTCCAGGATTCCGCCACATGCCATCCCCGCTTCCTCGGAAGCTCCGCCTAGGTTTTAAGGCCCAAACCCAGGAAACCCGCCACCGGTAGCTTTGGGCTCAAATACCGAACCCCGAGTTTTGAGGCCCAAACTCGGAAACCGTCCTCGGATGGTTTTGAGGCCCAAACCACCAAACCGCTCGACTCGAGCCACCTTGTCCTCGCCTGGTCGGACTCCGAGTCCCATGAGCCTCCGCTCGACCTGATCGTCCACCGTCTTGACTCGATCGGCTCGGTCTACCTCCATGTCTTCTCGCACTTTCCGGTGCCAAGTACTAGCCACCACAGCTCGTCCGCCGGCGCCCATGGTCCCTCAGTCTGAGCCCCACTTCCGCCCTTCACCGCTCTCAATCCATTGGCACGGCAAGCCTCTACTCGACCTTCTCCACGCCATTGACCACTGCCAATAGGCATAGCACCTGCACACCACAAGCCGATAGACAAGCACATGTTTCTGCTTTCGTAGAGGTTAGGTTAAGCCACTCAAACTGAAACACTTACGTGTTGGTCAATCACTCATCATCAAACTTGAACATACATGGGTACTTATCCACCATGTGTTCGCACATACTTCTGGTCTGATACAATGAATGCTTTCCTATTCCAACACGGACCAGCTACCCCTACACTTGTCGATGTGTAAATGCTCACCGGCCTTGATGTCTCCTCTGCCGATAATGCCACCCTCTTTTGCAAGAAGTCTGAACATTGGGTGAGCACTCGCAATATCGGCGGTTGGATCGGATATATCCAAGAATACCAAAAGGCTGGATCGGTAAGTCAGAGGAGCACGCCATCTTTCTAAATATGTGGCTAGAAAAGTTCATTTTCTGTGGCAAGACAATTGGACCCACCAATATGTACCTTCCGGCAGCAGAACTCTTGGTCAATGGAGGGCTTCCTCTCGGCCGATATCTTCTTAGTTCAGTTTATCACCTCCTCCACCAGGTATCAGAAAGATTACTGGTAGGCAAACCCATTGGCAACCTCGGAGGTCCTTGGTGGTTTATCAACTTATGGTTAAACGCCCATATGCACAAATGTCTCCAATTTGACTTGTTCAGCCAGCAGTTTCCAAGAGACTTGCCTGAGGACTATACACCTGATGAGGATGAATCGGCAACCCATTCTCCTCTCAACTTTGGGGAAGCTGTGATAGTGCTACCAGGAACCGATGCCAATGAGGGCCAACTCAGTCTATTCTTTCAGAGACTCAACTATGGAATTCTTGCTGTAGAACAGGTTTGGTGGCCTTATATCGATGAGGGCAACCGATTTCCACTTTCCTTCAATCTTACTGATGGAAACATACCACAGAATGAAGGAATTATGAAAGCCACCCTTATTCCTCGGGCCATCCTAGTTAACATCTTCGGGACCGAGAAGAATATTCCTCCAACATATGAATTTTATTATCCATCGGCAGCAGCAAGACAGCTAGCGTTTGGTCAACTACCGATCAAACTCAGCTATGCCGATGTGATAAAACCAAGAGAAGTCATCTCCAGTGCTATGGACTGGAACAAGATCGTCACCCTCTCCTCTCAGGCCGATGTGACCAATATTGATCAATCTTCTTGGGCACCAACATCCTTCATCACCGAGTCATACAAATCTTGGTGGCAAGAATGGAAGAATCAACTGTTTGCCACATCGTCGCATTACTATCGGCATTTGATCGATGCTAATTACATTGTTCCCGATGACGCGGTAAGTTTATTTCTGACACCATTTTTCCTGTCATTCCCCTTCCAACGCACTGGTAACTGATTATCTATTAGCAGGCTGATGCCCCAATTCCAAGGAAAAGTATAAGTGGTAGAACCTTCCACTTACGACCGATAAATCCTATATCGGCAATCGGGAGCAAAGCTCCTTCACTGGCCTCCCTCATGTATGGAAAGGCACCCAAGATCACTCTCAAATCCAAGCCAACACTGACTAGGGCTGCTTCTACTCCATCGGCCGCTGCCACTTCCTGGCGCAAGCTTTCGAGGTAACAATCTTTACCTTACTTATGCTGACTACAAACTCTCATCGGTGATGTTCACTTAATTTTCATCTTGCACAATATGCTCTCTTTTGTAGCCAATGAGTTCATCGGCAGCTGTTCCGAATGTACAAGCTTCTCCAACTCGGTCTGCCGATCCCCCCAAGTGCAAAAATCGAAGCGCCAAGGCTCCTCAAGTGCCGCTCCCCGACAAAAACATTCAAAACCATCCGCCCCAGTCACATCACCAGCCGCGTCTTCTCAAACTCCTACCGATACACCAACACCGGAGCCAGTATTGTCATCGATCCCTGACCAATCACAGGACGAGATCCCCAACCAGGAATTAGTGCCATCGCCACAAGGGCTAACTGCAACAACAGAAAAAGCATCGGCATCGGTACTAGCACCAGCGTCAAGTGTTCGTCCTACCGAGGCAAGTTCATCGGCAACTATTGCCGATCTTCCAGACGCAGCTATGTCAGCCACTCTGTCAAGCCCAAGGCGAGAAACTACTCTAAAATAGGTACACCAACTGTCCATCACAAATCTCGCAAGACACAAGTTCTCAACTGACAAATTTTAATCCCTTTTCTTTTCAGGCCCAAGACTCTCCCAACAGTTTATTTTCCTTTGCTATCAACATTCCAGATGACGCCGACGAAGAAGAAAGTTCTTCTCAAGCTTCGACTGTCATATCGGTAGAAGTAAAATCCAAACTCGAAGCACTACTACTTTTACTGCAACAAAATACATCTCAACTGGTCCAAGACTCCAGCTCAGTAAGGGTAGCTCTCAAAGAAATCCAAAACCAACTGCCTACCAATATTGAAGAAGTACTCTTCCAAGCAACATTCCTTGAGAGCCGGCAACTGCAATACCAAAAGGCTTCACGCCATATTGCCGATAAAGCTACTCAAGCAAAACTTGAAGAAGAAATACTCAAGTTCAAGCAAACTGCAGACTAAAAGCATAAGGACATTGACCGCCTGGAAGCTTCTAGCACCGAGCTTGAACAAGATATCGCTCATCTATCGGCACAAAAAGAAGAGTTGTTGGCCAATTTGAAGAAAGTTGATCAAGCTCTAAACACATCTAACCAGAAGAAGATTCAACTCCCGGTCATCGCAAAAACTCTGCAATAAGAGAGGGATGCTGATGCTTGCGAAGCTCTTTTGCTAAGGAGAAAAATCAAACCAATTGAGGGTACTGCCGATGATGACGCCAGGGAGGTAGAGGAAGCTAACCAAGTCCGCCTTCATGCGATTTCTTCTATTCAGTCTCTGTTGTAATTTATTGCGTGCGAACCTGATGAACGATTCCCTTGTAATATAACGTTAACACTTTTTCTACCGATGTTTTGTATAATGACTTTATCATCGGTACTCATATTTGCATACTTCATGCATCCATCCAGATACTAGGATAATATTTCTTCAAATATTTCCCATTGATTGCCCTGGAAAATGCAACTCCTTCGAGAGTCTCCAAAATATAAGCGTTGCCAGAAACAGACTGATTTATCCGAAAAGGACCTTCCCAATTAGGAGACCACTTCCCAAACTTCGAATTCTTAGTTACAATCGGTAAAATCAGTTTCCACACTAAATCACCATCGGCAAACTCTTTCACTTTTACTTTCTTGTTATACCATCTGGCAACCCTTTTCTTATTCTATTCGATACCGATTATAGCTCTCAGCCGATGACCCGCTAGATCTTCCAACTCATCCTTCATAAGGATATCATACTCATCGGCTGCTAATTGGTATTGGGAAAACAATCACCTAGAACGAGTTTTAATTTCCCAAGGTAGGACAGCATCGTGTTCGTATACCAACTGATACGGAGAAACCTTAGTAGCACCATGACATGCCATCCGATACGACCACAAAGCCTCATTCAACACCACATGCCATCTCCTAGGATTCTATTCAATCTTGCGCTTGATAAGTTTGATCACCCCTTTATTAGTTGCTTCAGCTTGGCCGTTAGTCTGAGCATAATAAGGAGAAGAGTTTAACACTTTAAACCCCATACCGGTAGCAAATTCATCAAATTCCCCTGATGTGAACATGGTTCCTTGATTAGTTGTAATAGTTTGAGGGATACCAAACTGATAAACAATATGGCTTTCAACAAAATCTATCATGTTTGCCGATGTCACATTTTTCAGTGGAATAGCCTCAACCCACTTCGTGAAATAATCAGTGGCTACGAGTATAAACTTGTGCCCTTTACTCGATGGTGGATAAATCTGGCTGATAAGATCGATAGCCCATCCTCTAAATGGCCATAGTTTGATTATAGGATTCATTGCCGTTGCGGGTGCTCTCTAAACATTACCGAATCTCTGACAATCTTGACACCCTTTGAAGTATTTAAAACAATCCTCAAGAATTGTCGGCCAATAATATCCATTTCTCCTAATCATCCACTTCATCTTGAATGTCGATTGATGTGCTCCACATACTCCCTCATGAATTTCACCCATCAAGACCTTTGATTCAACTTCACTAAGACATCTAAGCAAAACTCCATCAATTGTCCGATGATACAATTCATCATCAAGGAGCACGTATTTGGTAGCTTGAAACCTCAAATGTCTCTCGACCTTCTTGGATGGCTCCTTCAAGTAATGGGCAATCTCTTTTCTCCAGTCATCGGCAACTGCGAACACATGGTGGATAAGTACCCATGAATGTTCAGTTTTGATGATGAGTGATTGACCAACACGTGAGTGTTTCAGTTTGAGTGGCCTACCCTAACCTCTACGAAAGCAGAAATGTGTGCTTGTCTATCGGCTTGTGGTGTGCAGGTGCTATGCCTAGTGACAGTGGTCAATGGCGTGGAGAAGGTCGAGTAGAGGCTTGCCGTGCCGATGGATTGTGGAAGCGAGGCTCGGACTGAGGGACCATGGGCGCCGGCGGACTAGCTGTGGTGGCTAGTACTTGGCACCGGCGAGTGTGAGAAGACATGGAGGTAGACCGAGTCGACCAAGTCAAGATGGTGGACGCGCAAGTCGAGCGGAGGCTCAGGGGACTCGGAGTCTGACCGGGCGAAGACAAGGTGGCTTGCGTCGAGTGGTTTGGTGGTTTGGGCCTCAAAACCATCCGCGTCGGTTTCCGAGTTTGGGCCGCAAAACTCGGGGTTCGGTAGTTGAGCCCAAAGCTACCGGTGGCGGGTTTCCTGGGTTTGGGCCTCAAAACCTAGGTGGAGCTTCCGAGGATGCGGGGATGGCACGTGGCGGAATCCTAGAGGTTGTGTCGAGGCGACGGCAACTCCTGGCAGGAAGCGGGGCCGCCCATTCAAATTGAGGGAGATATTTATCAGAGCTTGGACTGCAATGCTTAGGCTAGGTAGTTCACTCATTGTATCTAGGAGGTCTTTGGGAAATATCCAAAGCCTCTGATAAATAGAGGATGAAGGGGTATCCTCATCCTATCTCTTGAACCCTAATCACTTGCCCCCTCTCCCTCTAGTTCATGAGATCCCTAGGTTGCTTCCACCAACCTTTGTAAGAACTTGTTTTGCTGCGAGGAATGAGAGGCCGTAACCTCCGTAAGGCATGGTGGCTTCGTTTTCGTTATTGTGTCCCCGTTTTACTTGTGTTCTTCACGTTTTGCTTTTGCTCCCTCTTTTTCCCGAGATGATTTCTCTTTGTAGGGAGTAGCTCATGCAAATCCGTTTGAACCAAGTTCTTGGTACTCGTGAGGAGCATCTTTGCACCGAAGGAATTTCCCTAAAACCTCACGAGCACACAGATCGGGTGTTTTTCCTCCTGTGTTCTTCGTTTTGGGGTTTCTTTCTGAAATCCTTTTGTTCTCGTTTAACCGAACCAAATTGAGCGATGATTTCTTCGGGATACCTCCCCAACTGCACTAGGATCATGCCTACAAAGTTTGATTGCAGTTGGTGATCATTTGGTTAGGTTTTGGAAAGATTTGGCGAAGAAAATCGGGTTTTTCGCGTTTACTGCGCTCTGCTCGGGTGCGCCGGACGCTAGGTCGTGCTGACGTCAGCGTCCGTCGCTCGCTCTGTTTGTGCGGTTCAAGTTCGCGTCGGACGCTCACCATTGTCCGTCGCCTGCCCGCCAGAGCGTCCGTCGCCTGCCCTCTAGAGCATCCGTCGGTTCTTGATTTTGACAGGCTATCTATTGTTTTGCGTCGGACGCTCCTCAACGTCCGTCGACGTTGCGCCAGACGCGTCTGTCGATTTTTTGGCCGTGCAAGCTCTCTGTTTGCTTTGCGTCGGACACTGCAGAGCGTCCATCGGGACTGCGTCAGATGCGTCCGTCGCTTGTCTGTCTTCTCGGGTTGCTCTCTGTTCTTGCGTCGGACGCTCGGCTTCAGCGTCCGTCGCCAAGCTTCTCAGCGTCCATCGGCTGTGTTTTTGCTGTTTTGCCTTGGATTCTTGCCTCTTTTCATAGGGGTCGGGAACTTGGTTTTCGGGATTTCCAGTGAGCTTTCCTACACTGCAGTGAGCTCTCAATTCGCCGTTGAGCACCCAACAACTGGGTTTGGTTTTTGGGAAGAGTGGCCTGAATATTTCGAAAGAAATTTGAGGCTCCCATTCAGCTCCGTCTCTGTTCGCCGTTCTCGGTCCTTCAGCAACCCTTACCAATGTCATTACTTCTTGAATCAGCTGATACCCCGAGGTGTGTTGCGCTAGCCGATTGTCTTCTTCATTATGCAACCTGGGAATGTGTTCAAGACGGTATTCTTTAAATTCCTTTAATAACTGCAAACACTTCTCGTGATATGAAATTAAAATATTACTTCGGCACTCATAGGTTCCAATCAACTGATTGATGACCAACATAGAATCACCAAAGAATTCTACGGCATCGGCACGCACATCCCTGAGCAATTCCAACCCCTTCAGCAATGTCTGGTATTCAGCCTAATTATTTGTCGAAGTAGCAACAATCGGCAATGAGATTTCGTACTTCTATCCTCGAGGTGAAACTAAGATAATGCCGATACCTGCTCCCTCCTTACACATGCAACCGTCAAAGAACAATGTTCAAGGAGCAATCTCTACAGAGTTCATTGTACCAGAATGTTGAGTAACAAAATCAGCCATCACCTATCTTTAATTGCCTTAGTTGATTCATACCTCAGTTCAAATTCTGATAGTGCCAAAATCCACTTTCCGATCCTTCCACTCAATATTGGCATCGACAACATGTACTTAACTACATCATCTTTGCATATAATAGTACACTCGGTCGATAGCAAATAATGCCTTAATTTTGTGCAAGAGAAGTACAGACACAAACACAACTTTTCAACGGCCGAATACCTAGATTTAGCATCCACCAGCCTTCTACTCAAATAATAAATTATACGTTCCTTCCCTTCAAACTCTTGAATCAATGCTGATCCGATAACGCCATCATCGGTAGACAAATATAATCTGAAGGGTTTCCCGTGTTGAGGTGGAATCAAAACTGGAGGATTCACCAGATACCTCTTAATTTCTTCCAAGGACGATTGCTGCTCCTCTCTCCACACAAATTCCTGACCGGCCTTTAGCTTTAGCAATGGGCTAAAAGACTTAATCTTCCCAGACAAATTAGATATAAATCTTCTAATAAAATTAGTCTTGTTTGTGGGAGCAACCACTTTGTTAATCGCATCAATGGATTTTCTGCCGATCTCTATACCCCTTTGATGCACCATGAACCCTAGGAATTGACCTGCTAATACGCCAAACGCGGACTTATTTGGATTCATCTTTAGCCCATGTTCCCTTGTGCACTCTAGGATTTTCCGCAGATCAGCAAGATGCTTCTCAAAGTCTCTGGACTTAACCACCACATCATCAATATAGATTTAGACCAATGTGCCGATGTACTTATGAAAAATAAAATTCATCGCTCTTTGATAAGTAGCACCGGCGTTCTTCAACCCAAAAGTCATTACGACTCACTCAAACAAATCGACGTGACCTGGACACCTAAAAGCAGTTTTGGATATATCTTCTTCAGCCATGAATATTTGATTATATCCAGCATTACCATCCATAAAACTGATAATTTTATGTCCAGCAGAAGCATCAACTAGTAGATTGGCAACGGGCATTGGATAGCCGTCCATTGGCGTAGATTTATTGAAATTCCTGAAATCAATACAAACACGAAGTTTTCCATTCTTCTTATACACAGGAACTACGTTAGAAATCCATTTGACGTATCGACATTGCCGAACAAACCTAGCTTCAATTAACTTCGTAATTTCAGCTTTAATATCAGGCAATACATTAGGATTGCATCAGCGCGCTGGTTGCCGATGTGGTTGGAATCCATATTTAATAGGCAACCGATGTTCAACTATCGATCGGTCTAAACCAGGCATTTCCGTATAGTCCCAAGCAAAACAATCTTTATATTCCTTTAATAAATCACTCAACTGTTGTTTACATTGAGAATCGAACTTATCATTAATAAAAGTTGACTGAGGCTTACTACCAGCACCGATATCTATTTCTACTAAATCATCGGCCGGTGTGAATCCTTGCCCAAGTTTTCCATCATCGGTGAACTGATCCATTAAACTTCTTCTTCAGAACCGACTGCTTGGATCGGTGTAATTCGGTAATCGACCACCTTGAGGGACTTTGTATCCCAAGTTTCACCCGATATGCACTTGGTCTGCTCATAGGTTTCCGATTCTACCGATGCAACCATTGATGGGGCTTCACTTCGGACGACTTCAATCTTGTCCCCAACCCATTGCATGAGGTTTTAATGCATCGTGGAAGGGATACAACAATTAGTATGGATCCAATCCCTTCCCAGGAGCAAGTTGTAGGTACCTTTGCCGCTGATCACAAAAAATGTTGTTGGCAAAGTTTTGCTGCCGATAGTCAACTCTACGCATACTGCTCCCATAGCTGGCGACACATTGCCTTCAAAATCTTTAATCTTCATGTCTGTGTTGACTAAATCTTGGTCACCTTTTCCAAGCTTTCTGAACATGACATATGGCATTATATTGATCGATGTCCCACCATCTACTAGCATCTTTGACACTGGTTGTCCATCGACTTTGCCTTTGACAAACAGAGCTCTCAAATGTTGCCTTTCATCATAGGCAGGCTTTTCAAAGACAGCTACCATAGGATCCAGAACCAATTGCGCCATCTCAGCAGCTTCTTCAACATCAGTGGGTGCCATAAATTCCATCGGCAACATAACAACCATATTGACTTCTGCCAATGGACTCCTCTCCTGGCGTTTTGGCCTCCACTCCCAAACCGAAGATTCTCCCTTCGAAGGATTCTCACCATAACATAGATCATTCTGGCGTTCACGCTGGATCCTCCTTCTCTGAGTTTTCGTCAAACCTTTGGGACACCATTGAGGAAGCTTACTTTTCCAAACAGGCTGATACTGTTTTTCACTGCTGGTATTTGCACCACTCCTTATATTTGGATCCCTAGAGAATATTTCTTAGTTGTATGCCAGTGGTTGTCAGCAAAGTGATGCCACTGCTTACCAACCGGGTGAAGTCAAAGGACTTGACACACCGGTTTTGGTCATACACGACACCGCTCAAGTATCGACCCATAGGGGAAGCAGTCTCGAACACACGGTGAAGTGCTCACAATGCAGACCCAACTCGGTATTTCTAATTCACAAAACAGAGAGCAATTTCATTTTAGATATTAATCATGATGCTCAAAGGTAGAGAATGAAACAATGAAGAACCATAGATACAAGCTATATACAAGGCGGCCAAGAAGGATCTTCAAAAGCCTACACATGCTAGTGCCATTTCAGAGGTGACAGGGGGAATTTAAATTCAGTTTTAAAGCTTTTCTAACTTAGCTCTATTGCATATCATATAGATCAAAAAGAGTCTAAGTTAGGCAATACCATAGACACATAAAGCACCTCAAACAGAGCATAGATTCATTATATTGGCTATAAGTGTGAAGCTTAAAATGAATTATGTCACAAATGCAATCGAGATGCAAAATGCATTGACACCAACTAGACACTAACAAGACACCAATTTAGAAGAAAGACAAAGAAAAGAAAAAAAGAACCAAAAAGAACTATGATACACAAAACTTTTCTCCTCTAAAAAGGAAAGCAAACACCCAACTCGCACCGAAAACTGAGTGCTTCGACCCAATACCGCATAGGAGTCCTATTCTCATCGAGCATCGTCCTGGCCATCTCAACAAGGGTCCAATTCTTGCGCTCAACAACACCGTTCTGCTGGGGAGTGTGAGGTGAGGAAAACTGATGATCGAGACCCAAAGAAGAACAAAGAGATGCAAAGTGAGCATTCTTGAATTCTATGCCATTGTCACTGCGGATAGCTCTCATGGCATTCTTAGGTAGCTCATTTTACAATCTCAAAATCAGATCTCGAACAAGTGGAAAAGCCTCATCCTTACTCTTCAAAAAGAACACCCAAGAGTATCTCGAATAGTCATCAACGACTACAACCACATACCACTTCCCTCCCTCCGACCTGACCCGAGCTGGACCAACTGTGTCCATGTGTAAGAGCTCGCCGGGTCGAGTCGTCATGACTTCAGTCACAGGAGGATGGGAAGCGGCAACCATCTTGCCATGCCTGCAAGGATGGCAAACCAAATCCTTCTCGAACTTTAGCTTTGGCAATCCTTGGATAAGGTCCATTGAGCTAAGCCATGCAAGCAAGTCAAAACTCAAATGTCCCAATATCCTA
The DNA here is from genome assembly GCA_022036555.1 of Microstegium vimineum. Lineage (NCBI taxonomy): Eukaryota > Viridiplantae > Streptophyta > Magnoliopsida > Poales > Poaceae > Microstegium > Microstegium vimineum. The sequence goes on along the minus strand of CM039129.1, from coordinate 13,344,366 downwards.
TGCCACTTCCAAAGCTCGGAAGAAGAACCGGCAAGAAGACAACGAGAAGGTCCGGAAGAGATAGAAAATCCGCACGAAAAACCTTCCCAAAGGGTAAAATCCAGCAAACAAGCTCACCACGAGAGTCCAGAATCCGAGAGAGATTAGGCTTGAAACTCACTTCAAAACCGTCATCAAGGAGTTGCGAAACCGAAAGAAGGTTAAAATGCAAATTCGCAACCAAAGCAACATCCTTGAGGACAAAAATAGAGTTTACTTGAATTGACCCTCGGGAGACAACCTTACCTTTACTCTTATCCCCGAATGTGATATACTCGGTGTGGTGCACGGGGTCGAGGCTAGAGAACCACTTGGCACTTCCGGTCATATGGCGTGAGCATCCAGAATCCACAAGCCTTGTCTCCTCCAGTCCTCCTTCCTACATCAATAAAAAGACAAAGGGTGAGCAAACGGACCAACACTGGGGTTAGTAAACTGTGAAGGATACCAGTGTTGTCCCACTTGCCCAAAGAATGGGTTAGGAGAAAAACCAAACATCTCCTATCCCATGGGAGGATAGCGATCACCATGATGTGGAAAACGTGGTCCGCTAAAGAAGGGTGAAGTGAAGCCACCGCCACGAGGCCCGTAGTCGTATGGATCACGACCGGTACCCCGCCGGGCACGACCACCACGTGGTCTCGCCTCCTGAGGCTTAGCACCTTGAGGCATTGTACCTCTAGGCCTAGTAGTGCGCCTCCGAACTTCCGGTTCACGCACCCCAACTCATGGGTGGTACATGTCCTGATTGTTCAACTCAACCTGCCTCCGATCATCTCTCTTCCTCCTAAAGCAAAACTCAGCCAAGTGCCCATCCCACTCACAATACTCACAATGGTACCTCACCACACTCTTGGTAGGCACTCTCTAGTTGGGTTGGGTGGCTCTAGCTTTATTAGGAAGGGGATCACTAGAGATGTCTGGCAGTGTGTCAAGTGGGTTGCGAAGATGGTTCGGTTTTGCAATCCACACTTGCTTCTATGGAGTGGTTTTGGGTGGCTCTTCAAACACACCATCTCTCACAGGAAACTCAGAGGGGTCGGTAGGCTTATGTGGAGTGATCTTGGTAAGCTTGGGAGTTGTGGTGGGTTTCTCATTCTCGCTCAAACCACTGCACTCACTGATCTTACCGAACATGCTATCATCCTTCCCACCTATAGCAAAGCCTACTCCCGTGCTGCCAGCCCTTTTGCATTGGCTGAGCATCATCCCCAACTGCGGCTCTCGGCAAGACACCCAGCTCAAGATGGACCGAAGGTATGTGTTTTCTTCCTCGGTACGCATCTTGTTGTGTCTACATGACGTGATCTCAAGCTCCAAAGCCTCAAAGCGTTTTGACTCTCTAGTGCTATCTAAGCTAACCTTCTCTAGCACAACAATCCTAGCATCTCTTTGTGCTAGCTCAGAACGCAAGCCTAAGCAAGACTTGCACGCACCAAGTAAGCTAGGCCTAGCCTTCAGCTCACTGACCTCCTCAAGTAGATTGCCATACTTGTCCTGGAGAGTGACAAGACTAGACATGTGGATGGCACAAGCATCACACTCTACCTCCTTGGTAACCACCACTGACGCCTTAGAAAACTCTAGCTCATGCAGCGTGCTAAGATACTTAGCCTTGAAATCGTTCCTCTCGCATGCGGAATGCTTGAGCAAAGCATCCTGGCTCATCAAGGTGTCATTCAAAGACTCAATCTCGAGAGAGAGGGATGCGATGGTGGGTGGTACCTCGGGTGTGTCAGAGTCGTAGTCGTAGTCGGGGCCATCCTTGCGCTTCCCGACCTTGCCTTCTTCAATCTCCATGGTGCAAAAGCCACCGTTCTTGGCATTGAGCTTGTCCTCAACCTCTCCCTTGGACTCATCATCTCTCGAAGAAGCACCTCCGTCGAAGGAGGCATCGATGTCGCTGAGGGAGGCGAGGAAGGCTTGGTGCTTGGCCTTCACCTTGTCGATCACCTTCTTGGAGGACCTTCGGTGGTAGCCACCCTTGGGCTTGTGCTTGTCCTCGAAGTGGTGCTCGCGCTTATCCTTGCGCTTGGTGAAGTCGCCCGCAGCTTTCTTGGGGCAGTTTGCGATGAAGTGATCCTCGTCACCGCAATGGTAGCACCCCTTGGATGAGCCACCACGCCGACGGTTCAAACGGTTGTTGTGAAACCGTGAGAACTTGGTGATGACCAAAGCCAGCTCATCATCTCCAAGAGCCTCCACTTGATCCTCTGTCACAAAAATCAAAGACAAAGTGAACAAAGAGTGTGAAGGGTCAGAGGAGGAAGAAGACATACCACCGGGGCCAGATACCAACGCCATAGATGGTTTCGATGGGTTTTCATGCTTGGCCCGGGTCTGGTAGTCAATCTCCGAGGACTTGAGCTTGCTGAACAACTCATCCACGGTCAGGGCATCATAGCCCGGTGACTCCTGAATGGAAACCACCTTCATCTCCCACATCTTCCAATCAAGAGCATGCAAAATCTTGATAGCCATCTCATGATCATCATAAGGCAATTTGGCTCGATTAGCACACATCTTGTTGACGATAGATTGGAAATGAGTGAACATCCCGTCAACAGATTCATCGGCCAACTGAGAAAATTTCTCGTACTCTCTACGGTATGTGTTAAAGAGTCTAGACTTGATCTGAGTGTTACCCTCATGATATCGCACAAGTGTTTGTCAGATCTCCCGTGCCGTAGTGAGACTCGAAACTCTCTCAAACTCAGGAAGAGACAAACTCGATAAGAGGATGCTACGGGCTCTTGCGTTTGACGCATGTTGCGTGATTTGCAGCTCATTAATCCGAGCACCAAGAACCTCGTAGTCAGCACTCTCACAAATCTCCCAATACTTCGTATCAAGCCCTTAGAGGTAAGCGGACATGCGCACCTTCCAATAGGCGAAGTTTGTTCCATTGAAGAACGGAGGTTTGCTAGCACCTCACTCCCTGTCGCCTTCGTGGATCAAGAACCGTGTAAGGTGGATTGATCCTGAACCGGCTCTGATACAAATTGAAGGACCGAGAACGACGACCAGAGGGGAGGTGAATGGGAGCCAAATAAAATTCAACTCAAAGACTTGGCCTTTGTCCCAAAATCACACCCAAAACTTGACCTCGGAAGAACTGACTCACACATGACCTAACAAGTAGGTAGACACCTTAGGAAGACCCCTAAAGTTGTAGCAGAGCGGACGGAGAAGATGGAGAACGATCAAAGCCACGAACTCGAAACCGATACACCGAGAGCGGTACTCTCAACCCCAAAAGAGAAGAGGCAAGAGAAAACACAAAAATACTTATGAGAACTGGTCTCAAAAGTAACTAATCAGTTTCCTTACATGAATACGAATCTAACTCAACAAACGGAACTTGATTCGGAGTCCGGATGAGAGAGAAACGGCCAAAACAGCGAACAACAGTGAGCACTGGACCACTCGCCTTGGTCCGGTGGTGAGGTCCGACGGTGAGGTCCGGAGGTAGGTGCGTTGCTGTTGTTTTTCAGCTGTACCACCGAACCACTCACTATGGTCTGGTGCTATGGTCCGGAGGGTGGTCCGGAGGGTGGTCCGACGCTGTTTCTTCACAAAAACAGCAACACAGGGAGCTCTAGACCTCCGGACTAGTGGTCCAACGGTACCACAGGACTACTCCGGAGGGTGGTCCGGAGCTAGGGGCTGCACTGGACACTTTTGGCCAGACCATAGGACCACTCGCCTATGGTCCAGAGCCTTGTCCAAGGAGGTCCGACGGGTGGTCTGGAGCTCACGAATAGCGCACAGAAATCCCGTGAAAATCGATTTCTCTCCGCCAAATCTTCCCAAAACTCTACCAAATGAACTCCAACTGCAACCAAACTTTGTAGGCATGCTCCTTGTACAGTTGGGGAGCTATCCCGAAGAAATCATCACTCAATTTGGAGAGGATAAACGGGAACACTCGGATTTGGGGGAGAAGGAGAACAACGAAGAATGCCACAAAGAAATCGCCCAATCTACGCGCTCATGAAGTTTAAGGAGAAATCCTTCGGTGCAAAGATGCTCCTCACAAGTATGCACAAATTGGTTCAAACGGATTTTGCAAAGCTACTTTCAACAAAGAGAAAACATCTCGGGAAAAAGAGAGAGAAAATGCAAAACGTAAAGAACACAAGAAAAACGGGGACACGATCACGAAAGCGAAGCCACCATGGCTTACGGAGGTTACGGCCTCCGATTCCTCGCAACAATCACAAGTTCTTACACCGGTGACATGGTGGATCTCAAGCAATAAGAAGCTAGGGAAGGGAAAACCTAGCAATAGGTGGGAGAGAGAGTAATGCAAGAGATGAGATGAGGATAACCCTTCATCTCCTATTTAACAGGGCTTTGTCTATTTCCCAAAGACCCCCCTAGATACATGAGTGAACTACCTAGCCTAAGCATTGCAGTCCAAGCTCTGGAAAATATCTTCCTAGATTTGAATGGACGGCCCCACTTCCTTCTAGGAGTTGCCGTCGCCTCGACGCAACCTCCAGGATTCCGCCACGTGCCATCAATGCTTCCTCGGAAGCTCCGCCTAGGTTTTGAGGCCCAAACCCAGGAAACCCGCCACTGGTAGCTTTGGGCTCAACTACTGAACCCCGAGTTTTGTGGCCCAAACTCGGAAACCGACGCAGATGGTTTTGAGGCCCAAACTACCAAACCACTCGACGCGAGCCACCTTGTCTTCACCCGGTCGGACTCCAAGTCCCCGGAGTCTCCGCTCGACTCACGCGTCCACCGTCTTGACTCGGCCGACTCGGTCTACCTCCATGTATTCTCGCACACGCCGGTGTCAAGTACTAGCCACCACAGCTAGTCCGCTGGCGCCCATGGTCCCTTAGTCCCAGCTCCGCTTCTGCCCTTCACCGCTCTCAGTCCATCGGCACGGCAAGCCTCTACTCGACCTTCTCCACGCCATTGACCTCTGTCACTAGGCATAGCACCTGCACACCACAAGCCGATAGACAGGCACACATTTGCTTTCGCAAAGGGTTAGAATCAAGCCACTCAAACTGAACCGCTCAACTGTTGGGCAATCGCTCATCACAAAACTGAACTACATGGGTACTTATCCACCATGTTTTCGCAGTGGGGCTCGAACTGAGGGACCATGGGCGCCGGCGGACTAGCTGTGGTTGGGCGGACGCGTGAGTTGAGCGGAGGCTTAGGGGACTCGGAGTCCGACCGGGCGAAGACAAGGTGGCTCGCGTCGAGTGGTTTGGTGGTTTGGGCCTCAAAACCATCCGCTTTGGTTTTCGAGTTTGGGCCGCAAAACTCGGGGTTCGGTAGTTGAGCCCAAAGCTACCTATCGGATACCTAGAAACAGGGTACCCAAATTACCAAACTCCACAAAAACAAAAATCACCATCAGGGGGCTCCTCCGCCTCGCCCGAGCCAAGGTGGCGTCGCCCGTGACGTCATATACCCTCGGGGGCTCTTCCGCCTCGCCCGAGCCGCGATGGCGTCGCCCGTGACGTCATCGACCCTCGGGGGCTCTTCCGCCTCGCCCGAGCCAAGGTGGTGTCGCCAAATACGTCATCAACCCTCGGGGGCTCATCCGCCTCGTCCGAACCTAGGTGGCGCCGCTCATGACGTCATCTACCCTCGGGGGCTCTTCCGCCTCGTCCGAGCCTAGGTGGCGTCATCCGTGATGTCATCTACCCTCGGGGGCCCTTCCGCCCCGTCCGAGCCCGGCAAACGTCATTCGTGATGACCCTCGCCCTCGGAGACTTCACCGCCATGCCGCGGCCCAAGGCGCTCTAGCCCACATAGTCAAAAGGTCCACAGTACCCTCCATCCTCAGGGATGAGGTTCAGAGCATGAGCCACCATGCCGAACCCTGTTCACCTTGTGGTACAAGGTCCTGTGCTGCCTAACCGATGACTTCCGCGTGTGATATCCATGCCATGGCTCACCGCCGGCAGCGCCGCCCCCGGAACTACCAAGGGCCAGGTGTGCGCCAAGCACCCTCACCGACGGCGTTGCCACCATGGTCGCGCCAGCACTCGGCCGACTCGCTGTCCCCGCCGTTCGAAGCATAGGGACCACCTCCGATAGAGGGCGTCTGACCTCATCGTCATCATCGTCATCATCCAGCACTAGCTCCACCTCCGCCATAGCGAATCCCTCGTGCGATGCCCGGGCACCATGTCGCCCAACAGATGCGTCTGCGCCATAAGCGGGAGCACCCGACACCACAAGAACTGCGCCACCACCCTGAGAGGTTCAGCTTCTCGTCGCGGAGCCTCCTCAAGCTTTTGAGATAATGTTGTATTCCCGAGAGCTCCACCGGGGTCAAGTCGTCGCTCCAACTGCGGAGATCTTCTGCGAAGCAACGACATGTGTACTCCGGGAGCGGTGCCTCAGGATGGTTCCGAATGTAGAACCATTGGGAGTGCCACCCCCGGTTGGACGAGCTTGTTCGCGCTGGCATGTAGAGGTGGGAGTTAGCGGAACGTAGGCTGATGACGCACCCTCCGCAGGACTCCACCCACCTCATTCCCTCCGAATACAGGAGGAAAACTGCCGCCTTGAAGAAGAACCTCCACAAGTTGAAGTCCGGCTCCGTCCCCAACATGCCTTCTGACATGGCCGCGAAGGCCGCGAGGTGAAGGATGGAGTGGGGGTTGAGATTGTGGAGCTCAATCCTGTAGTGGTGAAGAATCCGCCTGAAGAAACGAGACGGAGTGGGGCTTGAGATTGTGGAGCTCAATCCTGTAGTGGAGCTCAATCCTGTAGTGGTGAAGAATCCGCCTGAAGAATCCGCGCTCGTGGAATGGCAGGAAAGAGACCACGTACCCGCTCAGTGGGTCCGACCTCTCAACGCCGGTGGGGACGGTCAATTCGGTGTCGTTGTCGGCCGAGAGTCCCGCATCCACCAGCGCAAGTGCCCGCTCGTTCTCAGCCTCACACCGGGGCCAACTCTTCTCCGGAGGTACGCTGGCCATTGGAGCTTCTCTCGGAAAGCAGTGCGCGGCGCGGCATAGGAGGTGGTTAGGGTGGACGCACTATGACGCAAACCCTAGCTCCGGAGGACTCGACGCGAACAAGACGAAGCAGTGAAGGAGGCGAATGGTACAGACCCGTGGCGCACGGATATTTATAAGGGGCAGAAAGACGGAACGGTGTCTTCGCAGCTCCCCACTAGCATGACCCCATGACTCGAGTCACATTAAATGCGGCTGCTCGGTGACGTTCACTCTACTGTGCGCTGGAATACCGAGAGTCGCGCGTGACGGCAGGTAACTGACACCACTCGCCTTTTTTCCTCATTTCGATCCCTAGATTGTGTTCATCATTGCAGGATCTACCCCGGGACCACCGCGCCGCGTGCGTAGATTTCGCCCACACGTCCCTGGTCCGGGCCCGCGCCTCCCTAGCGCGAGCACGTCTCGGGAAAGCCCCCCGACTCGGCCGACCCACGCGGAGGTCGGAGGGACGCGCACGTGGCGCAACGAACGGCGACGGCCCATGGGTCTAGGTAAGCCAAAGGGATAAGGGCTATAGACGCCCCGACGGCCCACTATGGTCTAGAGTTACGAAGGTCGGCCTAGCGGGGTTCGAAACGGTCGTCTCAGGACAACAGAGCGAGGGGCGAATACGGAATGGACACGCTAGCGGTCATTAGCCTGGCAATCGGATGCGAAGGTCATTCCCAGATTTCGTATTTGAGTCCGTCTTCACAGATGATTGGTTCATGGTATTCCTACCGAAGGAAAGCAACAGGCCCCCGGGACACATCGAACGAACCCGGCTACTATATGAAATCGATTTGGGGTGAGCCACGACATGGGCCACCAGCCGGGACCCCATTGAACGGGAACCGAGCACCCCACTCAGATTTTCCCGTTATTACCTCGACGAGCATCCATGGTTCGTCCGATTCGAGGATAGCATGGACTGGCTCACATTCCCCCTTCTCGCGGAGAGATGCGCGGGGAGCGCACGAAAATACGGCACAGACCCGAGACGATTTCTTCGCGCCGAGTGAAGCCTCGGGGGCTGCCGCCGTGCCCCTCCTACCGGTTTGGAAACTAGAGAACGGAGCGGAAAAAAACGACGCACTACGCCTCGCTCGGTAGAGGTCTACAAAGGTAAACAGAAAACATCTCTTTATTATTTCAAATACATGAACTCTGATCCTTGCAGGGGTTACACAATCTCTGAGAGCCACTAGGGATAAGCCCAATCATCAGACGTCGAAAAACACGAAAAATGTTTACAAGGTGGACTGAAGGGAAATCCCAGGCCAAACAGCCAAAAACTAAGGGTGCCCAAGGGACACCCGTGCTAAAAACGCGCCATAGCCCAAAGCGCCTATGTGTACAGGTCGAGCAACCCAGTCACAGGGCTCGGGAGGCGCTCGCCCGAAGCGCAAGGTCACCTCGGACGGCGGCGCTATGACCCAGGGGCCACCTAGACTAGGCATGCTACAGCTATGGGAGAACAGGAGCCGCCTCGTCTTCAGGAAACCCCGGGTCACATCCCCCCACCGGAGTCGTTTGGGGACTTCAAAGCTATGTCGCCCCAGCTCCTCCGTGGGCGATGCCACCAGCGGCGAGTGGTCCCGAGCTCGCCGTATAACGGCGGCTCTGAGCCCGCCCATCTCGCAGACAGCGGCATCACCATCAACCAGTATTTAGGGATGTGCCCACTCCGAGAGTCATGCTAGAACAACAATGACTTTTCCAGTGGACACATCCTTGACTGCCCTCTGGTGGGGGGGAGCACGCCACCACTCCCCGAGTCTGGAGAGAAGGATCCAACCAAAGGGATGGACTCCACACTTTCCACCCTCCGGGAACGATTCGTGCAGGGGGTGGTGACACCCCTCTTCCGCCCCGAGGTGAGGATAAGAGGAAGCTATGTACATCTCGTAGAGCTTCCTCTTAATCCAGCCACTAGGCGGAAGGGGACACAAGCACCCCCTACACAGAACTTCCTCTAAATCTGTTTTTGCTCTCAAAGGGCTGTCCACCAGGGCGGCTCCGAGGGCTCTCCGACGGGACCTCAGAGGAAGAACTTGGGGCAAGCCATACTGTGAGGATGTGTGCTTTCCCACAGGCGGCCGCCCCTATTTATAGCCCGCCAGGGCACTCACGTGACGGCCGACCCGTGAAGCTACAGCTCCGCCTCCCAACCACATTCCACTCTGCGATGGCACCCACTTTAAGGCGTCACAGCCGTGCAGCGAGGCTATAAATGGCCAAGCAGATTGCGGACTCAGGGCTGAAAGACCTTGTTTGGTTTTGGTTAATTGATGAAACCTATGGACTAACCCTTCTACTAAGTGTATGATCAAGATAGGGTGGTTCACCTTGAGACATGGAGCTAGATGAAAGATCATGATGGATCAAGTTCTCCATGACTAAGGAAAAGAAGAAAGAGAAAAACAAAATGGACCCAAGGAAAAGGTATATCTATAGGGCCATTTTTGGTTTAGTGATCAAGACACTATAGAGAGTGTGATCACATTTAGGATAGATATCCGTACTATCAAGAAGGGAAAACTCGTGTCGATTGCAGTTATCATGTGCCACTAGGTTTGCATTGCATCCACATAAAATAAACCTAAGTGAGACAAACTAAAATAAATCCAAGAAAAATATGTTGCAAAGGCTAACATAGATGAACAAGGACTGGATCACAAGGTGTTAGCACATGGAAGCTTGGAGAAAGAGTAGAGGCTCGGTTTGACACTCAGAAGTGCTCCGGACGCAGGGTCCGGACGCAAGCTAAAGAGGGTCCGGACCAATGGACATGCGTTCGGAAGTAGACCGTAGGCCTCGGCCTCTGTGGACAGGAGGTCCGGACGCAGATCATCGTCCGGATGCTGACTCCGGTCGTGAGTCCGGAGTCCTGCGCTCACTGGACTTCTCTGAGTAGAGGGTCCGGACACAAAGCATGGTCCGAACCAAGGACACCGGACACGTGTCCGGGCATTTGCGCTCTCTAGACTCTCACTGGATGAGGGTCCGGACGCAGAAGAAGCAGGGTCCGGACAATACTATTCCCTGGGTCCGGAGGTGGCACGTCAGCACAGAGAAGGGCGCCAACGGCAGGATTCAAATCAGCAGAGGATCTGGACGCAGACGCAATGATCCGGACCCCCATGCATATTGTGTCCAAACTGACGTAGACAACTGAGAAAGAGGGGCAAAACGGCTAGTTCCATGGTGGTGTCTATTTATATGTTTTGGCCGGCCTCTTGGGCTCACTCTTGCACCTTCTATTCACTTGAGACATTTGTGCTTGCTTGAGATAGCCCCCAACTCATCTCTCTTTGCTTCAATTGCATTCTTGTGAGAGTTTGAGTGAACAGAGTGCATTGATCATTGCATTGCATCTTAGTGGCACTTGGTCATCGTCATCGCCGCGGGATTTCTTGTTATTCTTGGTGTTTGCCAACACATAGACGACTTGGCGATTGAGGAGAAGCTTCGGCACGTGTTGGTGATTGTTCGTGGCCGGCTTCATCGATTGTGAGAGGGCTTGTACCCACCTCAGCGGAGCGCCAAAGGGTAAATCTAGTGGATTGCTCGTGTCTTTGAGTTACTCTCACTTGGGTGGTTTCTTGTGGCGCCTCGGTTAGTGGGTTTGGCTTGTGAATTGCCAATTAGCCACCGAAACACCATTTGAGTAGTCGACACAACGGGGACTAGCTTGGTGGCAACCAAGTGAACCTCGGGAGAAAAATCGATTGTCATCTTGTCTCACGGCTATCCATTGGTATTCATTGTGATTGGTTCATCCTATTGATATCCATACATCACAAGGCATCGGTATAGCAATCACCACCTCTCTTATATTTACTATTTCATATCTTGTCTAGTTAGCTTGCTAGTTAGCTTCTTAAGTAGTTGTTCTTGCTAGCTTGTGCTAAGTGCTTTAGGTTCTTGCTATTGATTGTTAGGCACTTAGCTAACTAGAATTGCATTCGAAAGACAGCACGACACAAAGCTGACTCGTCATCTCAAGGGGCGTCAGCCCGAGGCCAACAACACAGCCCGTGCCAGGGCTAGTGTGCGACCGGAGGTCTGGCCCTGACGTGCGGAGCAGCCCACTCTCTCTCCCTCCCCTCCTCGTGGGGGAAGCGAAGGGTCAAGCACTGTATAAGTCTTCCAAATAAGACCTTAGGAGGAAAAATCTCCCTCATAAGGCCTCTGGGGCTACACCCGATGGGTGCGCGCGAGCGCACCCACCGGAATACACAGAATCGAACCAAACCACCATAAACGCTCTCGGAAGCCTCCGGTGTAGTCCTTCACTACATCGCAGGCTCAGAGTCTACTGTCAGATACCTAGAAATAGGGTACCCAAATTACCAGACTCCACAAAAACAAAAATCACCATCAAGGGGCTCCTCCGCCTAGCCCAAGCCAAGGTGGCGTCGCCCGTGACGTCATCTACCCTCGAGGGCTCTTCCGCCTCGCCGAGCCGAGATGGCGTCGCCCGTGACGTCATCGACTCTCGGGGGCTCTTCCGCCTCGCCCGAGCCAAGGTGGCGTCACCCAAGACGTCATCAACCCTCGAGGGCTCTTCCGCCTCGTTCGAACCTAGGTGGCGCCGCCAGTGACATCATCTACCCTCGGGGCTCTTCCGCCTCATCCGAGCCTAGGTGGCGTCATCCGTGACGTCATCTACCCTCGGGGGCCATTCCGCCCCGTCTGAGCCCGGCAAATGTCATTCGTGATGACCCTCGCCCTCGGAGACTTCACCGCCACGCCGCGGCCCAAGGCGCTCTAGCCCACATAGTCAAAAGGTCCACAGTACACTCCGTCCTCAGGGATGGGGTTCAGAGCATGAGCCACCATGCCGACCCCTGTTGACCCTGTAGTACAAGGTCCTGTGCTGCCTAACCGATGACTTCCGCGCGTGATATCCACGCCATGGCTCCGAAGGACACTCCAACAGGGATTAGGCTGCCATCAAGCACTATACGACGGAACGCGGGGGTGCCTAGTCCTATGCGACCAACCCCCGCCCATACCCGGAAAGGGGGAACAGCAGGGTTCCCGGTCGTAGGGCGCATGGCTACAACTTGTCAGGGGCGAACAGGACTCAGACATGCGTCCATTGGCGCAATCTTCCTCAGGAAGGAAGACAGGATGAAGACAAAGGCTTCCTTCGGCAGCAGCCCAAGCCAGGCCCACGTTCACTCCCTCTCTCTCTACTATTGTACTCCTCCATCTCTCCCTACGTATAAAGGGAGGGAATGGACCCCCAATCTCAGGGAGACCCAACATTCCAACTCTCATTGACACACACTCAAACTCGCACACACATGAGCACTCACCAAAACCAAGAACCTCATATGCACAAGACCTGGGAACCGCCTTCCCTCTCTCACCAAAAGCTTGTAGCTCCCCTCTACGAGCTCTCTGCGCTCGGTAATACAACCCCGCAACACACTGGACGTAGGGTGTTCGTGCCCAAACCAATATAATCCTCCATGTTCTCCGAGCGCAACCATCCGAACTCCGACAGGCTTAGAAATTTACTTGTTGGCCGTCTAGACCCCGTCATTTTAGACACCGACACTACCGGTGGCGGGATTCCTGGGTTTGGGCCTCAAAACCTAGGCAGAGCTTCGGAGGAAGCGGGGATGGCACGTGGCGGAATCCTGGAGGTTGCGTCAAGGCGACGGCAACTCCTGGCAGGAAGCGGGGTCGTCCATTCAAATGAGTGGTTGGGAGTTATCGACTTGGATTACAATATCTTAGGGCTAGGTAATTCGGTCTTGTATCTAGGGGGGTCTTTGGGAAATATCCAAAGCCTCGTTAAATAGAGGATGAAGGGGTATCCTCATCCTCATCTCTTGCATTACTCTTTCTCCCACCTATTTCCTAGGTTTTCCCTTCCCTAGCTTCTTCTTGCTTGAGATCCACCGTGTCACCGGTGTAAGAACTTGTGATTGTTGCGAGGAATTGGAGGCCGTAACCTCCGTAAGCCATGGTGGCTTCGATTTCGTGTCCCCGGTTTGCTTGTGTTCTTCCTGTTTTGCTTTTTCTCTCTCTTTTTCCCAAGATGATTTCTCTTTGTTGAGAGTAGCTTTGCAAAATCGACTTGAACCAAGTTGTTCGTAATCGCGAGGAGCTTCTTTGCATTGAAGGAATTCTCCTCAAACCTCACGAGTGCGTAGATCGGGCGTTTTCTTTGTGGCGTTCTTCGTTTTCCTCTTTCTCCCCCAAATCCGAGTGTTCTCGTTTATCCTCTCCAAATTGAGCGATGATTTCTTTGGGATAGCTCCCCAACTGCACTAAAATCATGCCTACAAAGTTTTCTTGCAGTTGGTGATCATTTGGTTGAGTTTTGAGAAGATTTGGTGGAGTGGAAACGATTTTCACCAGGAACAATTTTTCTCCTGTGAGCGTCAGACCACTTTGCCCTAAGCTCCGGACCATAGCAAGTGTTCCGGTGGTCTTGACCTTTCCCGTGTCAAGCAGCAAGGGGCGTCGGACCACCCTCGGGACCACTCAGTCTTTGAGCTCCGGACCATAGGCGAATGGTCCAGTGGCTCTGCTGAGGAAGTCTTCCAAGCGTCGAACCACTCGGCTTACTCTGACGGTGTAGTCCGATGACCTAGTCCGGAGGTAGGTAGCTTACTGGACTTCTTGGTGAGTGAGCACTGGACCAGTCTCTCGTACCACCGGACTAATCCGGAGGTTGGGTGCTCTCTGCACTTCTCTGTCTCGGCTTGGCCAAGCGTCGGACCATAGCTCCGGACTACTTGCCATAGTCCGGTGGCTCTGTCCCAACTGGTCCGGAGCCTCTGTTGGTGCTGTTTCTGCTCCGTTCTTTTCGCGGTTTGTTTCTCCAGGTTCGTGGCTAGCTCCATTGTGTTCCTAGGACATCTCCTAGAACATCCACTCTCTTGTGGGTCGTGATCCTAGTTCTTGCTTTGGGTTGTGCTTGGGACAAGGGTCAAGATCTTTCGAAAGGAATTTTTATTTGGCTCCCATTCACCCCCCCCTCTGGTCGCCGTTTCCGGTCCTTCAGGAGACTTCGATGACGTTCCTCGGATTGACATCAGTAGAATCACCCATGATCGTGTTCAAGAGATATATCTAGGGTCCCACCGGGTGTGCCAAAAGAGGTGTTGATACAAAAAAAACGTCTGATATGCGAACACCTCGGGCTTATACCCGAAATTTCGATATCCAAGGTGTGCCAGTTGATTTGACCAGTTAATCGACAAGGATGATAACTAGAACAAAGTTGAACGAGACAATAGCGATACGCCCGGACGTCAGGCTTATACCCGAAATTTCGATATCCAAGGTGTGCCAGTCGATTTGACCAGTTAATCGACAAGGACGATAACTAGAACAATGTTGAACGAGACGACGGCGATACGCCCGGACGTCAAAGCTCAAATTGCTCAAAATGCGGAACTTGCGAGGTTGACGGAGGTCGCGTAGATGCAGCCCGTCGAGACATCGTAAGAACTCGTAACTAGTACGATAAAAGTAGATTTGCTGGAAAAAGTAGACGAAAATAATAGATGTATTTGATTGATTGTATATTTTTTTCATGCAAGCCCTAGGTACATATTTATACTCCGGTAGGAGGAGTTGTATACAAACATGACTCATACCTAAACAAAACTCCTACTTTTAAGGAAATAAATGACTCGTGCAAGAGTCGGACTGAAACTAATATAATAATACGGGTATAAAATCACCAGTTTCCTTATCTATTTTCTTTGCTATGACACTTTCCATCTGTAGATCTCTTTCCATCTACCACCTATCCCTAATGCCATCGGCAACATTTGCTGACGTCAGTCCCGTCATCCTGCATCCATTAGCATACTCAGATCGGCAACCTTCCCATCGGCAAGCAAACTTCTCCTTCCTCTGATGCTTTTCGTCATTGGCAACCTCTTTTATTTCCATCAGTTGTTGACTAGTAGCATTTCGACGCCGATAAAAAGCAATGACCATCTCTTTGCCGATCAGCATATTTAGATCATATTGACACACCCAAAAACGGTGTCAACACAAGCTAAGAGACATGCACACTTCTGCTTTAGGATTATCATTTAGTATTAACTAACGCATGTTTCCAGATACTGATAGTTCTTTGATTATCATTTAGTTCATTAGTTGTACTTTGTGTGCTATAGGATTAATAGTAACTAGAATAGTTGAATAGGTGGCTTGCATATTTTGGTAGTGCTAGTGCTAAACTTGCTTATAGCCATTTTTTTTCTAATAACTTTTCTAAGTGTATTTGTAGAATTTTTATTAGGCTATTCACCCCCTTCTTAGACATATTAGGACCTTTAAGTGGGGGCTGGCTAGCCCCACCTGTAGGCTGGTTGGCCTCCCTTGGTCCTACCTAATAGCCATCTTTGAGGGTAGGTTTCCCACTGCCTTAGGGTTTGCATCTACACCGTTGCATAGGGTTGGTTTGATCCGAGGTCTCATATTCATCGCATGGGCCTTTCTAACTAGGCCCAAACTTTCCCCACAAACCCTAATTTCAATTCAAAATTCATTGAAATTAGATCATCAACTAGAAACCTGATTTCTAGAGCTTCGTATAGTGCATAACTAGCTAGACAAAAATAGAGAGAGGCAAGCTTCACTTAGATTCTAGATCTTGTGAGGAGCATGGATTGGTATAGTTTCTATACCTTTTCTTGTCTTTGTATCTTGTTAGCATTCCTTATTGCCGCTACTAGAATGGCGCCAGAATTGTTGCTAGTACTCCATGTATTACCTTAATAGTAGGTTTTTATCCTCGGCAATAAAGCTAGAATTGTTTGTTGGTATTTATGAGTAAGCCACTTAACTTTATAATAAGAATGAAAATATAGGCAAGTGCATAGATAAAATATCATTGTAGAATATTATCGGGAGTAAGCCTAGTGTAGAAAGGAGGACGAGAGGATGAATCCCCATCAAGAAAGGTGATCCAGGGAGACCTGTCATCCCCATCTTCATTGGACAACATGACTTCCCAAAAGTCATCTGCGATCTAGGTGCAAGTGTCAACATTATTCTAGAGGTGATATTCTAATGTATCTTTTTATATTCATCTTTGTTGTACAAAGAATGTGTTTCCAGCTTGCAAACTAGAAACTCAAGTACCCTGATGGAACCCTAGATGATGTATGCATATGAGTTGGATGCTCGTACATGCCCGTAGACATCATGGTCTTGGAAACAGGAGGAGATCCCAAGTGTTCCATCATTTTTGGGCTGACCTTTTTCTAAGCACCACAAAAGCCATCATCTACGCAGATAGTGCAAAGATCTATTTCTCTATCAAGGATAACAAGGAGATGTTCACTTTCAAGATTAAGATACTAGAATCTCCTAGTCATCCACAAAAGGAACACTTGCCATACATTTCTAAAAACATATTTGGTGAGAAGAACACTCCAAAAGGAAGGATGCACAAGTCCAAGAAGCCAAGAGAAGAATCAGTCCAAATGATATATGCATTAAAGTCAAAGCATGACCACCTTCTCACTTCACCATTCCTCACCAAGAAGGAAGATCCATGCGTGCCAATGATCGATTGTACAATTGGGCAGAGCATCTTTCATAAAGCATTTTACAATATTGGTTCATGCGTCAACATCATGCTTAAGGTATCTGTAGGACCTCTAGAAGGGTGTTAAGCCTAGAGATGGGGGGGTGAATAGGCCTATAAAAATTCAGCTTCAGACAATATCAGACCATAGGGCGGCACTACCGACCTATAAAAAATAATCTGCTGAAGATGAGATTTTGCAGAGAGTAACTAGATACAACGAGCAACACAATATTGCAATATGAAGATAAAGTCTAGCTTGAAGACTTGATACCACATAAATCACTTTGTAGATCAAATCGAACCCTCAAATCCTAGAAATGTCTATGCAATGAGTAGAGCTAATGTAACGGCACACAAGACACAAGATTTGAGCCGTGGTTTAGCTCGCCACCAAGGCTTGCCTACGTCCACGTTGTTGAGGCTAGCCACAAAGGCAAGGAGCTTTGCAACCCCCTCATTCTCAAATCAAGGAACTTAATACTTGAAGTGATAGGTAATTTTTTAGCTGCACAAGGGTCTTACAAATCTCCCTAGGCTACCATAAGAGACGGGGCAAGGTCTAGGGTGACTCCTAGCCAACTAGGAGCAAGCTCTAAGAGTAACAAACCCTAGAACCACCGGCCAAACATGAACCAATTGCTCTTAGACTTTGGGAAGCTTTATATCTGCTCTCTAGGGGTGTTTTGCTGCCTTTTCTCCCCAATTGATAATCTTTGACTCATTGAGAAAACCAGTGGGAGATTACCAAGATATGATAGACATTATCAAGGGGTAACTTTGATCTTTAAATATGGATTCCTGCTCTTTAACTACACTGCAAAAGTTAATTAACTAATGATCCAATTATTGAGCAGGGTTTGGGCTTGGTTCGTCCCGAAACACCGTTTGGAACTAGAAGAGGCACTATGGGGCCCTCGTATGTTACCTGTAAGTTCTACTAGCTCTCGTAATTTGTTACCTTATCATGCTTTAACATATGAGTATGATGACGATGGTAATATTTTCATATCTTACAGTTGATTCTAAGGCAGCCAGAAGGCAACAATCTGTGTGGATACTACGTTTGCGAGTACCTCACGGTGTATGCAAGAATACATCTTACAGAGAATCTAAGAGTACGTGATATGTATATATAATACATCCATTTTATTTATTTGTTGCTGTTAACTAAATCTTATGTATATTAACACTTGTTTCTTTATAATGCAAATTGAAGACGCTATGGTTGCAGCAACAAGTGTTGCAAGAAGACCGCCTCAATGTAATTCAAGAGACATTTGCTGGATTTTTTCTTGACAAAGTGGTCAACCCTAAAGGCGAGTACTATTACAACCAGGCCGAACCACTCAAGCCAAATCAAGACAAACATCTGTATGATATTTAAGTGGCGAGAGCGCGCGTTTGTGTCTTAAGTCCAGTAACAAGGGATAATGATGTAAATTTTATGTGAATATATATATTATACTTATAGAGTTTCATAGTTTATTTGTGTTTAATGTTTGAAACTAACTTATAAGTGCATGAATACATGTATTAGAAGCGAAGAATACACACATTTGGATACCTAATCTAATTGGAAAACCAAAATAAGAAATACCAAAATGAGAAAAAAAAATAGGTCTTTAGCCCCGGTTGGTAATACCAACCGGGGCTAAAGGGTGCTGCCACGCGTGGCCCGCCTGCGCCACCTGGCACACCCAATACTAACCGGAGCTAAATGTATACCTTTAGTCCTGGGCCAGCAAACCGGGGCTAAAGGGGGGGACATTTAGCCCCGAATCCTTGGCCCTGGTTCAGGCACCGGGGCTAAAGGACCTTCCAGACGTGGGTTAAAAGCCGGTTTTGTACTAATGATGGTTTGGGAGAAATATTTCTCTAGCCTTGGTTTAGTTTTAAATCCATTTGAAAATATGAATTATCCAAGTATAGAGGAGGCCCCAAACCAGACCAATTTGAGACTTACCAATCCAAGTGGAATTTTGAACTTACATGAAGAGTCAACCATAGAGATTGGAGAGGAAGATGATATCAATGAGCATAGAATATATTCCCTATCTATCTTTTTAAATCCATGCTCATATGAGACATCTCCCATACCCATTGGTCTCTTTATTATTACCACACATGACATCTTCAACACCCTCACACTTCCTATTTACAAAAACTTCAAAAGGGTGGTTGTCGATGCATATGTTTATCATAAATTTTGTAGATCTCGTTGTGTAAATCTTAAGATAGGTAATGAAGGGGAAATGGTTTATCTAAAAGCACATCTTGAAAAGGTTTCCTTAGGACAAGCTTAGTGTCCTAAAAAAAGCATCTCTCAGATCTTAACATGTTTATTCACCTTTTTGTTAGCTACCTGGTGAAACGAGCATAGAAATATATGATTATATTCCTTTGGGTATTTTTGTCACTAACCTTTCCAGGTATAGAGTAGAAAGAATGAAGGAATGAAAAGCATAAGGTATGTCCAATCAATTATTATGCAACATTGAATTTCATTCATCCAATCTTGATTTTTTGCAAAATTCAAGCTTGGGGGATAACCCATTGTAAAAACATCTTTTTCCATGTTGCTACATCATCTAACTTGTACCTACCTTTAAGGCATGCTCAACTACTAAAAAAAATCTACTCTTTCATCTTCACTTGAGTAAATCTCTACCTTTGTCTGCTATAGTATATGTTTAGGTTCTAAAATATTTTCATATATCTTTTAAATTATGCATGGTGTTTAGTTTAAAATAAAGGTATTTTGATTTTACTTCTAAAGGCTTTTAAATTAAGCATGGTGCTTAGGTTAAAATGTCTTCCTAAATTAATCTAGACTTGTCTAGGTTGATTTTTGAACTGATAGTATACTAGAGTAGATATTGGATATTTTGTTGGACTAAACCCTTCAGGAAAACTTTTAATATCAAATTGGGAAGTCCTAAGATAAACTCATACCATAGATGAAGAGAGATACATGAACTTGAACAATTTTCACAAGGGAGATGCAGCTAATGCATCACGATGAATTCCATGGAGCAAGAAAAAGACATCTACAATCAAGGCACTCAATCCATGGAAGAGGGTGAACAAAACTTCAAGAGAACATCAACAAAAATTTCAAGATCAATAGAACAAGGATGAGAGAGGAGTGGAATAAGAAGACAAGTCATTAATGCACAACCAGTTGATCAAGGGAAGCTTCCATGAGGGTTACGATGCCATCATTCTTCAATGACAAAGGTAAAGGTAAGTAATCATCACTATAAAAGTTTTTCTTTGATTCTGGTATTCACATAACTAGACATCTAAACATGTTTGAGCTGCAACTTTACATGATCCAACCTGATAAACTCAACATGTTTGTTCTTTAAAGTTTGATCCTAGTACCACTTCTTGATCTCACAGTCTTAACCATCTAAAATGTTGCACATCCAACCTTGGAAGATGATAATCTCTTTTTTGCGATTGGAAGATGATAATCTCAATCATATAAAAATACATTATCCATAGACAATCTTTCCATGTGTTATAGCAATCTGATTTACTAAGTGTTTTTTTTGAAATACAACATTCATGCTCATCTTCTGATATTATCACACATGTCATGGTTGAATAAAACAAAAGAACAATGCAAATTTTTCTCAACGTGTTTAGGCTAGAGAATAATAACTTTTGGTTCTGTTGGTGTTTTCCCACCAGCAGAGCCCATGCACTTGATCTCTGCCTTGTTTTTATGAGAAGGACACTTCTTCACCGTACCATCAAGAGCATGGGTGGATGACACCCTACCAATGAAGAAAGGAGATCCAGGGAGACCTGTCATTCCAATCTCCATTGGAGCTTACACTTTTGAAGAAGTTGTCTGTGACCTTGGAGAAAGTGTCAACATCATGCCAACCTGTAGATCAGACACTATGCTATCCCAAGGGGGTTCTTGAAGATAGTTTCATAAGGAGTTGGACACTCGTTTGTATCGGCAGACTTTGAGGTTGAAGAAACAGATGGAGTGCCAAGATATGTTTCACAATCAAGGATGGGAAGGATAAGTTCACTTCTAAGAAGCCTACACTCAAGGTTCCTACTTATCCTCAGACGTCATACACCTACGAGGATACAACTATAGCTACAAGGAAGAACAACATCAACAATAGAAGAGGAAGAATAAATCTCAACAACCAAGAGAAGACTTTCTGTGGATGATCAACACTATCGATTTAGGGTTTGATGACCTCCTCTATCACCATTACCTCACTAAGCTAGATGATCCAGGGGTACCTACCATTGATTGCAAGATCAAGGAAAGTATATTCTACAAGATATTCTAAAATATTGGATCAAGCAGTGACATAGTGTCTAAGGTGTCCTACCAACATTTATATGTCAGTAGACCACTATACCCGACATATGTGCAGCTACAGCTAGTAGACCATTCATTCTGATTTCTGAAGGGAATAACAAAAGACACCATGATCAGAGATCACTATGTTCCCATCGACTTCATGGTTCAAGATATGGGAGATGAAGATGAAGTCCACCTCATTCAAGGAAGACTTTTCCTCAACACCACTAGTGCAATTATTCATTTCCAATTTCCTGAAGAGAAGAAACAAGCCACCAAGGATGGATGGACAAACTATCTAGGAGAATTAGCAAGATATGAAGATCAATTCAATAATAAAGATAAGAGTTCTCCTAAGAAAGAAGTCATACCACCAACAGAGGATGTATCACCTGCTACAGAGGAAAGAAGAAGCAGAACCTCAAACTGAGGAAGTGTGGAAGAGGAAAGAGACTTCATCGGAAACACCAACACAAGAAGAGCAAACATCCAAGTCTTCATCAGGATTGGACAAAGCACCTAAAGATTTTTGAACCAGAAGAGAGGTCCGGTTCGACGGACCTAAATCTCCGAACCTTAGTAGAAAGGTAAACTCGGTAAGTTATCTGCATATTTATTTCCCTCAGCATTGCATTAGTTGCACTCTAGCATATTTACTTTCCATAAGTATATCTGACATTATTTATATGTCACCCTTAGTATAATCCATTGCATAATCATCTTAATCATAACGTATCTATATTTTTTCATTGCATTTAAAAAGAAAAACCTTTAAACCCCATGTGGATAAGTTTCCCAACTATTTACTCTGGAGGCATAAAAAAATATTGCATTAGTTATTTGCATATAAAATTGAAAATCTAAAAATATTTGAATATTCAAATTCTATAAGACTCTAGGTAATCAAGGCATAAATGGTTTACCGCTGTTGGTATTTCTTATGACTATTGGATAAATCCGCAAGCGCACAGATTATATCGTTGTAGCACTTCACCTAGGAGTATTCCAAGGTATCGTAATTTATATTTTCCCAATGGAAAGATTTGCTAGAAATGATAATTGGATAGAGATCCTAGAGAGCACCCCAACTCATTACCAACTAGTATAGAGGGGTAAACGATATATGTGATAGGAAGGAATTGATGAATGAAGAAGCTACAGTAAAAGATACTTAGAACGGACTAGATAGACTAGCTAGGTGGGAGGACAATGAGAGAGTATAAGGACTCCTAAGTACTTCACTCTACATCAATATACTTAGCCAATTAACTAGTATAAACACTATAGTTTGTCTCCTCAATACAAGTATGCTAGGCGAGGGGATAGACCAGTAGGAGGACAAAACTCCTACCGGACCGCGCCCTCTTCTTACGGGGGCCTTACCTTTTAAGAACATGCCTATAAACATGAGGTGGAATACAACGACTAGGCAAGGCTATCACCTCTTGCTAGGTACCACAAAAAATCCATGCAGCAAGCGATAACCAAGGATAAGATGATGTATAAGCACCACGCTTACACACAGCTTACTACTTTGACTACGATCTATAATCAAAGCACCCTATGACAGGCAATGATCGCATACGGGAAAGGCCACAAGGATCACAGACTATGGGTATAAAGACTATTAAAGAGCAAAAGCATATAACAAGACTATATCTAGTATAGAAATGCTCAAAGTAAATACCAAGTAAAGTATAGAGAAAGATATATATTGATAAAGGTAAAGTCTTACAAAGAAAGAAAGATACAAGAGCTATACCAGACTTTCTAGAAGAGAACTCTGGAAATCCCGAGCACAGCTCGACTCAACTCTAACTCCCGCTCTAGACTACCTCCTAGAACAATCTAAGGAATAGAGCTTGTAGGCTTCTTCACCATGTGTAGAGAGGGGGTGTGACCCTCTATTTATAGTGGGGGTGGAGTAGGGGCTACTCCATTCGCCATGTCAGCGATCCAGGGCCTTCTATCCTCCACCCTTGGATCAAACCACCTTAGAACCGACCAAGGGGTGGACGGTTGTGATTTCCATCAAGTGCCAAGGGGTATGGAGATTGGAGGGACCCAACAGACCTATAGAGGCGGTTGGCCGACCACCCCTATGGCAGGTGGGCCCCCTCTGACCTCTAGAAGTGGCCCCACTGGTCAGGGGACCAGGTGGGAGCCAGGTGGGCCCAGGGACGGTCGGCCGACCCCCCCCCCTTGGGGTCCCTGGCCCACTTCCTCCTCCCTGGTGTTGGTCCCACTGGTCATTGAGATTGGATGATGGTTCTGGAGTGGTTGTCATGTTGATCTCCTTGGTGTGGGCCCATGGATCCATGTGCTATCCTTGTGAGTCGTTGAGAGAAAGCACAGGGTGATCCAATGGTTGGATTTCACTCTAGAGTGCGTCTCTTGGATCATGACCGAGAGGGGCGAGCCTGGTGGGCCCATAGGGTGGTCGGCCGACCCCCTATGTGGGTCCCACTGGCTCTCCTTTGCTCCATTTCTTCATTCCTGTGCTCAAACACTCATGGACATGTGGAACTAGTTATTTGATAAAAAAATGCTCATAATTTGTTTGTTTATCCTTGATACTGAGGTTGGTGGCACCATTTTAGTTATGTAAAAGTAGACCATATTTTGTGCCAACAAGATCCCCCAAGCTTAACCTTTGCTCGTCCCGAGCAAACAATCAAACTTAGCTCGATGGATCAGGAGTTGCTACTATGCTTCATATTCCTAGAGCACTAAATCTACAACAAACATACTTCTCTTTTGAATGGAAAAGTTAGCAATAAAGACTCACCCATATTACCTTAGTCCTTCATGGGGCTTATAGCTTTATCCTTTGTCTTGAGAGGTTGAGAGATAGAACAACTTGACTTGACCACTAGTTTTCTTATTCTCTCGCAAGTTTCATATCAGAGGTTTTGCAATATTTTGTAAAAGAAAACTTAGTGTTCCTCAAATGGTACTCTTGAATCGCTCATAAGATGTATGATTCATCACCACGGCAAATATCAAAGTTTGCCTTCTTTCATCCTATCTCTAAATATTATGTGGAGCTATAGGTAGGGATCAAAGATGTAGCAAACTTACCTTGCATATATTGTGAAGTCAAATTTCGGATCCAAGGAGAGAAGTGTCATACTCTTAGATCAAGATGTGCAAGTGTGTGGAAACATGGCAAATGATCAATACTCCTATATTTGGATGATCTCTCTTTCCTAACTTATAATTTTGAGACATAGCTATCTTTTTAATTTTTCTATGAGCTTTGAAGATGCTCATCATTTTTTTGGATGAGCTTTGATGTGCTCATCTAAACCTTGGGACTTTGATGTGCCCCTATAATTTTTCATAATTTTGCATAGTCTATGTCTCATTTACTAGCAACATACTTAGACAGAGACTTTTTCTACTTAGAGCATGAAGTATGAACTATGTGGAAATGTAAGGAATGTTTCTGCGTACTTCCAGTGTAGAAGCAGCATGTATATGTGGCGTGTACGTGATTCTTGATCTTGGGAGCATGATAAGTCTCTCAACAAGTGTTACAAAACTTGACCAAACTCAACACAAAGCAAGCAGCTTATGTAGAAAGCTTATATCATGAAAGAGCATGTATGGCTTTGGTAGGAATTTTCACCATTGAGGAACAAAAAGTGTTTTATCATTTTGATAAATAAAACTCTGATATTCATTCTTGCTTAGAACAATATTATAGCAGCTCTTATCTTGTCATATCATGTCTCACAACAACTTAGACTTAGTTACAACATTTGCAATCCACAAAAGTTTGAGGTTCATGATGTTTTCTTTTAAGCCAAGTAGTCCATACTTAGAGAAATACCAAGTTGTAAACTAAGCACTAAAGAAACATTTAGCAAAGCAACTATTCATCATTTCCATAGGAGATATTGATTTCATGGAACATGTGAGAGTGGATTAGAGAAAGTATTTTTATTATTTTTTTCCTTTTTTCATATGCAGAATTTAAATACAAAGCAAAGATAAGCAAAAAAGTGCATAAATATAATTACTGAAACTAAAAACATACCTTAGTGGGGGAGGGAACCCCCAAGCTTATCCTTTGCCCATTGATGTGGCAGATATGGATGTAGTTGCCGCTACGTGGCCCAATGCCGGTATTGTTCTTCTTTGTTTGCTTGTATGTTTCCGGCAGTTTGCTGGACGATGCGTGCTGTCTCACCATGCTCAACACGCAGCTCACCAAAGGTATTGGTGAGATGATCAAATTGTTGCCGCAATTCACGATGCTCCCTTTCTTGTGTGGACAAGAAGGATGCTCGTGCTCTTTGCGGATGTGATGGTTGAGGAGGCATGCCACTAGAAGTGTGCATGGAAGATGCATCGTCTTCCTCCTCGCCAATAGCTCCTCGGGAAGAACCACTTTGCTCAAGATGAACAAAGTGTAGCCCCTCCTGAGCTCTCCTATATGAAACTGCAAAACCTCTTTGCCCAATTTCTTTATCTAAATCAAGGGTTAGCTTACAGACCCTATACAATTGAAGTTGCCTATTTGGAAGGGGCACCTCAATTGTATGGCCATTGTAAAACATTTTGAGTTCACCATTGACATTTCTTTTTAGCATGTGGGTAGACGAAAGATATTCTTCTGAGATCACAGCTAAAGGAGAAGAGATGTACACAAAGGGTTGAGCGCCATTTAGCAGGTTCATGGATTCGGCAAGACAAGTAATTAAAGATGTGAATTGAATCGATTCATTACTCTCAATTGAACTTTGCCAAAATTCTATGAAGTATTTTACAGGAGAGATTTGCATTTTGTTTACCATGGCATAAAGCAATTTTAATTCCATGTCACTTATCATCTAGCATTACTTATAGGAAAAAAAGTCATTTTCATCCAAAGATGCATGAAACGAAGGGTTGGATTATGAATTTCCTCTGGTTTAGGATTTGAGCAATCTTTTAGATCAGAGATAGAGAACAAAAACTTCCTCTTGTTAAACCTACGCATGGCAAGGTCTAAATCTATCGAGCATGAGTTTTCAAAGCCAAGAGTAGTATTTAGATGACTCCAAGTTAAACTATGGCTTTGATTATACATGTGAAAGGAAATTCCAACATTAGAGACTTGGATAGAGCATAGGAATTCTATGGTGAGAAACTCAATTCCATGCTCTTCTACTTGCCAAAAGTCAGACCAACCAATAGAGGAAAAGATCATTTCGAATTCGATGGTCATACCTGCCTTGGAGAGAAGATTCAGATACAATATTCTTGTGTGCTCGAAGGATCGATCCCGAAGAGAGAGATATCTTTGGTACTCTACTTGGTTGAACCCGAGACCGCTTTGTTGGTCATAGGTTCTCATTGGTAGCACCATGAATGCCTCAATATGAGGTACCTCCTCTATCACTTCTTCTTCCTCCTGAGGGAGTTCTTCGGTTTGGAGGTTCTCCCAAGTGTATCAGGCAGAACCTCCCCTTCTTCTTCCTTGGGAAGTATCTTCGGATTAGTGGGAGCGACGAGATGAGCTCCCACTCATAGCTTGCTTCATTTTCTTGAATGCGGATGTCAATGGGTTATTCATCTTTGAAAAGGCAAGACTAGGACAAGTTTGTGTGTGAAGTGGATTTCTAGTTGCCTTATGGGGAGAAGTTTGATCTAAGAGAAGATTGATGAAGATAAGAAATCTTCTTGTGTACTAGTGAGAGAGCACTACTTTTCTTGAGATCTAAGAACTTCTCTTGAATGAAGAGAGGATAGAGCAAGGCAAGGAGAGGCTTGAGCTAGAACTGGATTCTGGTTGAGGTGTGAGGGAATGAGCTCTCCTTGCATGGGGTTTTATAGGGAAGGAGAATGGCACCAAGGGGGTGTCATGGAGTGGTCGGCCGACCCCCTTGGGCATGCCCCTTGGGTGTCATGATCACATGTCTTGGGAGATGCCTTTGAGGGACCGAGAATGACGACCAGAGGGGGGGGGGGTGAATGGGAGCCAAATAAAAATTCTTTTCGGAAACTTCTATTGCTTGACCCTTGTCCCAAAATCACACCCAAAACATGAGGTCGAGAAAAACGACTCGCACACGACCCAAAGATTGGGTGGACACCTTAGGAAGGACCCTAGAGGTGCAGCGGAGCGGTCGGAGACGGACAAAAACCAACACGCGAAAGAGCCAAGGCAAAACACCCAAACTGGGTTTTTGCGAACTGTCCGCCTCACAGGGGCCAGACTGTCCGCCTCACACTTCTTCGACCACGCCGGACTGTCTGGGAAAACTAGCGAACTGTCCGCCGGCAAAAGCACCAAAACAACAAGTTTCTGGATAGTTCCCCGGTACGGTTTCGTACTGTCCGCGCTGGGATGCCGGACTGTCCGTGCCCGGTAACAGGGGAGGCTCGGACTGTCCACAGGCTACTCCGGACTGTCCATCGGCCAAAGTAGGGAAAACACACTGTTCTGTGTTGCTGTTGGATGAGGTACAGGCCACTCGCGGACTGTCTGCGACTTGGCGGCGGACTGTCCACGGCCAGCTCAGATAAGTGGCCTGACAGGCCTCTGTCCAAACCCTGAACGACGGACTGTCTGCGGGTCAGGCTCGGATTGTCCGCAAGTCACTGGACAGAGGCGATTTGGGGGCGATTTTGAATCCCCTCCCCCAAATCCTTCCACAAATCTTCACTAAATCTTCACCAATAGCCACCAAATTTTGTGGGCATGATCCCACGGCTATGGAGGATCTATCCCTAGAGAATCATTGCTCAATTTGGTTCCAATCAATGGGGGTAAAAGGATTTTGGGAAAAACTCCAAGAACGAAGAACACGAAATAGAAATCGCCCGATCTATGTCCTCACAAGGTTTGGAGCAAATCCCTTCGGTGAAAATCTTCTTCTCGTGATCCCACACAACTTGGTTCAAACAGAATCGCAAAACTCGCTCTCAATCAAGAGAAATCATTGCATGAAGAAAGAGGATTAAGAGGAGCAAAACGCGATTAACAAAGAACACAAGCAAAGGAGACACAATCACCGAATCAAAGCCGCCATTGCTTACGAAGGGTAAGGCTTCCGATTGCCGACAAAATCAAAGTGCAAATCCTTACACTAGGGACTTCATGAACTAGAGAGAGGAACTAGAGAGAGAGAGGTGGTGCAAGTTACTAGAGTTCAAGAGGTGGGATGAGGGATACCCCTTCATCCCCTATTTAACGGGATTTGGCTATTTCCCAAAGACCCCCTTAGATACATGACCGAATTACCTAGCCCTAAGACATTGTAATCCAAGTAGGTAAATCTCAGCCACTTGTTTGAATGGACGGCCCCGCTTCTTGCCAGGAGTTGCCATCGCCTCGACGCAACCTCCAGGATTCCGCCACGTGCCATCCCCGCTTCCTTGGAAGCTCTGCCTAGGTTTTGAGTCCCAAACCCAGGAAATCCGCCACCGGTAGCTTTGGGCTCAACTACCGAACCCCGATTTTTGAGGCCCAAACTCGGAAAACCGTCCTCAGATGGTTTTGAGGCCCAAACCACTCGACTCGAGCCACCTTGTCCTCGCCCGGTCGGACTCCGAGTCCCATGAGCCTCCGCTCGATCCGCTCGTCCGCCGTCTTGACTCAGTCGACTCGGTATAGCTCCATGTCTTCTCGCACTCGCCGGTGACAAGTACTATCCACCACAGCTAGTCCACTGACGCGCATGGTCCCTCGGTCCGAGCCTCACTTCCGCCCTTCACCGCTCTCAGTCCATCGACACGGCAAACCTCTACTTGACCTTCTCCACGCCATTGACCACTGTCACTAGGCATAACACCTGCACACCACAAGCCGATAGACAGACACACATTTGCTTTCGCAAGAGGTTAGTTCAAGCCACTCAAACTGAACCGCTCAAGTGTTGGTCAATCACTCATCACAAAACTAAACAATCATGGGTACTTATCCACCATGTGTTCGCAATCTCCCCCTTGATGAGTGCATTGTCAACACAAGCGCATTTCAGATTTGAGCCACAAGGTAAAGCTCTCCAAATGACCAAAAAGCTAAGAAAGCCAAAAAACAGGGTCACTTGAGAGAAGCAAAACGAGTCCAAACCTTGGTTTCCAAAGACATGGGAAATGGTTCGACGCAACCAAGCAAAACAAAGCTAGCCCTCAATAAGAGGCAGAAAAGGGTCAACACCGCTAGCAAGACCAAGATACCAATCACAGCTCTCAAAACTCAGAATACCAATTGAAGCAACAAGAGAAGCTCAAAGATACCAATTAAATCAAATAAGGCTCAAAAAGCCAATTGAAACCTATCGGAGCCTACAAGGCAAGCAAGACCCTCCAGAAGAGGCAACGGCTCAACATGTCTAGCAAAAGCTCCCCCTGGGCAAAAGCACACTCAAGATACCAAGAAGGGTGAAACGAGCCAAGTACGCAAAAAAGATACCAATTGAAGGACCAAAGCGATCCAAAGCTCAAAAGGCCACAATTTCCAATTTCTCCCCCTTGACTAATGCAAGTATGAAAATGCACCATTTTAGCCCCCTTGGTTGAATATGAATGAAATGCACATTTCTCCCCCTTGTTGACACATGTAGCTCATCAAAGCTCAAAACTCAAGATTTCGGCCACAAATGCCATGATATGCAGAATGAGTGCAAAAAGCTTCATACATAAAGGTAAGACAATGAATAGATGCTCTAAGTGATGTGATCCTGTGAGAATAGGAAAAGCTCTACGTGCCCAACAAAGACTCAAGTTGAGCTTAAGATCACTTTAGAAGCTATTTTAGAGAGCATTACATGTGTGAGCAAGGAATGGGTATCACCTCTTAGAGAGAACTAGACATGACAAACAAAATAGAATCTATCTCAAAGCAATCTCATGTATAGCAAGTAGAACTATCCCTAACAAGGTTCATACAACAAGCCAATGACCGAACTGAACATTTTTTTCAAGTTTCAGAGTTTTGTAGCCAAAATTCAGTTTTAGGCACATTTCAGGTTGTATGCGAGTGGTTGTAAGCAAAGTGATGCCACTGCTTACCAACCGGGCGAAGTCAAAGGAATTGACACACCGGTTACAGTCATACACGACACCGCTCAAGTATCAACCCATATGGGAAGCAGTCTCGAACACACGGTGAAGTGCTCACAATGCAGACCCAACTCGATCTTTCCAATTCACAAATCAGAGAGCAATTTCATTTTAGATCAATTTTAAGCATGGTGCTCAATGGAAGTGAATGAAACAATGAAGAGCCATAGTTACAAGCTATATACAAAAACAGCCAAGAAGGATCTTCAAAAGCCTACACATGCTAGTGTCATTTCAGAGGTGACATGGGGAATTAAATTCAGTTTTAAAGCTTTTCTAACTTAGCTCTATTGCATATCTAGAGATCAAAGAGAGTCTAAGTTAGGAAACACCATAGACACATAAAGCACCTCAAACAGAGCATAGATTCATTATATCGGCTATAGGTATGAAGCTTAAAATGAACTATGTCACAAATGCAAATGAGATGCAAAATGCAAACTGACACTAATTAACACCTAAAAAGACACCAAAAGAAAACAAAGAGAAAATACAAAAAGAGTCAAAAAGAAACTATGATACACAAGGAGCTTCCCCCCAAATAAAAAGGGAAGCAAACACCCAACTCGCCCCGAAGGCACGAAAACGTAGCTTGATCCAACGGTTTTGTGAGAATGTCCGCAAGCTGGTTTTGGGTCTCGACATGCCGGAGGTCAATTTTGCCCTTCTCATAATGATCACACAAGAAGTGAAAGCGGACCTCAATGTGCTTGGTCTTCGAATGAAGCACTGGATTTTTAGCCACACTAATTGCACTCGTGCTATCGCAAAGCAGAGGCACCTTAGTAAGCTCAGGACCGAAATCTCTCAAGGTGGCAATCATCCAAATCAACTGAGAGCAACAGCTAGCCGCGGCAACGTACTCAGCCTCGCACGTCGACTGTGCCATGCTAGATTGCTTGCGTGAAGACCAAGAAACCAACGAAGACCCAAGAAACTGGCAAGTCCCAGAAGTGGACTTCCGATCAAGACGGCATCCGGCAAAGTCGGCGTCAGAGTAACCACAAAGCACAAGAGAGGAAGAGGTGGAGAACCAAAGACCAAATTCGGGAGTGCAGCGCAAGTACCTCATGATGCGTTTCACCGCCTGCTTCTGCGAAGTCCGTGGGGACGCCTGAAAGCGAGCACATAGGCAGACGGCGAACTGAATGTGCGGCCAGGTCGCCGTCAGGTACAGAAGCGACCCGATCATGCTGCGGTACTCCGTCTGGTCCACCGCCTCTCCTTCCTCGTCCACATCCAAGGCAGTCGTAGTCGACATGGGCGTCGAGGGGGGCTTTGCCCAACCCATGTCAAACTTCTTCAAGATATCCTTCGTGTACTTGCCTTGGGGCACAAATGTCCCTTCCCGGGTTTGCTTGATTTGCAACCCAAGAAAGAAGGTCAACTCTCCCATCATACTCATCTCAAATTCCCTGCTCATAATATCTGCAAACTTGGCAACAAGAGCATGAGAAGAACGACCAAAGATGATATCATCCACGTATATTTGGACAAGGAGAGTCTCTTTGCCTTGCTTGAGGAGAAACAACGTCTTATCTACCGATCCCATTTTAAAACCCTTAGCAAGCAAAAAGGTTTTTAGCCTATCATACCATGCTCTAGGTGCTTGTTTCAAACCATACAAAGCTTTGTGAAGTTTAAAAACATGGTTCGGAAAATTAGGATTTTCGAAACCGGGAGGTTGTTTAACATAAACTTCCTCTATGTAGCCGTTTAAGAAAGCAGTTTTAACATCCATTTGAAAAAGTTTAAAACCCTTACAAGCCGCAAAAGCTAGAAGGATTCTAATGACTTCTAAACGAGCTATGGGAGCAAAGGTTTCCTCATAGTCTATTCCCTCCTTTTGACAAAAGCCTTGAGCTACCAACCTAGCCTTGTTGCGCACTACCACCCCATCCTCACTTTGTTTATTTTTGAAAACCCATTTGGTACCTATGGGGTGGCAACTAGGTGGTGGAGGAACTAAGACCCAAACGGGGTTTCGCTCAAAGTTTTCTAACTCCTCATGCATGGCATTAACCCAATCCGGATCCATCAAAGCGTGTCCATCTCGGAGCTCAAAATAAGTGACAAAAGCCGAATGAGCAAAGTGAGAGAGATAGGACCTAGACCGCCTGACTCGACGGTCGATGTCACCGATGATGTTCTCCGGCGGGTGCTTCCGTTGGATGTGCCGGGGAGCCTGCCTGGACGAAGTGGCCTCCCCCTCAACAGCAGCTAGAGCTCCCTTAGGTGCATCGTTTAGGGTTATGAGGTTGCTACGCTAGCCAGAAAACAAAATTTTTCTACCCCATAAACCAGGAACTAGTGCTAGTTATAGAACACGGGGTTACCACTAGACGCGCAGGTGCAGCGGAAGCGACTTGATGTAGTCGTGCGCGTCGCAGCAGTGTCGTGCAGTTGCGAGGTCATCCGTCTCAACGTCTCCTAATCGCGGTTCGTCCTTGTGCTCCAGATGCAGCATCTCCGAGGAATCCCACACGTGCAGGGAAGAAGCGTCACGCCTCCGGACTGCTAGGTCCGCGAGGAGTACTAGGCGTGAGCGTGGGGAGGGAGACAACGGCTGCCAAAAGGACGTAAGTCTAACTCGCCCCATGCCTCTCCTTGCTTATATAGGCGTCCTAATGAGCTCCCATGTTGGAGGCCCATTAGTAACCCTAAACCTAGTCTAATTCGGGTCCAACCCGAATTAGGCTTCAAGCCCCTTAAGCGTGCAACCCTATGGGCTCACGCACACATAGACATGGCCCAAGTACTCTTACTCGACCAATAGTTGATATTGGCCTCTAGCAAGGCGTGTCAACTCCTATGCATACGCTACAATCATATTAGACGAACCACCACAATACAATATACATGTTATTCCTTTGCCTCATGATATTTGGTTCAACTCGTGGGTTAACACTTAACCCAAGCACGACCATGCATTTCATGATCTAATCATTTGAGTGATCCAGTGATATCTCTCTCATAAGGAGAGTGGCAAATTCCATCTTGATTGACTATGTCTCATAACATGTTTCCCGACAAACCCAAAAGCCACCTTTATAACTACCCAGTCACGGAGTAGCGTTTAGTAGTCCTAGGGTAGGTCGTTTCACATCTTGAGTACATACGACAATCTCAGGTCTAAGGACATAACGTACACGATGTGTATAGAGACAATCTCATGTCGGGTCTGTCTAGCACCATGTCCTACATGTGCCCACATTATTAGTTTGACATCTCATGTCCATGACTTGTGAAACATAGTCATCAACTAATAATGTGCTGATCTAATATTCATGTGCATTCTTGCACGAACTCCGATCAGGGACAACTTTTATAATAACCATACAAGTAAAAGAGTT
The DNA here is from genome assembly GCA_022036555.1 of Microstegium vimineum. NCBI lineage: Eukaryota > Viridiplantae > Streptophyta > Magnoliopsida > Poales > Poaceae > Microstegium > Microstegium vimineum. The sequence continues at coordinate 13,311,021 of CM039129.1, read as the reverse complement.
TCACAAGCAATTCACATAATTGCTAATCGATACAAGTTGTCTTTAATGGATATTCATAACATGTCATGGATACAAGGAATACATCATCTCTATGATTACCTCTAGGGCATATTCCCAACACATCGGGCATGGACTGAGGAAGCTGCTCGAACGGCCCCCATGTAGAGGAAGTAGTCGGGTCGGGACCGTGAGCCGAAGTGGACGTCGTAGGGTCGACGGGGGCAACCAGTGGAGTTGGCTCGGGATCACCCCAATCGGCTTCATCCTGCTCGTCCTCCATAAAAAATTCTAGTGTTCACCTCATCATCACCTGCAAGCTCAAAACCAGTGGAAACACAAGGCATAGTCTCATCGAAGGTAATCTCACAAGTCTCCATCACTCGGTTAGTCTCAAGGTTGAGTGCATGATAAGCATGAGAGTGAGTAGAATAACCAAGAAAGATACTGTCAGAATACCGTGATTCAAATTTATCCAACTTACCGCCCTTTTTGAGGATTAAACACCTACACCCAAACACCTGTAGGTGACTTACCTTGGGTGGTTTCCCAAAACGCACCTCATAAGAAGTCTTCTTCTTGAAAGCACGGAGGAAAATGCGATTGGAGACATAGGAAGCAGAACTGAGAGCTTCGGCCCAATACCGCCTAGGAGTCCTATGCTCATCGAGCATCGTCCTGGCCATCTCAACAAGGGTCCGATTCTTGCGCTCAACAACACCGTTCTACTGGGGAGTGTGAGGTGAGGAAAAATGGTGATCGAGACCCAAAGAAGAGCAAAGAGTTGCAAAGTGAGCATTCTTGAATTCTGTGTCATTGTCACTGCCGATAGCTCTCATGACATTCTTAGGTAGCTCATTTTGCAATCTCAAAATCAGATCTCGAACAAGTGGAAAAGCCTCATCCTTACTCTCTAAAAAGAACACCCAAGAGTATCTCGAGTAGTCATCAACGACTACAACAACATACCACTTCCCTCCTTCCGACCTAACCCGAGCTGGACTAACTGTGTCCATGTGTAAGAGCTCGCCGGGTTGTGACGTCATAATTTGAGTTACGGGAGGATGGGAAGCAGCAACCATCTTGCCATGTCTATAAGGATGGCAAACCAGATCCTTTTCGAACTTCAGCTTTGACAATCCTTGGATAAGGTCCATTGAGCTAAGCCTTGCAAGCAAGTCAAAACTCAGATGTCCCAATCTCCTATGCCACTTCCAAAGCTCGGAAGAAGAACCGGCAAGAAGACAACGAGAAGGTCCGGAAGAGATAGAAAAATCCGCGCGAAAAACCTTCCCAAAGGGTAAAATACGGCAAACAAGATCACCACGAGAGTCCAAAATCCGAGACAAGTTTGGCTTAAAACTCACTTCAAAACCGTCTTCAAGGAGTTGCGAAACCGACAGAAGGTTAAAATGCAAATTCGCAACCAACGCAACATCTTGAGGACAAAAGACGAATTGACTCAGATCGACCCTCGGGACACAACCTTACCTTTGCTCTTGTCCCCGAATGTGATGTACTCGGTGTGGCGCACGGGGTCGAGGCTGGAGAACCACTTGGCACTTCCGGTCATATGGCGTGAGCATCCGGAATCCACAAGCCAAGTCTCCTCGAGTCCTCCTTCCTACATCAATAAAAAGACATAGGGTGAGCAAACAGACCAACACTAGGGTTAGTAAACTATGAAGGATACCAGTGTTGTCCCACTTGCCCAAAGAATGGGTTAGGAGGAAAACCAAACATCTCCTGCTCCAACGAGGGATAGCGATCACCACGATAGGAAAAACGTGGTCCGCTAGAGAAGATAGAGTAAAGCCACCGCCACGAGGCCCGTAGTCGTATGGGTCATGACCGGTACCCTGCCGGGCACGACCACCGCGTGGTCTCGCCTCCTGAGGCCTAGCATCTTGAGGCATTGTACCTCTAGGCCTAGCAGTGCGCCTCTGATCTTCCGGTTCATGCACCCCAACCCGTGGGTGGTACATGTCCTGGTTGTTCAACTAAAACTGCCTCTGATCATCTCTCTTCCTCCTAGAGCAAAACTCAGCCAAATGCCCACCCCGCTCACAATACTCACAATGGTACCTCACCACACTCTTGGTAGGCACTCTCTTGTTGGGTTGGGTGGCTCTTGCCTTCTTAGGAAGGGGATCACTAGAGCTGTCTGGCATTGTGTCTAGTGGCTTGCGAAGGTGGTTCGGTTTGACAATCCATACTTGCTTCTGTGGAGTGGTTTTGGGTGGTTCTTCAAATACACCATCTCTCACAAGAAACACAGAGGGGTTGGTAGGCTTAGGTGGATTGATCTTGGTAAGCTTGGGAGTTGTGGTGGGTTTCTTATTCTTGCTCAAACCACTACACTCACCGATCTTACCGAACATGCTATCGTCCTTCTCACCTATAGCAAAGCCTACTCCCGTGCTGTCAGCCCTTTTGCATTGGCTAAGCATCATCCCCAACTGCGGCTCTCGGCAAGACACCCAGCTCAAGATAAACCGAAGGTATGTGTTTTCTTCCTCGGTACGCATCTTGTCGTGTCTGCACGACGCAATCTCAAGCTCCAAAGCCTCAAAGCGATCTGACTCTCTCGTGCTATCTGAGCTGACCTTCTCTAGCACAGCAATCATAGCATCTCTCTATGTCAGCTCAGAACGCAAGCCTAAGCAAGACTTGCACGCACCAAGTAAGTGATGAGGACATCTCAACCATGCGTGCTACTTCAAGTACTAAGCAGCCATCATCAAACATAAATGATACAATTCAAGGTCCACTTACAAGAAGTCGCGCTAAGAAACTTCAAGAGCAGGTGAATTCATTCCGTATTGATTTTAATCTTGCTTATTCTAAGAATGTTATACTACCTAAGTGTTATAATTTTATTGTAATTAGATATATACATCAAGAGGAGGATGTTACTCTACGTGAAGAAAAGGAACAGACCAGTTCAGACTAGTTCAGAAAAACAACATACCGGTTCGGACCAGTCCAGTCCAAAATGGACCAATTCAAGAAATGATCATATCTCTACTCCGAGAAGCTTTTGAGGCTCAAGAGGACATTTTGGAAAGATTATCAAGTCTAGTTTCCAATGCCACAACTGCCGACCTGTTTGGAGTTACCATTGAGAGCGCCGACCTATTTTATTGCATACTGGTCTGAAGGTATATAGACAGCCTGATGGTTAAGTTCCCATGCAAAACTGTACCATTCTACAACGTTTCGTGCTGCATGGTATACATGGTTGGAAAGATGGTTAAGTATATTTTCCAATGCATTTAACGGTGTGTCATTTGGACTTGCCAAGATGGAGTTATTGCCAATTTAGTGAAGACTGCGCAGAAACCAACAGCCTCGCGAATCCACTTCAGAGGAACATTTTGTAGAGGCCTTTTCATGTTCTTAGTCTTTTTATTTCCATCTCGTGTTTACACCTATCTAGCAGGGTGTTGCTAGTATATATACCCCATTGCATCCTTGCAAAACTCAGACTTTTGATTATCGAAATATCGAACCTTTGTTCAGCTGTGTGCTAACAAACCCCAGAGAGAGATTCTCTATCCCTTTGGTCTTGTGTTTTCCTTCGCGGGGATTACAGAAGCGACCGCGTCATCGGCACCCAATCCGTGCTCCTGATCTTCGTGTTCAGGTTTCTTAGGTTGGTTTCTTTGAGAGTGTGGTTGGGCGAATCCTTGGTTCAGGCTGCCGTACAGAGATGGTGGTTGGCTCCATGTGCGTGTCATCAGGTTGCACTAGTTATCGCTGCTTGCAGCAAGTTATCGGCCAATCGTTTGCTAGTTATCAAGATCAAGATCCTACGTCGTGAAGATCGGGACTGTATCTCATCAGTAAGCTAAGCCTAGCCTTCAGCTCACTAACCTCCTCAAGTAGAGTGCCATACTTGTCCTGGAGCGTGACAATATCAGACATGTGGATGGCACAAGCATCACACTCTACCTCCTCGATATCCACCACTGAAGCCTTAGCAAAATCTAGCTCATAAAGCGCGCTAAGGTACTTCGCCTTAAAGTCATTCCTCTCACAAGCGGCACGCTTGAGCAACGCATCTTGACTCATCAAGGTGTCGTTCAGAGACTCAATCTCGAGAGACAGGGTTTCGACGGTGGGTGATACCTCGGGTGTGTCGGACTCATAGTCGTAGTCGGGGCCTTCCTTGCGCTTGCCGACCTCGCCTTCTTCGATTTCCATGGTGCAAAATCCACCATGCTTGGCATCGGTGTAGAAGCATAGGCCGTTGAGCTTGTCCTCAACCTTTCCCTTGGACTCATCATCTCTCAAAGAAGCACCTCCGTCGGAGGAGGCATCGATGTCGCTAAGGGACGCGAGGAAGGCTCGGTGCTTGACCTTCACCTTGTCGATCACCTTCTTGGAGGACCTTTGGTGGTACCCGCCCTTGGGCTTGTGCTTGTCCTCGAAGTGCTGCTCGTGCTTGTCCTTGCGCTTGGTGAAATCACCCGCAGCTTTCTTGGGGCAGTTTGTGATGAAGTGATCCTCATCACCACAATGGTAGCACCCTTGGCCGAGCCACCACGTCGCTGGTTCAAATGGTTGTTGTGAAACCGTGAGAACCTAGTGATGACTAGGGCCAGCTCGTCATCTCCAAGAGCCTCCACTTGCTCCTCTGTCACAGAAATTAGAGACAAAGCGAACAAGAGTGTGAAGGGTCAGAGGAGGAAGAAGACGTACCGCCGGGGCCAGAAACCAACGCCATAGATGGTTTCGACGGGTTTTCAAGCTTGACCCAGGTCTGGTAGTCAATCTCCGAGGACTTGAGCTTGCTGAACATCTCGTCCACAGTCAGGGCATCATAGCCCGGTGACTCTTGAATGGCCGCCACCTTCATCTCCCACACCTTCCGATCAAGAGCATGCAAAAGCTTGATAGCCATCTCATGATCATCATAAGGCAAGTTGGCTCGATTAGCACACATCTTGTTGACGATAGATTGGAAGCGAGTGAACATCTCGTCAACAGATTCGCCAGCCAACTGAGCAAAGTTGTCGTACTCTCTACGGTATGTGTTGAAGAGTCTGGACTTGATCTAAGGGTTGCCCTCATGATATCTCAATAGTGTTTGCCAGATCTCCCATGCCGTAGTGAGACTCGAAACCCGCTCAAACTCTGGAAGAGACATACAAGAGAAGAGAATGCTACGGGCTCTTGCGTTTGACGCATGTTGCATAACCTGGGCATCGGTGATCCGAGCCTCAAGAACCACATAGTTCTCATTCTCACAAATCTCCCAAAACTTTGTGTCAAGCCCTTGAAGGTAAGAGGACATACGCACCTTCCAATAGGCCAAGTTGGTTCCATCGAAGTAGGGAGGTTTACCAGCACCTCGCTCCATGTCGCCTTCGCGGATCAAGAACCGTGTAAGGTGTATTGATCCTTAACCGGCTCTGATACCAATTGAGGGACATAGAATGGCGACCGGAGGGGGGGTGAATGGGAGCCAAATAAAAATTCCTTTCGGAAACTTCTATTGCTTGACCCTTGTCCCAAAATCACACCCAAAACATGAGCTCGAGAAAAATGACTCGCACACGACCCAACGAGTGGGTGGACACCTTAGGAAGGACCCTAGAGGTGCAGTGGAGCGGTCGGAGACAGACGAAAACCAACATGCGAAAGAGCCAAGGCAAAACACCCAAACTAGATTTTTGCGGACTGTCCGCCTCACAGGGGCCGGACTGTCCTCCTCACACTTCTTCGACCACGCCGGACTATCCGGGAAAACTGGCAGACTGTCCGCTCGCAAAAGCACCGAAACAACAAGTTTCTGGATAGTTCCCTGGTCCGGTCTCAGACTGTCCGCGCTGGGATGCCGGACTATCCGCGCCCGGTAACAGGGGAGGCTCGGACTGTCCGCGGGCTACTCCAGACTGTCCGCCGGCCAAAGCAGGGAAAACACACTGTTCTGTGTTGCTACTGGACGTGCTACAGGCCACTCGCGGACTGTCCGCGACTTGGCGGCGGACTGTCCGCGGCTAGCTCAGATAAGTGGCCCGAGAGGCCTCTGTCCAAACCCCGAACGGCGGACTGTCCGCGGGTCAGGCCTGGACTGTCCGCAAGTCATTGGACAGAGGCGATTTGGGGGCGATTTTGAATCCCTCCCCAAATCCTTCCACAAATCTTCACCAATAGCCACCAAATTTTGTGGGCATGATCCCAAGGCTATGGAGGAGCAATCCCTAGAGAATCATTGCTCGATTTGGTTCCAATCAATGGGGGTAAAAGGATTTCGGGAAAAACTCCAAAACATAGAACACGAAATAGAAATTGCTTGATCTATGTCCTCACAAGGTTTGGAGCAAAACCCTTCGGTGCAAATCTTCTACTCGTGACACCGCACAACTTGGTTCAAACTGAATCGCAAAACTCGCTCTCAATCAAGAGAAATCATCGCATGAACAAAGAGGATTAAGAGGAGCAAAAACACGATTAATAAAGAACACAAGCAAAGGAGACACAATAACCGAATCAAAGCTGCCATGGCTTACAAAGGGTAAGGCCTCCGATTCCTGACAAAATCAAAGTGCAAATCCTTACACTAGGGACCTCATGAACTAGAGAGAGGAACTAGAGAGAGAGAGAGAGAGAGAGAGGTGGTGCAAATGACTAGAGTTCAAGAGGTGGGATGAGGGATACCCCTTCATCCCCTATTTAACGGGCTTTGGCTATTTCCCAAAGACCCCCTTAGATACATGACCGAATTACCTAGCCCTAAGACATTGTAATCCAAGTCGGTAAATCTCAGCCACTTCTTTGAACGGACGGCCCCGCTTCCTGCCAGGAGTTGTTGTCGCCTCGACGCAACCTACAGGATTCCGCCACGTGCCATCCCCGCTTCCTCGGAAGCTCCGCCTAGGTTTTGAGGCCCAAACCTAGGAAACCCGCCACCGGTAGCTTTGGGCTCAACTACCGAACCCCGACTTTTGAGGCCCAAACTCAGAAACCGTCCTCGGATGGTTTTGAGGCCCAAACCACCAAACCACTCGACTCGAGCCACCTTGTCCTTGCCCGGTCGGACTCCGAGTCCCATGAGCCTCCGCTCGACCCGCTCGTCCGCCATCTTGACTCGGTCGACTCGGTCTACCTCCATGTCTTCTCGCACTCGCCGGTGCCAAGTACTAGCTACCACAGCTAGTCCGCCGATGCCCATGGTCCCTTGGTCCGAGCCTCGCTTCCGCCCTTCACCGCTCTCAGTCCATCAGCACAGCAAGCCTCTACTCGACCTTCTCCACGCCATTGACCACAGTCACTAGGCATAGCACCTGCACACCACAAGTCGATAGACAGGCACACATTTGCTTTCACAAGAGGTTAGTTCAAGCCACTCAAACTGAACCGCTCAAGTGTTTGGCAATCACTCATCATAAAATTGAACAATCATGGGTACTTATTCACCATGTGTTCGCATCCTTACTGTTGACACAAAAAGTGACGTAGCTCAAGTGTTGGGCAATCACTCATCACAAAATTGAACAATCATGGGTACTTATTCACCATGTGTTCGCAGCTTTACTGTTGACACAAAAAGTGATGTACTGCGTCTTACACACAGCAAGCCGGAAAACGTGACTTCAATCGGGTGCCCGGGTGCTTCGAGAACCGAAAACGTGCCAGTCAGTTTGACCTGAAACTAACAAGGGATGAAAGTCATTAGATATAAACTGGAACATGCCGGGTAATACCAGATAGTTCCATATGTACGGCCCTGAAGCCACTTACAACGACATACAACTATGAAAGCTATCTGCCAACTTGTTTTATGGAACGTTCGACTAAAATAGACATGCAACACGCAAATCACTGATTCCCGAACGCGCATGCATGAAACAAAGGACGTGTGAGCGACTCGTAATTGACTATAGGTTAAGGCATAACCAATCTCGGCAATTAGCCGCATTGGGGTCCATGATGAAGGAAACATGTAAGCAAACATGATTAAACTAATCTAAAGCCTGCATCTGCCGCATGACACCCAGCGTCATCAAAGCTTAAACATGGATAGCATGCATGAACCCACAACATGTGACAATCTAGATTCAAACTAATTCGGCTATTTATAGATATGAGATCTACTCATGGAAACAACATGAAAGCAATTCATTATAACATAAATAGACCTATATAGACTAACAAGAGCTGAACCGTATCAATCTAGATTGGGCAAAAGAGTGTTTGCAAATATATAGAGGTATCTAAAAACATGCAACACGATAACTTAATGAATCTATTAGATCTTGCCAAATCTGATAGAGCAGATAACTATCTTGCTTAAGCTAAGCATATCAAGCAAATACCCGCCGCACGGCATCTACTTGCACGCGTAACATAAGTGAAGACTTCTATTGATGCTGTTTTTTTGTAACAGGTCAATATTAAACCAAGTATATTGATCGGTGAAGGAGTTCCTCATCGGCATCAAGGGGCTATCAGTTTCATTACCGATGGAAGCAGAAGAATCTACCGATGGTAGATGTGATAGAAGAAACGTCAAGGGAGAAAAGGAAAGACATTTTCCGATGAGAAAATGTTGCCGATAAAAGTAGAAGAATATTGTCGATAGGAGGGTATTGCTGATGGACGAAGGATGTGGCTGACGTCAGCAGAAAGTTGCCGATGGCAATAAGGGGAAGGTTGCAGATTGGAAAGAGTCTGCTGATGGAAAGTTTCACCATAAAGGAAACAAATAAGGAAACTGGTGATTTCATACTAGTGTTATTGTCGTTGTTTGAGTTCGACTCTTGTACGAGCCATTTTATTTCCTTGAAAATAGGAGTTGTGTTTAGGTATGAGTCGTGTCTGTTTGCAACTCCTATTACCGGAGTATAAATATGTACCCAGGGGCGATGTATCAAGATATACAATATAATACAATCAAACAAATCTATTATTTTCGTCCTACTTTTCTAGCATCTACTTTTTCACATTAGCTATAAGTTTATTTACGAGTTCTTACGACGTCTCGATGGGCTGCATCTACAAGATTTCTGTCGTCTTCGCAAGTTCCGCGTTTTGATCAAGTTGAGCTTTGATGTCCGGGCGCATCGCTGTCGTCTCGTTCAAGCTTGTTCTAGTTATCGTCCTTGTTGATTAACTAGTCAAATCGACTGGCACACCTTTGGATATCGAGTTTGGGTACAAGCCCGGGGTGTTCGCAGATCAGACGCTTTTTGTGTCAACACCTCTTTTGGCACACCTGGTGGGACACTAGATATATCTCTTGATTACGATCATGGGTGATTCTACTGACGTCAATCCAAGGAATGTCATCGAAGTCTCCAAAGCAGATCTGAAAGATGATCAGAAGCGGGCTATGGAGCAGGCTACGGAGGAGTACAAATAGTTGTATCTGAAATCCTTCAGCCTAAATAGGAGTGACGATGCAGTACAGAAGCAAGATCCGCCATTGCCGCGACAGGTCACCTTCGATGTCAATCCTGGTAAGTTACAAGACATGGTTAATACCGCGTTAAATCAAGCATTGATTAACCACTCTACGGTGCTGTCCAATACTGTGTATAATGTTGTCATGCAATCTTTCAAAGAAGGGCAGCCACCTAAGTATGTCGGTCCAGCGTATCATCAACCTGGGTCGGCATCTGCTACAATTTCTTCGGCGGTTCCAGCGTTCCAGCCTATAAATCCTTCTGCCGATGTAGTTACATCGACAAGATCAAGCCATGCAAGCGTCATTCAGCTAAGCACCGATCCAGCGGCGTCAGCAGCATCAGGACAGGTGGTCCCGAACCGGTCGGCTCCCGCTAACTGGTGGGGGTATGGTATGCCTCCAGATTCGTTTGCCGACGCCAAGTTGATCCAAGATAATGCGGCGGGGAAGGCTCCTGTGGAATTGGCGACATCGGCACAACCGATGAGCCCGACGATGCATCAAGCTGCGTCTGCTCCAAACATGCAGGTGCCACCGGGGAGTTGTCAGATGGTCATACCCAAGATGTCTTGCGGGCAACCATCGGCAAATGTGTTGCCGATGCAATAGGATAGGATGGTTATAAACTATCCTATGATGATGGCAAACCCTCCAACGTTGATGTCAGTAAATCAAGGGGGCCCATTCGCTGACTATTCCAGGATGCAGGAACAGCAGGCGCCGGGCAGTTGCCAACTATCGGCAGGTCACATGCCGATAACCCACAACCCTGTGTGGGCCGGTCCAATTCAACAATAGGTGGTGCAATCTGGGTACCAGATAACAGGGGCGCAGCAATATCCTTACCCGGCCATCGTTCAGAATGAGACATCGGTGTATCGGCCAGCGGTGTCCCAATACACCCCAGTTGATGCCCAAGGATATACATCGGCAAGTCAGCCAATGCATAATATTCAGCAAGGTGGTGTTACCCCTGCACCAATTGGGCCATCTTACCCACTACAGAGGCAAGAGGGGGTGTGTCAACTAGTCCAGCCGATGAATGTCCAGTCTGCGCATCGACAGGATCAAGATACATACTAGGCCGATAAGATCGCCAAAGTGATGAAAGAACAGTTTGGTATCAAGCCTAAGGTTAATACGTATTCTTATTGGACGCCATATCCTCCGGCATACGACTTGATTCCTCTTCCGAATTGATACAAGGTGCCAGATTTCACGAAATTTTCTGGCCAAGATGACACGTCGACAATGGAGCATATCCACCGTTTCATTATCCAATGTGGAGAAGCAGCCACCAGAGATGAACTAAAGGTGAGACTGTTTTCGTCATCCTTGTCTGGATCGGCATTTACGTGGTTCATCTTGCTTCCTCCAAACTCTGTAATTACCTGGGCCGATCTAGAGAAGCAATTTCACAGATACTTCTTTTCTGGCGTGTATAAAAAAAGAATTACTGATTTAGTCAAGCTGAAGCAACGTAGTGATGAATCGGTGGAGGGCTTCGTGCAAAGGCTTCGGGACGTGAAGAACAAGTGCTACAGCCTGGTGCTCGACGATCGACAATTGGCAGATTTGGCCTTCCAAGGATTACTGCCACACATCAAAGACAGGTATGCATCTCAAGAATTCGAAAGCCTGAGTCATCTTGTGTAGAGAGTCGCCAATCAAGAGATCAAAGCTTTCGAACCTAGGAAAACCTGGAACAAGAAAGTATCCTTCGTTGAAGAAGAAGAAGATTCTGAATCAGATGAAGGAACCGATGTGGGCGTCGCAGAGTGGGTAAAAGACAAGAAGCAGATATCCTGTCCGTTCGGACAGAAGGAGGCTGAGAGGTTCAGTTTTGACACTACTAAAGCCGATAGGATATTTGATCTCCTGCTTCAAGAAGGGAGAATTAAGTTGGCGCCTAATCAAGTAATTCAATCAGCTGAAGAGCTCAGAAGAATGAGGTATTGCAAATGGCATGATGCGACCTCACACCCACCAATGATTGCAAGGTCTTTAGACAGCAGTTGCAGTAAGAGATCGGGGCTGGACGAATCAAATTTGACAACTCTAAAACCCGGAAGCTGATGAAGATCGACTAGCACCCGTTCCCAAACAATATGGTGGAATCTAGCGGAAAGGTTAAAGTCCTGACGTCGGAAGCCGCCAAGAGGAATACATCGGTGGACCCCAAGCATCAGATAGATGTGCGTGATGTGAAGGGAAGAAGCATGCCGATGATAAACGAGCCAAGCGGGTGGCTGATGAGAGTAATGGCACCGGGAGGTCTCGGGGATACGGCATCATGATCACGCACAGGCAGCCACAACAGGAATATCGGCGCTCTCAAGAGGAGCAATATCGGCAATGGGAGGAAGAAAGGAACCAGGAATGGCGGCAACATAAGGATCATTGGAATTGCCCTTTCTTCATTCATTGTTGGGAAGAAGGCATCAAGCTGCCTACTGCCGATAATTGTCCTGAATGCAATGGATACTATCCCGCCGATCGGTCAGAAAAAAGGTCCCGCTTTGAAAGCCATAGACCGGATTATGCTCGGCCGATCAGGGGAAAGGGATCAGTACATGATCGATTGGGGAGCAAGCTCAGTGTGCAAGATAGGCTTGGCAAGCGTATCCGTCGAGGAGACCTCGAAGAGAAGGCTAATGCAAGGGTACCCGATGAAGAAATATTCTCTAGAGATCCAAATATAAGGGACGACGCAAGCCGACATGATGAGAAGCGGTACCAGCCAGTTTGGAAGACTAAGCTTCCTCAATGGTGTCCCAAGGGTCTGACGAAGGCTCAGAGAAGGAGGATCCAGCGTGAACGCCGGAATGATCTGCAGTATGATGAGAACCCTTCAAAGGGAGGATTTCCAATTTTGGAGTGGAAGCCAAAACATTAGGAAAGGAGTCCATCGGCAGAAGTCAATATGGTTGTTATGTTGCTGATGGAGTTCATGGCACCTACTGATGCTGAAGAAGAAGCTGCTAATATGGCTCAGTTAGTGCTAGATCCGATGGCAGCTGTCTTTGAAAAACCTGCCGATAATGAAAGACAGCATTTGAGAGCTTTGTTTGTCAAGGGCAAAGTCGATGGGGAACCGGTGTCAAAGATGTTAGTCGATGGTGGAGCGTTGATTAATATAATGCCGTATGTCATGTTCAGGAAGTTTGGGAAAGGTGACCAAGACTTAGTCAAGATGGACATGAAGCTGAAAGATTTCGAAGGCAATGTGTCACCAGCTATGGGAGCCGTATGTGTCGAATTGACTATCGGCAGTAAAACTTTGCCAACAACGTTTTTTGTGATCAGTAGCAAGGGGACCTAAAATTTGCTTTTGGGAAGGGATTGGATTCACGCCAACTGTTGCATCCCTTCTACGATGCACCAAAGCCTTGTGCAATTGGTTGGAGACAGGATTGAAGTCATCCGAAGCAAAGTCCCGTCAATTGTTGCATCGGCAGAGTCGGAGACCTTTGAGCAGACTAAGTGCATATCTGGTGAAGCTTGGGATACATAATTCCTCAAGGTGGCCGATTACCAAATTAGACCGATCCAAGCAGTCGGTTCTGAAGAAGAGGTCTAATGGATCAGTTCGCCGATGATGGAAAACTTGGACAGGGGTTCACATCAGCCGATGACTTGCTATAAATAGACATCAGCGATGGTAGTAAACCTAGGCCTACTTTTATTAGTGCTAAGTTAGATTCCCAATGTAAGCAACAATTAACTGATTTGTTAAAGGAATATAAAGATTGTTTTGCTTGGGACTATACAGAAATGCCTGGTTTGGACCAATCAATAGTTGAACATCGGTTACCTATTAAGTCAGGTTTTCAACCACATCGGCAGCCAGCGCGCCGATGCAATCCTAATGTATTGCCTGATATTAAAGCTGAAATTACAAAATTAATCGAAGCTGGATTTATTCGGCAATATTGATATGCCGAATGGATTTATAACGTGATTCCTGTATATAAAAAGAATGGAAAACTTCGTGTTTGTATTGATTTCAGGAATCTCAATAAAGCTACGCCGATGGACGGCTATCCAATGTCGGTTGCCAATCTACTAATTGATGCCTCTGCTGGACATAAGATTATCAGTTTTATGGATGGTAACGCTGGATATAATCAAATATTCATGGCTGAAGAAGATATATCCAAAATTGCTTTTAGATGTCCAGGCCACGTCGGTTTATTTGAATGGATCGTGATGACTTTCGGCTTGAGGAATGCCGGTGCTACTTATCAAAGAGCAATGAATTTTATCTTTCATAAGTATATCGGCACATTGGTCGAAATCTATATTGATGATGTGGTGGTGAAATCCAAAGACTTTCAAAAACATCTTGCCGATCTACGAAAATTTTTGGAATGCACAAGGGAGCATGGACTTAAGATGAATCCAAATAAGTGTGCGTTTGGCATATCGGCAGGTCAGTTCCTAGGGTTCATGTTGCATCAAAGGGGTATAGAGATTGGCAGAAAATCCATTGATGCGATTAACAAGGTGGTTGCTCCTATGAACAAAACTGTGCTGGAATCTTTGATCGACAAGATTAATTTTATCAAAAGATTTATATCTAATTTGTCTAGGAAGATTAAATCTTTTAGCCCATTATTGAAGCTGAAAGCCGATCAATAATTTATATGGAGAGAGGAGCAGCAATTGGCTTTGGAAGAAATTAAGAAATATCTGGTGAATCCTCCGGTGTTAATTCCGCCTCAACATGGGAAACCCTTCAGATTGTATTTGTCTGCCGATGACCGTGTTGTTGGGTCGGGCTTGGTTCAAGAATTTGAGGGGAAAGAACGTGTGATTTATTATTTGAGTAGGAGGTTGATGGACGCTGAAACCAGGTATTCGGCCGTTGAGAGATTGTGTTTATGTTTGTACTTATCTTGTACCAAATTAAGGCATTATTTGCTATCGGCCGAATGCACCGTCATGTCTAAGGATGATGTGGTTAAGTATATGCTGTCAATGCCAATTTTGAGTGGGAGGATCGGCAAATGGATTTTGGCGCTGTCAGAATTTGATCTAAGGTATGAATCAGCTAAGGCTGTTAAAGGACAGGTGATGACTGATTTTGTTACTCAACATTGTGGTGCGCTCAATTCCGTAGAAATTGCTCCTTGGACTCTATTCTTTGATGGTTCCACATGTAAGGAAGGAGCAGGTATCGGCGTTGTGTTGGTTTCACCCCGAGGGAAAAAGTATGAAATCTCATTGCCGATTGTTGCTACTTCGACGAATAATCAGGCTGAATACCAGGCGTTGCTGAAGGGGTTGGAGTTGCTCAGAGATGTACGTGCCGATGTCGTTGAGGTCTTTGGGGATTCTATGTTGGTAATCAATCAGTTGATTGGAACATATGAATGCCGAAGTGATATTTTGATTGAGTACCATGGAAAGCATTTGCAATTGTTGAAGGAATTCATAGAGTACCGTCTTGAGCACATTCCCAGGTTGCACAATGAAGAAGCCATCCGATTGGCGCAACATGCTATGGGGTATCAGCCGATTCAAGAGGTGATGACATCGGTAACAGTTACCAATGACTGGAGAAGAGAGATTGTCGATTACTTAAGAGATCCGTCTAGGAAAGTTGAAAGGTGGTTAAGGTTTCAAGCTACCAAGTATGTGCTCCTTGATGGCGAATTGTATTATCGGACGATTGATGGAGTTTTGCTCAGATGTATTGACGGAGAAGAGTCAAAGAGGTTGATGGGTGAAATTCACGAGGGGGTATGTGGAGCGCATCAATCGGCATTTAAGATGAAGTGGATGATTAGGCGAAATGAGTATTATTGGTCGATAATTCTTGAGGAGTGTTTTAAGTACTTCAAAGGGTGTCAAGATTATCAGAAATTTGGCAATGTCTAGAGGGCGCCTGCGTTGGCGATGAATCCTATAATCAAGCCTTGGCCGTTTAGAGGATGGGCCATCGATCTCATCGGTCAAATTTATCCGTTGTCGAATAAAGGGCATAAGTTCATACTTGTTGCTACCGATTATTTCACAAAGTGGGTTGAAGCTATCCCTTAAAGAATGTGACATCTGCAAACATGATAGATTTTGTGAAAGAACACATTGTTTATCGATTTGGTATTCCTCAGACTATTACAACCGATCAAGGAACTATGTTTACATCGGGGGAGTTTGACGAATTTGCTACAAGTATGGGGTTTAAAGTTTCGAATTCATCTCCTTAATATGCTCAAGCTAATGGTCAGGCTGAAGCAACTAATAAGGGGATAATTAAGCTCATCAAGCGCAAGATTGAAGAGAACCTTAGAAGATGACATACAGTATTGAATGAAGCTCTGTGGGCACGATCAATCTACTAAGGTTTCGCCGTATCAATTGGTGTATGGACACGATGCTGTTCGGCCTTGGGAGATTAAAATTGGTTCTAGGCGATTATTTTCCCAAGACCAATTGACAACCGATGAGTATGACATTCTTATGAAAGATGAATTAGAAGATCTAGCAGGTCATCGGTTGAAGGCTTTAATCAATATCGAAGAGAATAAGAAGATGGTTGCTCGGTGGTATAACAAGAAAGTAAAATTTAAAGAGTTTGCCGATGGTGATCTGGTATGGAAGCTAATTTTACCGATCGGGACTAAGAGTTCGAGGTTTGGAAAATGGTCTCCTAATTGGGAAGGTCCTTTTCGGATAAGTCAGTCCGCTCCAGGTAATGCTTATATTTTGGAAACACTTGAAGGCGTTGCATTCTCTAGGGCAATCAACGGTAAATATTTAAAGAGATACTACCCCAGCATTTGGATAGATGCATAATATAAGCATAAATGCCGATGGAAGAGGTTTCATGCAAAAACATCGGCCGAAAACATGTTAATATTATATTACAGGCGAGATCAGTCGTAAGGTTCATAGTTGTCAATATAAATTACAACAGATTGGATGGATGAGATCGCACGCAGGCGAATTTGATTCGTCTCCTCTATTTCCCTAGCATCGTCATCGGCAGAACCCTCAATTGTCTTGATCTTCCTCTTTAACAAGAGAGCTTCACGAGCATTGGCATCTCTTTCTTGTTGAAGAGTTTTAGCAGCATCAGGCAGTTGAGTCTTCTTCTGGCTAGCCGAATTAAGAGCTTCATCTACCTTCTTCAGCTCGATAAGTAGTGTCTCTCTTTGTGCCAATATGTGGGCAATTTCTTGTTCAAGCTCAATACTGGAAGCTTCCAAGCGGCCGATGTCCTTGTGCTTTTCATCAGCTAATTGCTTGAACTAGAGCATCTCTTGTTCAAGCTTTGATTGAGCGGCCCTATCGGCAATGCGGCGTAAAGCTCGTTGATATTGAAGTTGTCAGCTCTCGAGGAACGCTGCTTGGAATAGAATTTCTTCGACATTGGTAGGCAGATGACCTTGAATTTCCTTGAAAGCTATCCTTACTGCGTTAGAGTCTTGAACTAGTTCGGAGGTGTTTTGCTGTAGTAAAGATAGCAGTGTTTTGAGCTTGGATTTCATTTCTGCCGATATAGCAGCTGATGGTGGGGCAGAACTTTCTTCTTCTTCGTCGTCATCTGGGAGGTTGATAGCGAAGGAAAATAGGCTGTTTGGAGAATCTTGGGCCTGGAAACAAGAAAATTAGAGTTCGCCAAATCATAAGTTGTGCGAGTTTATGATAGTTAGTTTACCATATTCAGGCGGATCTCTTGCCTCGGGCTTGGCGGAGCGGATGGCGTAGCTACATCTTGAAGATCGGCAACAGTTGCCGATGCACTTGCTTCAGTAGGAGAAGAAATTGGCACTGGTGCTGGTGCTGCTTCTGTTGTTGTAGCCGATTCTTGTAGCAATGGTGATGTCCCTTGGTCAAGGATTTCGTCCAATGCTGAAGTTGGTGTCGATGCCAATGTTGTTACAGCTGGCTCTGACAGCGATGGTACTATCTCCTGGATAGGGATTTCAGCCTGTGGCTGATCGGGGATAGTCACCGATGCTGATTCTGTTGGTACATCTCTAGAGGGTTGAAGAGTTGTAGCCGTCGATGTCGATGGAGCCGATGTTTTCTTACGTTTCGGTCGAGGAAGGTTACTTGAAGAGCCTTGACGCTTCAACTTTCGTGATTGGGGGGCATCAGCAGTTTGAGAAGCTCGTATATTTGAAATAGCTGCCAATACGTTTGCTGGCTACAGAAAAGAACGACTGATGTAAGTTGAAAGTAAAATAAGTATTACCGATGAATATTTGTAATCGGTAAATGAAGGCATTACTACAAAAGCTTGTGCCAGAATAGAGGCAGCGGTCGATGGGGTAGCGGCAGTCCTAGTAGTTGATTTGGAGTTAAAGGTAACCTTGGTTGTCTTTGGATACATGGTAGCGGCGAATGAAGGAGCCTTGCTGCCGATTACCGATGTAGGGTTCATCGGTCGCAAGTGGAAGTATTTGCCACTCCTGCTCTTTTTGTGGATTAGATCATTAACCTATTGTCAAGGGAATTGGTTACGAAGTATATTATGGAGAAATATTAAGAAAATTACTGAAAATAGAACTTACCGCATCATCAGGAATTACACAGTCATCATCAATCTGGTGCCGATAATAATGTGATGATATTGCGAATAGTTGATCTTTCCATTCTTGCCACCAGGACTTGTATATTTCAGTCATGAAGGATATCGGTCCCCAAGAAGACAGGTCAATATTCGTTATATCGGCATGAGGAGGGAGATTGACAATTTTGTTCCAGTCTATGGCACTGGAGAAAGTCTCTCTCGGCTTTGTCACCCTGGCATAGCTGAATTTGATCGGCAATTGACCAAATGCTAGTTGTCTTGCTGTTGCCGATGGGTAGTAAAATTCATAAGTCGGAGAGGTGTTCTTTCTAGTCCCGAAGATGTTGACTGGGATGGCTCGAGGAGTGATTGCAGTTTTCATAAGTCCGTAATTATGAGGTATATTCCCATCGGTAATATTGAAGGAAAGGGGGAATCGGTTATCCTCATCAATGTAAGGCCACTAGGCTCGCTCTGTGGCAGAGATTCCACAGTAAAATCTTTGGAAAAACAAACCGAATTGTCCTCTGTTGGCGTCGGTTCTTGGCAAAACTATCAAAGCTTCCCCAAAGTTGAGTGGAGAATGGGTTGCCGATTTATCCTTAGGAAGCATGTAATCTTCGGATAATTCTCTCGGGAATTGCTGACTGAATAAGTCAAAGTGAAGAAACTTGTGCATATGGGCGTTTAGCCATAAATTGACAAACCACCAAGGACCTCCGAGGTTGTCGATAGGTTCGTCCAATAGCAGTTTTTTGCATACTTGATGCAGAAGGTGATAGACTGAGCCTAGGAGATATCGGCCAAGAGGAAGACTCCCGTGGGTCAAAACTTCTGCTACGGAGAGATACATGCTTGTAGGTCCAACTGTTTTGCCGCAAAAGACAAACTTCTCCAGCCACATGTTCAAGAAAATGGCGTGCTCCCTTTGGCCTACCGATCCAGTCTGTTGGTATTCCTTGATATACCCAGTCCAACCACCGATATTGCGGGTGTTTACCCGATGTTCGGCCTTCCTCTGGAAAGGAGCGATAGTATCGGCAGAAGAAATATGAAGGCCAGTAAGCATGTATACATCGGCAAGTGTTGGAGTGGCTGGTCCATGTCTGAATATGAATGCATTCATTGTATTGGACCAGAAGTAAGAAGCGGCTATCATCATATTTTCATTTTTTGCCATATCGGCAAGTGATAGCCTGATGCAATGGTCTATACTGTGTTTTGACCAATAGACTTGTTGTGACCTAACCATTCTAAGATACCAGTTCTTCCATCCTTTGGTGTGTTTGGGCCATAAGCGGAAGGTATCTGTCCATAACCCTAGGTTGAAGCATTCAGATCTGAAAGGGATGTGATTGGTTTCTGCATTGATAAGATCGGTTGGGTCGGGATTACCCATCGGACCCAAACAGCAAAGGTGTGCTTGGTTAGTTGGAATTACTACTCAGTCACGTATTTCCTAGATTCAGAAATAGAAAGAGGAAAAGGAATTACGAGGTGCATGCGGAAATAAGTTACGAAGCAGTATGAGAAAGGAATTACAAAGGATGAAACGAAGAAGGAAGAAATTACCCTCGGGACGTCAACGTTGATTGCCATCAGGAATTTCTTGCGAAGATTGTGCTTTCTGATGGAGGAAAAAGACCGCCGCTGCAATAGTGCTCTGAAATGTGCTTGCTGATGGAGGAGGAAGACCGCCGTTGAATAATGCTCTGAGAGGAAGACGAAAGTGTGGACTCAGGGTAAAAAGGAGAATGGATGGTGATCTTTATATGCCTAGGTCAAAGGGCGTTTTGGAGTTTTATTTCCTTTCTGGCTGAATGGGAATATAGGAGGATATCGTAGTGATTCGCGTGGTAGTCAAGGGATTGTAACTGTTGATGCTACTGTTGAAGGAGTTGTTGGTAACTTGCAGTTTTCAGGCGCGGTAATCAAGATGATTGCGCGTTTTGGAGGGAAAAGAGCAAATTTCAGCGCATAAGATATTTTATACTCTGAAATTGGGGGGCATGTGTTGACGCCGTTTTTTTGTAACAGGTCAATATTAAACCAAGTATATTGATCGGTGAAGGGGTTCCTCATCGGCATCAAGGGGCAATCGGTTTCATTACCGATGGAAGCAGAAGAATCTGCCGATGGTAAATGTGATAGAAGAAACGTCAAGGGAGAAAAGGAAAGACATTTGCCGATGAGAAAATATTGCCGATAAAAGTAGAAGAATATTGTCAATAGGAGGGTATTGCTGATGGACGAAGGATGTGGCTGACGTCAGCAGAAAGTTGCCGATGGCAATGAGGGGAAGGTTGCAGATTGGAAAGAGTCTGCTGATGGAAAGTTTCATCGTAAAGGAAACGAATAAGTAAACTGGTGATTTTATACAAGTGTTATTATCGTTATTTGAGTCCGACTCTTGTACGAGCCGTTTTATTTCCTTGAAAATAGGAGTTCTATTTAGGTATGAGTCGTGTCTGTTTGCAACTCCTGTTACTGGAGTATAAATATGTACCCAGGGGCGATGTATCAAGATATACAATATAATACAATCAAACAAATCTATTATTTTCGTCCTACTTTTCCAGCATCTACTTTTTCGCATTAGCTATAAGTTTATTTACGAGTTCTTATGACGTCTCGACTAGGTGCATCTGCAAGATTTCCGTCGTCTTCGCAAGTTCCACGTTTTGATCAAGTTGAGCTTTGACGTCTGGGCGCATCACTGTCGTCTCGTTCAAGCTTGTTCTAGTTATCGTCCTTGTCGATTAACCGGTCAAATTGACTGGCACACCTTTGGATATCGAGTTCGGGTACAAGCCCGAGGTATTCGCAGATCAGACGCTTTTTGTGTCAACAACTTCTTGATTATCAAGCAAAGATCCGTCGCACGATCATTGATAATAAACAAGACTAATTGCATTAATACCTAAATCCACCACATGATACTAGACATGATAACAAGGTTGCCAAGACTTATAGAGGTCGACGGATCGATGATTCCTCTCGAAGAACTCGACGACACGACAAAAGGGACTCGAAGTTGGCACGGGGCCGATTGTATTGATCCGAGAGATGATTTTTTACAATGGCCAAGGGTTTATATTTATACCCGTGGGCTGATGACTTTTGGCTAACCGACATACAAAACTCACGTATCTAAATAAAAGAAAATAATAAAATATATAGACTCTACGATTTCCTTACTAGCAGAGTCAACTCCCTTGCACTTGGGCCAATGCGGTTGATGTCGTGGCCTTTCCAAGAATAATTAGAGACGTGCTTGACCTTCCAAGTATTAATATCTGATCAGCCATGTATATACATATACGTATATGACATATATCCTTTTGATCCTCGTATATGTGTATATATCTTGATTTTTCTTTGCACTTTCCTTCGGATGTCACATGTAGCATGCACTCATATCTCTCTTTCTTTAAATCTTCTCCATATGCATGCAGATTACAAAATAATATTCTTTGGCCACCGAGCAATTCTTGAACGTCACAACTCAGCTTCCTTTGAATAATATCCTCGGCTACTGAAGGTCAATGGCTGATTCCTTTCCTTCTTGGCATGGATCCAAGCACGACCAATCACAAAGCTTCATGTTTCCATCCGAGACATGTATATTTTCTTAAATAGCTTGGCCAAATATTTTCCTCACGTGTAATCTCAAGTATATAGATAGACTGTAACAAAACCATCTTTCTCGGCATAATTTCATAAATAATAATCCATATACTGTTGCCTGAACGTGACGCATATCGCGGCAATATTTCTCGACAAACCAAATTCTGGTGTCAAGACAGGCCCTCCTAGTTCGGAGTATGAATGTCATGCTTCGAACTATTTCAATCTGGTGGTTTTCTTCAAAGAGCCGAGAAACCCGCGAGCAACAATAGCATGTTCTTACCACATTTCCATGATCTTGCCTGTAAAAACAATTCTCCAATACATGTGGAAATAGGTTAGTAGTAAATGCATATGTGTACAAATATTATAGTTCTCCATTTTGTGTTGATCAGGAGACACTACAATGCGACTACATCTCAAGAGTATCATATTTATAACTAAGACTTCTCTTAAATTCGAGTAAAATGGTATTATACCCATCCTTCTTTCTCTTCAACCATGGGGCTTTTAGTTTGAACTAAGTCTGTTAGCAAATCATAAAACAAAACAAAAATAGAATTGCTTATCTTTCATTCTTCGAACACCTTTTCTTCTGGAGTGTTTTTTTATATTTATCCTTCTCGGTTTCGGTGAACACTTGTCCGTCATTTTTATTTCCGAGTATGAAAGGCATATCAGATAATATTGCAAAGTCAAAAACCGAACCATAAGGAGATAGAAGTCATATACTTAGATTAAGAA
The DNA here is from genome assembly GCA_022036555.1 of Microstegium vimineum. Classification (NCBI taxonomy): domain Eukaryota; kingdom Viridiplantae; phylum Streptophyta; class Magnoliopsida; order Poales; family Poaceae; genus Microstegium; species Microstegium vimineum. The sequence goes on along the minus strand of CM039129.1, from coordinate 13,288,714 downwards.
GTATGAGTAACATATTTTTTTTATTTTTTTATGTCATTCTTTCTAGTCATTTTAGAATATATGAGGCTACTGGGCCTTTGGCCATCTTTTTCTCAGTTATGGAGGACACGTGCCCGTCGCTTTATTTCTGAGTTTTTTTTATTATTATTTAATATATTTTTAGAACAAAAATAGCCTCACATACTTTAATTAAAGAAAGATTGCATGTACAAGATATTTACGAATCTTGATCTTGGGAATATGACTATAATCTCACTAATGGTCACAAGAACTTGACAAAGCTCAAATATGATATTTAACTAAGTTTATTTTATAAAAATTCTCCAGAATTAAAGTACTTCTCAAAATAAAATCATAGCATATTGTATCCTCATTCATATTCCATAATCACTTTCGGACAAAGTTCAACCTCATACAACCCACAAATTTCAAAGATTTCCAGATAAATATTATAACCACTAAACCCAAATTCTAAAGAAATCGAGGCTATAAACTAGACACAGGTGACAGAGCATCTATTTATCATTTCAAAAATGAATAAACTAAAACACTTATATCACATATTTATAGAGTGGAATTATATTCTTTATTTTAACTATTTGGATGGTATGTTTTTCCTATGAAAAATTGTTCATAAAAACAAGAAAGAACATGCAAGCCAACCGTACCTCATACTTGAATGTAGGTTCTTCCATCCTGAGTCGATCATGCCGATTTTACATGCTTGCCAAACCTGCGTGCGACTCCTCTGTCCCTCCTGCTGTCAGTGGCATGGCGATCGGCTGCAGACTCCTCCGTAATATATTGGTTAACAGCATCTTGAGTTCCTTTTTTCTATATAGCATGCCAATCCTTTCGAACCTATGACTGTTCATCCGTTTTAGCCAATTAGGAGCTGCCCCCCAAGTATACGAGTATAACCGGCTGTCTGCATATCATGAACATCGGTTTCTCCCTCTTTTTGATCTGTCTATATTACATCTATTTTGGCCGATGCACTATTGAATTTTGTGCATTGCGGCCGTGATGCATGCCAAGTCTTCTTTTAGAGAATGATTATTAATCATCTTCTAGATTCGTCCTTGGGCATGTTTATCTTGATCGGCTTTGAAATTACAGTGCCGAACATCCCGCCGAACCAATTGTGGATGACCTTGATGAAATCATCAATAGAGCACTTTCCCGGGCCGACTAATACGTATGTTATGAGGTAACGAACTCCCCTGAGTCGGCCTTTGCATAACCTGGTGACCGCTATGATAGTGTTTGCTTCCTTGATCGGCTATAGCGCATACCGAGCACCTGACTTGATATCCTTTTCCTTGATTGCTTTCTTGGCTGATTGGCTTCCCAGTCTAGCCAATCGGCCACAGACTTTTTGGCTCGTATGACTACTGATGACCAGCTGCTTCCTGGTGATGCGACCAAACTCGTCACTGAACCTCCTTGCATCTTCTAGTAATTCTTGTCTTGTTTTCATCAATCTATGCCATGTATGCACGCATCCGTGAATAGCAAATGAATGTGAAATAGCCGCCTTCCACTGATCTGACCTTCTCTTGCTTGCATCGGCTGTTGAAATCGGTTATCATAGCCCGAAACCTCCTGCACCATGTACGCAATGCTTTGATTCAAAATTAGTAGCCGATTTTTACATTCCATCGGCCGATTCTTCTAGATTAATAATCCTGGCATCTGTTTGCTTTGATTGGGAAGGTAGAGAGTTCTAGACCAAAGAGCGAGTAGTAGATGGCCATATATGAATTCCTCTAACGCTTGCACTTCCAAAGATATGTAAAATTAACTTCTGCCTAGTTAACCGGCCTACATGTGCATATATCTTTTATAAGCCAACTTAATCTTGACTTCCAGCTGGCTTTCTTTTCTGTGTGCACCATTAAAGTCACATGACATACATGTCTGAAGCTCCGGACTAGCCATGGTTCAATAAAATACTCCGGACATACTTCTTCCCATATACTATGACTCTTAAAATAGTGTAGAAAAACATGCTTGATAAAATAACCGATGCGACTAAGCCATTAGTCGATCGGCTGATTCCTCTTCTAGACAATGGACTGCTTGTTCTAGAATCATCAATCTGAGCTCTTCATTGGTTCCCATGGTTCAGAGCCAGCTTCGGTCCCATAAGATGAGAGATCCTTGAACCTTGTATTAGAGGCTTCATCTATGGCGACCACACTGCAAGTAGCCAATGTGTCTTTTCTTAGATCCATGGTTCTCGGTCATCATATTCTATGACTTTGTGTCACCATCGGCTGTCAGATTATTTCCTCTTATCTAGATCAAGTTTTCTGATCTCGTCGCTCTCCAGTCCCACATCAATAGGAGCCGATATCTTTGATGATTTGGACTGTAATTATGATCAGCTATATCTAGAGATCACAAACATTGGCAGATATTGAGTTCTGACAGGTTTCCATGTGCATTGCGGTCAGCATGATTTAGCCGATCATGACTGTATCGGCTGTTCAGAGCACCCGCGTCTCTCAGTATTTCCGCGTCGCAAGCTGTTGAGGTACCACTGCCAATGGCTGCATCCTCGTGAGCCGGTTACGTCTGCTTGGTCAATCTTGGATTCAAAACACCTCCATAAGACGATGTGTCCAACACAGAAGCCGGGAGGATCCCAATTTAATATTGCACCCCCTTCCAAATATTAACTGCCGATGAAACCTTTATTTCATTAGTCGATTGTCTCACCCATGGTTTATCGGCTATTGAACCCTCCGGTTACCTTGCATCAACTTTCTTCTATATTCAATCCGGACAAACATTTCTAGGATCTTTATGGATTGAGCAACAGGCCCTAGGCGTAGCGACACCGGCAATAAGATAGCCGACTATTGTCTGCTCCATACTTTATTTTTACGCTCATGGCCGGCTGATCGGTTGCTAGCTTGATCGTCTAAGCAGACGGACCGAAGGTGTTGACCATAATTGAGGGAAAGGTATTCAGGAAAGCGGTATGATGGTTCCTTATAGTATCACTTATAGCTTTGTGAACCACTTCAACCACTTTCCGTGCGTCCTCTTCTTTAGTGTAGTCAATCTGATGCGGGAGGAGAGTTCTCGGGAGCGACTGTTTCTGAAAAACCTTACTGCTTTTATTCTTTGAGAAGGACAGCAAGCACTTGTCTTGAAACTCATTGCATGCCTGCTGAACCGTAGCCCTCAGGTCTTCAGGCAACTCCTCCATAGTCACATTCAGAACCTCGGTATTGTCGATGTCAGGCATCTTGAAAATATGGTGTGTCCCACCGAGCATGCCAAAAAGTGTGTTGACACAAAAAAGTGACGTACTGCGTCTTACACACAGCAAGCCAGAAAGTGTGACTTCAATCGGGTGCCCGGGTCCTTCGAGAACCGAAAACGTGCCAGTCAGTTTGACCTGAAACTAATAAGGGATGAAAGTCATTAGATATAAACTGGAACATGTCGGGTAATACCAGACAGTTCCATATGTACGGCCCTGAAGCCACTTACAACGACATACAACTATGAAAGCTATCTGCCAATAGGTTTTATGGAACGTTCGGCTAAAATAGACATGTAACACGCAAATCACTGATTGCCGAACGCGCATGCATGAAACAAAGGACGTGCGAGCGACTCATAATTGACTATAGGTTAAGGCATAACCAATCTCGGCAATTAGCCGAATTGGGGTTCATGATGAAGGAAACACGTAAGCAAACATGATTAAACTAATCTAAAGCCTGCATCTGCCGCACGACACCCAGTGTCATCAAAGCTTAAACATGGATAGCATGCATGAACCCGCAACACGTGACAATCTAGATTCAAACTAATTCGGCTATTTGTAGATATGAGATCTACTCATGGAAACAACATGAAAACAATTCATTATAACATAAATAGATCTATATAGACTAACAAGAGCCGAACTGTATCAATCTAGATTGGGCAAAAGAGTGTTTGCAAATATATAAAGGTATATAAAAACATGCAACACGATAACTTAATGAATCTATTAGATCTTGCCAAATCTGATAGAGCCGATAACTATCTTGCTTAAGCTAAGCATATCAAGCAAATACCCGCCGCACGGCATCTACATGCACGTGCAACATAAGTGAATACTTCTAGATTATCAAGCAAAGATCCACCGCACGATCATTGATAATAAACAAGACTACTTCCATCAATACCTAAATCCATCGCATGATACTAGACATGATAACAAGGTTGCCAAGACTTACGGAGGTCGACGGATCGATGATTCCTCTCGAAGAACTCGATGACACGACAAAAGGGACTCGAAGTTGGCACGGGGCCGATTGTATTGATCTGAGAGATGATTTTTTACAATGGCCAAGGGTTTATATTTATACCCATAGGCTGATGACATTTGGCTAACCGACATACAAAACTCACGTATCTAAATAAAAGGAAATAATAAAATATACAGACTCCACGATTTCCTTTCTAGCAGAGTCAACTCCCTTGCACTTGGGCCAATGCAGTTGATGTCGTGGCCCTTCCAAGAATAATTAGAGACTTGCTTGACCTTCCAAGTATTAGTATCTGATCAGCCTGTATATACATATACGTATATGACATATATCCTTTTGATCCTCGTATATGTGTATATATCTTGATTTTTCTTTGCACTTTCCTTCGGATGTCACGTGTAACATGCACGCATATCTCTCTTTCCATAAATCTTCTCAATGTGCTTGCAGATTACAAAATAATATTCTTTGGCCACCGAGCAATTCTTGAACGTCACAACTCATAAGCTTCCTTTGAATAATATCCCCGGCTACTGAATGTCAACGGCTGATTCCTTTCCATCTTTGCATGGATCCAAGCACGATAAATCACAAATCTTCATGTTTCCATCCGAGACATGTAGATTTCCTTAAATAGCTTGGCCAAATATTTCCCTCATGTGTAATCTCCAGTATATAGATAGACTGTAACAAAACTATCTTTCTGGGCATAATTCCATAAATAATAATTCATATACTGCTGCTTGAATGTGGCGCATCTCGTGACAATATTTCTCGACAAACCAAATTCTGGTGTCAACACTTACACAAAGCAAAAGAGGGAGAGCAGGTAACCAAAGGTGGTCGGCCATCCCCCTAAAGTGGGGATTCCACTCATGCTTTTTATAGTGCTTGGTGAAAGGTGAAAGATGTGATATGATGTGATCAAAAGCAGAGCTAAAGTAGTGAAGATTCTCCTCTTTACACACAGAGTAGTGGGGGACAAAGGTATGTCATGCTTTCATTGAAGGTGATTTATGTGTTTTCTTTTTCAAAGCATGACAAAGTGAAAGTGGTAGGTGTCATGATTCCCCACTTTGGACAAGGAGTAGTGGGAGACAAAGATGTGTCATGCTTCAATCAAAGGTGATTGATGTGTTTTCTTTTTCAAAGCATGACAAGACAAAAGAGATGTCCCCTAAAGATAAATCTGATTTTTGAAAGTCTCACTACTCAAATCATGAGATTCTTGGACAAAGGATGGTGGGGACAAAAGAGGATGAACATGGGTCATCTAGGGTGGTCGGCCGACCCCCCTAGGCCTCCATTTTTTTTCTTTTTTTTATGAAGATCACAGTGTGTTACCCTTTTTAATTAAGCCAAGTTAGGGTGCATATGGTGGTCGACCAACCCCCCTATGGCCCTATCTTTTGTCCAATTTCAGAGCTAAACTAATTCTTAAGTTTTATTTAATCTCACTTTATTTTTTTTTCCTAAATTTTAAGCATGAAAGAAATTAAAGGTTTGAACTAAATGAAAGGAGGGAAATAAAAGATAACTACCGACTTACCTTTCAGTGAAGGCTCCTTGATTTTAAGTCCTCGGAGTAGGACTCTCCTTCCTGTTCATTCCTCGGGTGCATTTGATGGCTCCCGAGATGGAAACCGTGGTGTGTGCACCTCCTTTGCTTTCCAAACCTGCCTTGGATTGGCGGGTTCGTTCTTCTTGAGTTCCTTGATCTTGATCGTCGGGTATTGCTTCTTTTTGTGCGGAGCTTGAACTCTTCTTTTTGGTGGATCTGGCCCGATCCAACGTAGATGACCGCGTTGGTGGTGTTGAGGAAGGGTCTTCCCAAGATGACGGGTACTTCCACGTTAGCTCCCATGTCTAGGATGATGAAGTCGGTGGGGATGTACTCGTCTTGGATGTTCACCAAGATATCCCTTGTGAGTCCCTCGGGAAACCTTATGGTTTGATCTACCATCTGCAAGCGAACACATGTAGGGACCATAGGTCCTCCTAAGAGATTATCATATGTTACCTTTCACATGATGTTGACGCCCAATCCAAGATCGCAGAAGGCGGTGTGGAACGTTTGTTTCCCAATTGAGCATTTGATTGTCGGGTGGCCTGGATCCTCCTTCTTCATGATGAAGGGAGAATCGAGAAGATAGCCCCAATAGGAACGAAGTGGAGGCTTACCGAATCTCGTTGTGACCATATTCACATGCTCAATTGAATCCTCTGGTTTCCCAGGAATCTTACCTTGTTCCATAGATGGCATAGTTGCTGCTAATTGAGCTAGTTGGGTTTCTAGAATTTTATTAAAGCTTAATTGATTTTTCATGGTAGTTGTAAAGATATCCATTTTCTCACCAAAATTTTCAATAACTTTATCAGTGGCAATCATCTTTCTATTTATACCACCATTAATCTTTGATTTCCCAAGAACAAGATCTTTTAATGAAGGTTGGTTATTATAGGAATTGTAATTATTGTAATTTCTATTACCTCCATTACCTTGGTAGAAGGGGCGCGAATTCCAGCTTCCTTGTTGTTGGGGTCGAAACCCGTTGTTGTTGTTGTTGCTGATGCTGTTGTTGTTGCTGATGAAATTCACGTCCTCCTTCGAAGTCTCGGGGCAATTGTTGCCTGAGTGATCATTGCCTCCGCACATCTCGCACCATGGATCAACTTCGATAGCTTGTGTGGCGGCGATGGGGTAGATGGCCTCTCGTTCCTTCTTGGAATGTTCTTCTATTTTCTTCATCAAGAGGTCCATCTTCTAGGTGGTGGCTTCTTATTTGTGAGCGTAGAACCATTGCTTTGCCTTCCCCAACAATGAGAATGGTAAAAGGCAAAGACAAATGGTGTAAAACGCCACTCCTTTGATCATGCCACACACCTCCATGAAGTGTTTGAGATGGGAAGTAACATCCTTATGGGACTTCCCACTAAATGGGTTGGTGTGCACTAGGTTAGTTAAGGCTAGCTTCAGCTTGAGGGTAGCACTCCCTGTATTAACTTCAGGTCCTCGCGCCACGTGAGCGACTGACAGGACCGAAAAGTCGGAAATAGCCTCCTGAGCCATAGCTTGCTTGATAAACGAAGTATAGCCTCCTTCCTTGAGTAGATCCAAATTCGAGATGAACTTTTGAGGGAACACTAGACGGTGTCTAGAGTTCCTTCGGAAGCTCTCAAGATTTTCTAATGTGGTTGCTCGAAAGTCGAACTCACTCATACAATGCATTGCTTCACAATTAAGAGAAACAAAGGCAAGGGGTAATGCCCCTATGACTAATTGATAACTAAGTTAACAAGACTCTCTGGATTCAATCTAATTAAAATTTCTTGGCTAAGCTTTCCCCGGCAATGGCACCAGAAATGCTTCTTGGTATTTCTTATGACTATTGGATAAATCCGCAAGCGCATAGATTATACCGTTGTAGCACTTGACCTAGGAGTATTCCAAGGTATCGTAATTTATATTTTCCCAAAGGAAAGCTTTGCTAGAAATGATAATTGGATAGAGATCCTAGAGAGCACCTCAACTTAGTACCAACTAGTATAGAGGGGTAAACGATATATGTGATAGGAAGGGATTGATGAATGAAGAAGCTACGATAAAAGATACTTAGAAAGGACTAGATAGACTAGCTAGGTGGGAGGACAACGAGAGAGTATAAGGACTCCTAAGTACTTCACTCTACTTCAATATACTTAGCCAATTAACTAGTCTAAACACTATAGTCTGTCTCCTCAATACAAGTATGCTAGGCGAGGGATAGATCAGTAGGAGGACAAAACTCCTACCGGACCGCACCCTCTTCTTACGGGGGCCTTATATTTTAAGAACTTGCCTATAAACACGTGGTGGAATACAACGACTAGACAAGGTTGTCACCTCTTGCTAGCTACCACAAACAATCCGTGCAACAAGCGATAACCACATGTGAGATTAAGTATAAGAACCACGCTTACACCTATTCTTACTACTCTAATCGTGTATACGACAACTAGAGCACCCTATAACAGGCGATGATCGCATACAGGAAAGGCCACAAGGATCTCAATCTAGTTTATAACAACTAATTAACAAGATAAACCACAACAATACTATAGCAAGTATAATATTGCACAAAGTAAAGACTAAGTAAAGTAAATAAGGAATATTATATTGAATAAGTAAAGTCTTACAAAAGGGAAAAGATACAAGAGCTTATACCAGATCCTCCGGGAAGACAACTTCGGAAAGCCCGAGCAAAGCTCAACTCAACTCTAACTCCCACACTAGAGAACACCACTTGACTGATCTCCACTTGATAACAACAGTGGTTTGTATCGATTACATCATGATTAGAGAGGGAGGTCTAGGCCTCTATTTATAGTGGGGGGTGGAGTAGGGGCTACTCCAGCACCACGTCAGCGATCCAAGGAGCTTCAATCCTCCTCCCTTGGATCAAACCGCCTAGAATGGACGGATTGGATTTCCAACATGTGTGCTTTGATATGGCGGTTGAGGGGGCCCAACCGACCATGGGAGTGGTTCGGCGGAACCACCCTTTGGCCAGTGGGCCATCCCCTGGCCTTGTGGGTGTGGCCCCACTGATCAGGGAATGAGTGGGGGGTAGGTGGGTCCAGGGGGGTTCTGCCGAACCACCCTAGGGGTCCCTGGCCCACCTCGTCCATCATGGTGCTGGTCCCACCTGTCATGTGAAGTGGTTGCTTGTTCTGGAGTGTTTGTCATGTTGATCTCTTTGGTGTGGGTCCATGAATCCTTGTACATTGCTTGTGAGCCGTTGGGAGGAAACACAAGGTGATCTGATGGTTGATAATCACTCTTGAATGTTTCTCCTGGATCATGGCCGAGGGGGAGACCTGGTGGGCCCATAGTGGGGTCGGCTGACCCCCTATGTGGGTCCCACTGGATCTCTTTTGTCCCATTTCTTGATATCTGCATTAAAATATTCATGGACATGTGGAACTTGTTATTTAATAAAGAATGCTTATGTGATGATTGTTTCTTCCTTGATTCTGAGTTATTGGCATTATTTTAGTTATATAAAAGTGGGTCATAATTTTTGCCAACAAGATCCCCCAAGCTTAACCTTTGCTCGTCCCGAGCAAATAATTAAACTTGGCATGGTGGATCACGAGCTGCTACAATGCTTCATATTTCAAGAGTACTAAATTTACAACAATCATACTTCTCTTTTGTAATTAAAAATTCAGCAATAAAGACTAACCCATATTACCTTAGTCCTCCATGGGGCTTATATCTTTATCCTTTGTCTTGGGTGGTTGAGAGATAGAACAACTTAACTTGAGCACTAGTTTTCTTATTCTTTCACAAGTTTCATAACGGAGGTTTTGCAATGTTTTGTAAAAGAAAACTTAATGTTCCTCAAATGGTACTCTCAAGTCGCTCAAAAGGTGTATGGTTCCTCACCAAGGCATATATCAAATTTTGCCTTCGTTTATCCTATCTCTAAAAGCTTATGTGGAGCTGTAGGTAGGGATCAAAGATGTAGCAAACTTACCTTGCATATATTGTAAAGTCAAATTCCGGATCCAAGGAGGGAAATTTCATACTCTTAGATCAAGATGTGCAAGTGTGTGGAAACATGGTGGATGATCAAAACTCCTATTTGTGGATGATCTCTCTTTCCTAAAATTATTTTGAGACATAGCTATTTCTGATTTTTCTTTGAGCTTTGAAAATTCTCAAAAAAAATTCGAGGAGCTTTGGACTGCTCATAAAAGATTAGGACTACAAAAATGTCCTTGAATATTTTTACATAGTCTATGTCTCATTTATTAGCAATAAACTAGAGAGAGAAGATAATTCTACTTAGAGCATGGAGTTTGAACTATTTGAAAATGTAAGACATGTTTCTGCGTACTTCCAGTGTAGAAGCAGCATGTATATGTGGCGTGCGTGTGATCTTGATCTTGGGAGCATGATAAATCTCTCAACAAGGGTCACAAAACTTGACCAAACTCAATACAAAATAAGAAGCTTATGTAGAAAGCTTATCTCATGAATAAGCGTATATGGCTTTGGTAGGAATTTTCCACCATTGAGGAATAAGAAGTTGTTTTATAATTTTAATAAATAAAACATCGATAATCATTCTTGCTTAGAACAATATTATAGCAGCTCTAATCTTGTCATATCATGTCTCACAACAACTTAGACTTAGTTACAACATTTGCAACCCACAGAAGTTTGAGGTTCATGATGTTTTCTTTTAAGCCGAGTAATTCATACTTAGAGAAATATCAAGCTGTAAACTAAGTATTAGAGAACATTTAGCAGAGCAACTTTTCATCATTTCCACAAGAAAGATAGATAATTATGAAACAAATTATTTTAAGGGAAATAAAACTTAATTACTTGATAGGGAAATATTTCTTTTTAATTTTCATAATTTTTCTAGTTTTTTTTCTGAAGTAAAATGCTGGAATTAAAATTACGAAATTTAACTTGCATAATTAAAATGCTGAATTGAAAAGCTTACCTTAGTGGGGGAGATAATATCCCCAAGCTTACCTTCTTCATGGTCCTTGTGGAGGAAATTGTGTCGGGTCGATTCCATAGTAGGTGTAGAAATTGGTCCACTGCTGGTTCTGGAAATCTCTCATGTCTTGGACCCATTGTTGATTTTGGACCACGTTGTCCTGGAGGGTTCCATGACTTAACCATAGCTCATTCACTTGGGTGGTGAGTAAGTTCACATCATGGTGAAGCTCATGGTCATCTCGTCCCTGCGAAGAAGATGCAAAAGAGTGTCGTGCACTTTGGGTGTGCGATGTTGATCTTTGGAATCCACTGCTTGAGCCAGAAAACTTTGAGGAGCTCATGGGTTCATCTACGAAGTCTGGTCCTAGAGATGTGCCTTCTTCTTATGTAGCATATGCCATGTTGTGTGTCACCCTTCGACCTGTAAAACTCCTACGCCCTTCTTGTGTTTCTGTAGTAAAGGTTAGTCTCCTACACTTATACAGTTTAAGCCTTTCACAAGGGAGCTGAATTCTTTTTAAGGGGTCATTGTTCAGGTATAAAACAGAATCATTCAAACCCTGAGGAAAATTGTGGCCTTGCACAAAGTATCCCAAATCTAACATAGATCTTTGTGAAGCTAAGAAAAACTAGTATTCATGTAGCTGGGCCAAATTATTCATGATTTTAGTGAGCATGGATGTGAACTCAAAAGGACCTTTTCTACCACTAGCTGAGCACCAGTGGTCTACAATGGCTCTAACAGGAGAAACTTGAATTTTATTCACCATGGCGTAAAGTAACCTCATCTCAACATTTGATACATGCCTTACATCATCTCTAGGGAACAAAGGTTATTCCTATCCAACGATGCATGAATCGTAAACTAGGATTATGATTTTCACTTGTTCGTGGGGTTCTGGCATTATCCTTTCCAGAGATGAGTTTCCAAAACTCTTGTTTATTAAATCCAGGGGTGGCAAACTCAAGATTAACAACACATTTTTCTTTACAACCAAGAACATGACTAAATTCTTTCCAAGTAAAGAATAGCGGATGATTAAGAAATCAGAGAGTAATTTTTTGGGGAGTAGTGCTAACTGTACTTAAGAATTCTAGAGTTAACAGTTTACTTCCTGGGTCGCTAGTGATATCCCAAAATTCACGGGTCCAACCTATAGCTCTAAAAGCTTCATTAAAAGCTTCATCTAAACCCATTTTAGCTAAGAGATTAGGATCAATTACCTTGGTGTGCTCGTAGTCGCGGTCTTTCAAGGTGTTGAAGATGACCATCTCATGCGGTGAGCTGGATGCCAGTTTCAGGATCAGTGATTCTTGATGGTTGATCTTCCGAATTTTCGGCCGGCTCGTAATGACTGGTACTATGATATTCTTGCTCAACATCATCATGGCTAGCACTATTGGTCATGACTTCTATGGCATCCGACATATGCACTGACCTTTGTGAGTCAATGGTATCACTCTAGTTAACTAAGCTAGAATCTTTTGCTTGATTAGCGTTGAAGCTAACCAAAGAGATGGCAAGGGATTTCTGGCTTTGTGAGCTGTTGTGGTCGAGAGTGCGTGTCTGAAGGAGTGACTCTACTCGTGTTCATATAGTAGAAGAGAGGGGAGAGCAAATGGGGGTGTGGGGCCATTCGGCTGAACACCACACATGGCCCTTGCGTGTCCTTCTTGCAAGGTAAGGGTATGGAGAAGATGCCAGACAAAAATTGAGAGGGGGGCCTCCCCTTTGATTCGGTCGAATGCATCTTTAGATGCTTTGGTACTCCATGCCAAAGTGAAGGTAGTGGGGAGCAAAGAGAGGACATGGGTCATGTTGCTTTGCCTGAAAATGACTAGAGATGCTCCTCCTTTTGGGTTTGAGGGGTTAGAGAGAATGGCATGGTCATTTGCTAAATTGGCATGATCAAGAAGTTTTGGTGATGATAGGAGTGTTTTAAACTCCTAAAGATTAGTGTCAAACTTCTTGAGATGGATAAAGTAGAAAATTAGGACTGATTAGAAGAAGAGGTATGGTGATGACAATCTCCTTATTTTTGGAAGAGATGAGTGGTAGTTTGGATTGTAGGGATTAGCAAATATCTCTTGCCAAGATGCTTCACGGTGGAGTGAAAAATGCAAAGGACAAAATTTGTGCATGGCATGGAGAGAGAGAAGGAGGGGAGCAAGGAGGTGATGGGAGGAGTCAAACATGAGGTATCTCGAGGTGGAGAAAGGAGGAGAGGAAAGGAGAGAAAGAGGATTCGGCCGAATCCTATAGTGATCAGGGGAGCTTGAATTTTTCTCCAAGGCAGAGAATCACAATGTACGCAAGGGCAGAGGCAGTGGGCCTGTGGGCCCATTCGGCCGAACCACAAGGTCCACTAAATGGACCTAGTGACAAGATGCTAAACCTCCTATGCTAAACTAAACTCAATGCCAACTTTTGTGGACAAGAAAAATTCAAAATTTTATTATTTTTGTATTTTCCAATTTTATGATAGCTAAACACGATTATTTTGTGGAATTAAAAGATATGATCATATTATTCAAAGATTTCAGGAATTGAAAAAGAGAAAGAAAGAAAACTTACCTTTTTATGAAGCCATGCTTTCAATTATATGAAGTAGGGTCGTCCTCCTAATTTGCTCGTTGAATTTGCTTTTGAGGTTTTTGAGGTGGAGTGGTGCATGGCTTGATTACCTTCTTCCGCCATACCCATTTGGGTTTCGCTCGAGGTTGTTGCTTCAATTTTGCTAGGTAAGTATAATTGACACATGGGTCGTATTCGAATACCTTGACTATGGAGCATTGCTCGACTTTTGGCTTGAAGTGAAATGTTTCCTGAGTTCCATTGATGTTGAATTGAATTTCTCCGGCTGCTACATTGATGTGTGCATTGGCGGTGCTGAGGAACGGTCTTCCTAGGATGAGTGGGGTCTTTTTATCTACCTCCTTATCCAACACCACGAAATCCAATAGGATGAAAAATTCTCGTATCTTGACGGGAATATTTTCAGCGATCCCCACGGGGTAGCGAATTGATTGATCCGCTAAATGCAAGCACATTGGTGTAGGGGACAAAGTAGTATGAGTTCATTTATCAAAAACTACCTTTGGCATGACACTGACGCTTGCTCCCAAGTGGCAGAGAGCATGCTCAAATTGTTGAGTCCCGATGGAGCAATCAATGGTAGGACATCCTGGGTCCTTCTTCTTCAAGGGAAGCTGGTTGAGTATAGCTGCGCCGCATTCCTCCGTTAATTTGATGACTTCGGTAGTGGGTAACGGCCTCTTGTTGTTGAGGATATCCCGCAAATACTTGGCATAGGTAGGGACCTGCATTGCATCAAGTAGAGGTATATGGACATATAATTGATGAATTACCTCAACGAATTTCCCGAAGTGATCATCTGAAGATTGTCTTCTTGGCTTGCGTGGGAATGGTAGTAGTACGTTTGTGTCGTAGTACTCATGTGGGGTTGTTTTCCCATGGAACTTGATAGAGTCTTGAAGTGGTACAAGTTCTTCTTCTTCTTCCTCCTGTTGTTCTTCTGCTTCAACTTCTTTTTCCTTGGTCGTTTTGCCTGAAGTGTTAGGATGCGATGGATCGCGAGTGGTCTTACCCCCTCTCGTGGTCACCGCATTTATACTAGAGACTTTTTCAGATTTACCTAGATATGGGGCAGAAGATATCAATTGAGACAATTTTCTTTCTATCATATTATTGAAGTTTGATTGACTCTTTAC
>CM039129.1:13225094-13274103 GCA_022036555.1 Microstegium vimineum | reverse complement strand
CAGCAACCACCGCCCTACCGATAAGATCCCACCCACCAGGGTCTCGCCCGAACACCATCAACCGCTCCAGGCCACGGAAGAACAAAGACTCACGATTACCGACATCAAGAAAGCGTTGCACGAAGGCAGACTCCAGGAAAGGGTAGTAGGGCCGACAATAGTCCTGAACCCGCCGAAGAGACACGAGCCGAATCGTCGAAGCATCATCGCAAAAGCGGCAAAAGAGACGGTAGATTGGGCGAATCTTCACGTACCCACGCATATTGTCGCCGTCGTCGATCACAAGAAGAAGAATCCGGAAGACCAAGTCCTCCGGCATAGCCAGCAAGGCGGAGGAACCCACTGCAAGGCGCGCGCCACCACCCTCCATCTCCACCGACCAAACCCTAGCGTCGACGAACTCTACTACCAACGACCCAAACTTTCCACAAGACAAGAGGGAGGATCAATGAACAAGGTGGATCGGAATCCCCTCAAATCACCAATAACATATAGCACCGAATCGCCGGCTATTGGAATTCCAAACAAGCTAAGGCAAAGAAACGCGACCCTTCCCGTTCCGTCAAACCGCCGGAGTAGCTTTTATACCAAGCGGCGGGGCGCTTCGACTTCCAGGGTTTTTAGGAAACCGCAACGATCGAATACGGAACCGCCACGCCAACTACCTTTTGCGCCGCACAAACAGGCCGATAAAACCAGACACAAAATCACGGCCCATCTAATCTTGTTTACCTTTCATCTTATGTTTTGTGGCTAATTGTTTCTTTCCAACAGCAGCAACAACAACAGCAACAGCAGGGCGCCTATAGTAACTCGGCTGACAAGGATGATAAGGCCGCCCGCACAAACAAACTCGGGGACTCCGCCCATAGCAACAACAAGTTGAGCGCTGGTCGCATCTCCGACCAGGCTCGGGGACTTCGTCCAGCTCCACACCGAGCAAGGCTCGGGGACCGCGACCAGGGCACCAGAGAACGACGCCTAGAAGAACAACACCCGGGGACTGGCGCCCAGGGACTGCGAACAAACGACCCTGATACAACAAGCCCACAGTTTCTTACATCAGGCTCGGGGACTGCAGGTATTTACGGTTGTTTTTTGCATAACTCACGCGTCAATACATATCTACTGCATCGTTTTATAAAGCATGGCACCACGTGCATACTTCACTTGCTACCATGCTCGGGGACTAAGTGGGTACACTTCACCTTGCGGTGAATGTACTAATTTTCTTCTCGGCAAAGCTCTGTTGTTTTTTCTGTGTTGTTTTTGCAGAGCCTAAGTGGGTACACTTCACCAGGGAAGGACCTTTCAAAAGTTTTCTTCTTCAGCACGTCACATTCATCCGACAAGCAATCACAACGTTCGGCAAGGCAACCAGTTCGCCCATCAAGCCGCGACGCTCTCGACCAAATCGACCTGGTCAAGAGACTTCTTCGAGCAGCGTCTCGACCAGCCATGCTGGTCGGGGCTCCACGACGACCGCTTCACATGATGCGACCAGCTGAACACCTTCGAGGATGACGCTGTGGGCTCGCCTGAAGAATGCAACGTGCTTGGGGACTTGTTGGGGATACTACCTCGGCGTATCCCCAGGGACCTTATGGGCCTACCGACCAGGAGACGGCCCAGCCGCGAGGCCTTGCGGCATGCGACCAGCCCACCGTGCTCGCTAAGGACTCCGGAGAAGCCTTGCTCTCCAAGGAAGATTCTAGTAGATAGACTCGGATCCCTTGCCATAAGGGACCGATCGTAATCTGTTAGGATATGGAAATTGTAACCCTACTCCCCGGTTATATAAGGCGAGCAGGGATCCCCCCTCAAAAACAATCTCTTAGACCTCTCTCAGATCAACTACAGATCTTGTAACCTAATACGCAAGATCAATCTAGCCATCAAAACACAGGACGTAGGGTATTACGATGATTTGTCGGCCCGAACATGTCTAAATCGCCGTGTCTACGCTCTCTGTGTTACGCTTGATCGTCGTCGCCACACCTCCGCCTACAATCTACTACCGTGGGGTATCCCCTAGGTAGACTGCGACACGTATTTCATCGACAGTTGGCACGCCAGGTAGGGGGTGTGTGCATCGACGTCATGGCTCATCAAGCGGTTACGTTCTCGGATTCGATGGTCCTGCCGACGGCCGACACCATACTTCAGATTGGATCTATCTCCTAGACTGTCGGATCTACACCTCGACAGACGGACGCGCCGTTGCTCACGCGTCGTCCCACCACGCCGACACGTTGCCCGCGGAAGAAGATTAGTGTCGACGACCTAGTTGGCGCCATCGACCGCTCCAACGCCAGCATCAATGAGTGCATCAATCTCGTTCAGGCGGCACGACGTCGGCTCCCCGGCCCTCACGGTCATCGACCACGCAACCTCAGAAGCGCCCGCATACTTCCGACTACGCCTCTCGGGCTTCGCAACCAGGCAGCGCTTTTTCAGCGCTAGATATCCCGATCGGCCTTCAACCAGATCTCCGCACCACCCATCGTGGACACCATCATCATCTCCGCAATTGACAGCGATTCCGAGCAGGTATGTGTTGTCTATGTGTGGTTCTTGCTACGAGTAGAACGAGAACCGCTTGTGAGTGCTGAAGATCGGAAGGTGATGACCCGAAGCTGCTGATGTGAGAGTTGAGCAAGTGTTTAAGGCAAGTATAACATGAGATCTTCCTTGTTGTCCTATTCACCTTAAATACTTAATTCATATGCATGTGTCTAGCTTGGTTCCTGTGAGGATTACCTAGATTTGATATATTGTGCCTTGTCACCTTTGAGGGTTTGCATATGGGTAGCTTATGCTAGTGCTCGTAAAGAATAACCATGATTTTGTAACTTGTTGGGGATATATACCTCGGCATATCCCCAGGGACCTTTTGGGCCTGCCGACCAGAAGACGCCCAGCCCATGAGGCCTTGCGACATGCGACCAGCCCGTCGTGCTCGCCAAGAACTCCGAAGAAGCCTTGCTCGCCAAGAAGGATCCTAGAAGATAGACTCAGATCTCTTACCTAAAGGGACCGATCGTAATCTGTTAGGATATGTAAACTATAACCCTGCTCCCCGGCTATATAAGGCGAGCAGGGACCCCCTCCGAAACAATCTCTAAGATCTCTCTACAATCCCCTAGATCATATCTACAGGTCTTGTAACCTAATACTCACATTAATCCAGCCACCAAAACACAGGACGTAGGGTATTACGGTGATTTGCCGGCCCGAACCTGTCTAAATCCTTGTGTCCACGCTCTCTGTTTTACGCTTGATCGTTGTCGCCACACCTCCACCTACAATCTACTACCGTAGGGTACCCCCTAGGTAGACTGCGACGCGTATTTCGACGACAGCTGGAGCACCTTCCCTCAAGAATATTAGTGCATCAATCCGCCTATATCCAGAAAATATTGGAGAAATCCAATATGGACAAATCATATCCTTATAAAACCTCGATGGTTGTCTAAAACCCCTTGATATGGAGAAAGATCCATTTGGACCACGGGAAATTGAAGAAAAGATACTTGGACCTGAGGTTCCATATCTTAGTGTCATTGGAGCACTTATGTATCTTGTAATTTGCATCATGCTTGATATCGCATTTGCAGTGAACTTACTAGCTAGACATAGTGCAGATCCAACTCAATGTCATTGGACGGGAGCAAAGAATTGTCTCACTCCAAAATTTCTAATTTTGGATTGTGCTTAGAAAATAATTAAATAAATAAATGATTTCCATTTTGATATAAATTTTCCAAGATTAGTTTGGGTTTGCACAAATTTAATACAGAAAAAGTGAATTTATAAAATTTTATAAATCAATTTGACAGACTTGATTGTTGTGGTGGTTGTTCGTTGCTTGTCTTGATGCATGTGAGTGTATAAAGTTTTTAAAATGTGATTAGTAAGTCATTTATCGGTCTTCGGCTCGTCTCTATCTTTTTCTATAATCAAATTCTGTCTCTCTCGATCGTAATCTTTCTTTTGGACATTCCCAAGATCATTTATCTCTTGATCCAAATCATTCTCTTTAGTTCATCAATCATCAACATGTCTCTAAATTCTTTCCGGGATTTTTTATGGCTTTCCTGATCTTTTTCCTGTTTATCTGTGAGCCTATTCTAATTTTATATGCTTTAAAATACTTTTTTATGAGCCCCAAATACTTTTTTTTGGGTTAATCATGTTTCAAAGTGTCTCCAAAAATTTTCCTCAGATTTTTTAGAGCCGTCGGAATGTTTTTCGTGGCTAAAATATTAATTCTAGATTTTTTCTAGAATTATTTTTAGTCATAAATTGAGTAATTCCGAAAATAATAAATTGTAACTCTTGCCTAGCACGGTACTACTCTCGCGTATATATATACGCCGCCACGATCATCTTAGCGTCTTCCTCGCGCCGCCGCCTCCGCAGGCCCCCAAGCTGCGTTGCCGTCTCCTGCCCCACCTGCCCGAGGGCACCAGCCTCGCAGCACCGTCACCAGAGCTGCTCGCTGCTGTAAAGCAGAGCCACCACGGCACCACCGATGTTCCTTCATCGTTGACCGACGGAAGCGGGTGCGGCAACTGCACGGCCGGCTCACCCTATGTCTTTTTTATTGATGTATGAAGGAGGACTGGAGGAGACTTGGCTTGTGGATTCCGGATGCTCACGGCATATGACCGGAAGTGCCAAGTGGTTCTCCAGCCTCGACCCCGTGCGCCACACCGAGTACATTACATTCGGGGACAAGAGTAAAGGTAAGGTTGTGTCCCGAGGGTCGATCCGAGTCAATTCGTCTTTTGTCCTCAAGGATGTTGCTTTGGTTGCGAATTTGCATTTTAACCTTCTCTCGGTTTCGCAACTCCTTGATGACGGTTTTGAAGTGAGTTTTAAGCCTAATGTTTCTCGGATTTTGGACTCTCGGGGTGATCTTGTTTGCCGGATTTTGCCCTTCGGGAAGGTTTTTCGTGCGGATTTTTCTATCTCTTCCGGACCTTCTCGTTGTCTTCTTGCTGGTTCTTCTTCCGAGCTTTGGAAGTGGCATAAGAGATTGGGACATTTGAGTTTTGACTTGCTTGCAAGGCTTAACTCAATGGACCTTATCCAAGGATTGCCAAAGCTAAAGTTCGAGAAGGATTTGGTTTGCCATCCTTGCAGGCATGGAAAGATGGTTGCCGCTTCCCATCCTCCTGTGACTGAGGTCATGACCACTCGACCCGGCGAGCTCTTACACATGGACACAGTTGGTCCAGCTCGGGTCAGGTCGGAAGGAGGGAAGTGGTATGTTGTTGTAGTCGTTGATGACTACTCGAGATACTCTTGGATGTTCTTTTTGGAGAGTAAGGATGAGGCTTTTCCACTTGTTCGAGATCTGATTTTGAGATTGTAAAATGAGCTACCTAAGAATGTCATGAGAGCTATCCGCAGTGACAATGGCACAGAATTCAAGAATGCTCCCTTTGTAACTATTTGCTCTTCTTTGGGTTTCGATCACCAGTTTTCCTCACCTCACACTATCCAGCAGAACGGTGTTATTGAGCGCAAGAATCGGACCCTTGTTGAGATGGCCAGGACAATGCTCGATGAGCATAGGACTCCTAGGTGGTATTGGGCCAAAGCACTCAGTTCTGCTTGCTATGTTTCCAATCGCATTTTTCTCCGAGCTTTCAAGAAAAAGACCTCTTATGAGCTGCGATTTGGGAGACCACCCAAGGTAAGTCACCTACGGGTGTTTGGGTGCAGGTGTTTCATCCTCAAAAAGGGCGGTAAGTTGGATAAAATTTGAATCACGGTCTTCTGACGGTATCTTTCTGGGTTACTCTACTCACTCTCGTGCTTATCGTGCACTTAACCTTGAAACTAACCGAGTGATGGAGACTTGTGAGATTACCTTCGATGAAACTATGCCCTGTGTTTCCACTGCTTTTGAGCTTGCAGGTGATGATGAGGTGAACACTAGCATATTTGTGGAGGAGGAGCAGGATGATGCTGATTGGGGTGATCCCGAGCCAACTCCACTGGCTGCCCCCATCGACCCTGCGACGTACACTTCGGCTCACGGTCCCGACCCGACTACTTCTTCTACATGGGGGTCGTTCGAGCAGCTTCCTGAGTCGGTGCCCATTGCACATGAGGGAGCTCCAGCTGTTGTTGAGGGGGAGGCCACTTCGTCCAGGCAGGCTCCCCGCCACATCCAGCGGCAGCACCCGTCGGAGAACATCATCGGCGACATTGACCGTCGACTCACGCGGTCCAGGTCTTATATCTCTCACTTTGGTCATTCGACTTTTGTCGCGTCTTTTGAGCCCTGAGATGTTGGACACGCTTTGATGGATCTGGATTGGGTTAATGCCATGCATGAGGAGTTAGAAAACTTTGAGCGAAACCGCGTTTGGGTATTAATTCCTCCACCACCTAGTTGCCACCCCATAGGTACCAAATGGGTTTTCAAAAATAAACAAAGTGAAGATGGGGTGGTAGTGTGCAACAAGGCTAGGTTGGTAGCTCAAGGCTTTTGTCAAAAGGAGGGAATAGACTATGAGGAAACCTTTGCTCCCGTAGCTCGTTTAGAAGCCATTAGAATCCTTCTAGCTTTTGTGGCTTCTAAGGGTTTTGAACTTTTTCAAATGGACGTTAAAAGTGCTTTCTTAAACGGCTACATAGAGGAGGAAGTTTATGTTAAACAACCTCCCGGTTTCGAAAATCCCAAGTTTCCAAACCATGTTTTTAAACTTCACAAAGCTTTGTATGGTTTGAAACAAGCCACTAGAGCATGGTATGATAGGCTAAAAACTTTTTTGCTTGCTAAGGGCTTTAAAATGGGATCGGTAGATGAGACATTGTTTCTCCTCAAGCAAGGCAAACACACTCTCCTAGTCCAAATATACGTGGATGATATCATCTTTGGTGGTTCTTCTCATGCTCTTGTTGCCAAGTTTGCAGATCTTATGAGCAAGGAATTTGAGATGAGCATGATGGGAGAGTTGACCTTATTTCTCGGGTTGCAAATCAAGCAAACTCGGGAAGGGACGTTTGTGCACCAAGGCAAGTACACAAAGGATATCTTGAAGAAGTTTGAGATGGGCGATGCAAAGCCCCTCTCGACGCCTATGTCAACTACTACTGCCTTGGATGCATACGAGGAAGGAGAGGCGGTGGACCAGACGGAGTACCACAACATGATTGTGTCGCTTTTGTATCTGACGGTGACCCGGCCGGACATTCAGTTTGTCGTCTGCCTGTGTGCTCGCTTTCAGGCATCCCCACAGACTTCACACAAGTAGGCGGTGAAACGCATCATGAGGTACTTGCGCTTCACTCCCGAATTTGGTCTTTGGTTCTCCACCTCTTCCTCTCTTGTGCTTTGCGGTTATTCTGACGCCGACTTTGCCGGTTGCCGACTTGATCGGAAGTCCACTTCTGGGACTTGCCAGTTTCTCGGGTCTTCTTTGGTTTCTTGGTCTTATTGCAAGCAATCTAGCGTGGCACAGTCGACATGCGAAGCTGAGTACGTTGCCGCAGCTAGTTGTTGCTCTTAGTTGATTTGGATGATTGCCACTTTGAGATATTTTGGTCTTGAGCTTACTAAGGTGCAATTAGTGTGGCCAAAAATCCTGTGCTTCATTCAAAGACCAAGCACATTGAGGTCCGCTTTCACTTCTTGCATGATCATTACGAGAAGGGCGACATTGACCTCCGGCATGTCGAGACCCAAAACCAGCTTGCGGATATTCTCACAAAGCCTTTGGATCAAGCTGCGTTTTCTCGCCTTAGGGGCAAGTTGGGTGTTTGCTTTCCTTTTTAGAGGATGAAATTTTTGTGTATCATAGTTCTTTTTGGTTCTTTTTGTCTTTTCTTTGTCCTTCTTCTCAAGTGGTGTCTTGTTAGTGTTAGTTGGTGTCAATGCATTGTGCATCTCATTTCAATCTGTGACATAGTTCATTTTAAGCTTCATACTTATAGCCAATATAATGAACTTATGCTCTGTTTGAGGTGCTTTATGTGTCTATGGTGTTGCCAAACTTAGACTCTTTTTGATCTATATGATAAGCAATAGAGCTAAGTTAGAAAAGCTTTAAAACTGAATTTAAATTCCCCATGTCACCTTTGAAATGGCACTAGCATGTGTAGGCTTTTGAAGATCCTTCTTGGCTGTCTTGTATATAGCTTGTATCTATGGCTCTTCATTGTTTCATTCACTACCTTTGAGCACCATGATTAATATCTAAAATGAAGTTGCTCTCTGTTTTGTGAATTAGAAAGATCGAGTTGGGTCTGCATTGTGAGCACTTCACCGTGTGTTCGAGACTGCTTCCCATATGGGTCGATACTTGAGCGGTGTCGTGTATGACCAAAACCGGTGTGTCAAGTCCTTTGACTTTGCCCGGTTGGTAAGCAGTGGCATCACTTTGCTGACAACCACTCGCATACAACTTAAATGTGCCTAAAACTGAAAATTGGCTGTAAAACTCTGAAATGTGAAAAATTCATTCAGTTGGGTCATTGGCTTGTTGTATGAACTTTGCTAGGGATAGTTTTACTTGCTATACATGAGATTTCTTTGAGATAGATCCTATATTGTTTGCCATGTCTAGTTGTCTCTAGGAGGTGATACCCATTCCTTGCTCACACATGTAATGCTCTCTAAAATAGCTTCTAAAGTGATCTTAAGCTCAACTTGATTCTTTGTTGGGCACGTAGAGCTTTTCCTATTCTCACAGGATCACATCACTTAGAGCATCTATTCATTGTCTTAGCTCTAAGTATGAAGCTTTTGCACTCATTTTGCATTTCATGGCATTTGTAGCCGGATCTTGAGTTGTTGATGTTTGATGAGCTACATGTGTCAACAAGGGGGAGAGATGTGCATTTCATTCCATTTTCAGCCATCTACTTCCAAGGGGGAGAAAGAGTGCATCTCATTGGTTTAGAGTTCATTTGGAATCTTGGGGGAGCTTTTGCTAGATGTGTTGAGCCTTTGCCTCTTCTGGAGGGTCTAGCTTGCTTTGTTGGCTCCGACAGGTTTCGATTGTTTCTTGAGCAATTAAGGGACGTAAGTGGTTTCAATTGGTATCTTTTGAACTCTCTTAGTGCTTAAATTGGTTTTTAGTGCTTAAATTGGTTTTCTGAGCTTTGAGAGTTTGTGATTGGTATCTTGAATTTGCTAGCGGTGTTGAGCCCGTTTCTGCCTCTCCTTGAGGGCTAGCTTTGTTTTTCTTGGTTGCGTCGAGCCGCTGCTTATGTGCTTTTGTTTGGCATCAGTAAGTGGCTTTGTCATGAGGTGTTTTTGAGTATGCTTTTAATTGGTATCATGTTTGCTTCTCTCAAGTGACCCCGTTTTGGCTTTCTCAACTTTTTGGTCATTTGGAGAGCTTTACCTTGTGGCTCAAATCTCAAATGCACTTGTGTTGACCATGCACTCATAAAGGGGGAGATTGCGAACATATGGCGGATAAGTACCCATGTAGTTCAGTTTTGTGATGAGTGATTGCCCAACACTTGAGCGGTTTAGTTTGAGTGGCTTGATTCTAACCCTTTGCGAAAGCAAATGTGTGCCTGTCTATCGGCTTGTGGTGTGCAGGTGCTATGCCTAGTGACAGTGGTCAATGGCGTGGAGAAGGTCGAGTAGAGGCTTGCTGTGCCGATGGACTGAGAGCGGTGAAGGGTGGAAGCGGGGCTCAGACTGAGGGACCATGGGCGCCGGCGGACTAGTTATGGTGGCTGGTACTTGGCACCAGCGAGTGCGAGAAGACATGGAGGTAGACCGAGTCAACCAAGTCAAGACGGTGGATGCGCGAGTCGAGCAGAGGCTCAGGGGACTCGGAGTCGGACCGGGTGAAGACAAGGTGGCTCGAGTCGAGTGGTTTGGTGGTTTGAGCCTCAAAACC
Organism: Microstegium vimineum; assembly: GCA_022036555.1. Lineage (NCBI taxonomy): Eukaryota > Viridiplantae > Streptophyta > Magnoliopsida > Poales > Poaceae > Microstegium > Microstegium vimineum. Next base: position 13,264,225 of record CM039129.1, on the reverse strand, counting down.
ATCCGAGGCTGGTTTTCGAGTTGTGGCCTCAAAACTCGGGGTTCGGTAGTTGAGCACAAAGCTACCGGTGGCGGGTTCCTTGGGTTTGGGCCTCATAACTTAGGCGGAGCTTCCGAGGAAGCGGGGATGGCACGTGGCGGAATCCTTAACCGGCTCTGATACCAATTGAAGGACCGAGAACGGCGACCAGAGGAGGGGTGAATGGGAACCAAATAAAATTCAACTCAAAGACTTGGCCCTTGTCCCAAACTCACACCCAAAACCTGACCTCGGAAGAACCGACTCGCACATGACCTAACTAGTAGGTGGACACCTTAGGAATACCCCTAAAGGTGCAGCGGAGCGGTCGGAGAAGATGGAGAACGATCAAAGCCACGAACTCGAAACCGATACACCGAGAGCGGTACTCTCAACCCCTAGAGAGAAGAGGCAAGACCACACCCAAACATACTTATTAGAACTGGTCTGAAAATTACCTAATCAGGTTCCTTACGTGATTATGAATCCAACGCAACAAACGGAACTTGATTCGGAGTCCGGACGAGAGAGAAACGGCCAAAACAGCGACGAAGAAAATCCTGAAAACCTTGCTGGAAGGGCGACGGACGCTAGCGACAGACGCTGGAGAGGGCGACGGACTGAGTCCGACGGGTGACAGACGCTGTTCTGTCAAGAGCTTCCGATGCTCAAAAAACATCCCGAAAACAGCCCCAATGACGGACGATCGCGACGGACGCTGTCGTCAGCACTACGTAGCGTCCGGCGCCTCCGACGGACCGTTCGACACCAAACTCTTGAGCGTCCTACGCCCCCGAAATCTGCACAGCGATCCCGAAAATCGTTTTCTCTCCTCCAAATCTTCCCAAAACTCAACTAAATGAACTCCAACTGCAACCAAACTTTGTAGGCATGATCCTTGTCCAGTTGGGGAGCTAATCCTAAGAAATCATCGCTCAATTTGGTGAGAATTAAAGGGAAACGAGGATTTGGGGGAAAAGGGGGAAGAACGAAGAACACCGCAAAGAAATCGCCCGATCTACGCACTCGTGAGTTTTGAGGGGAATTCCTTCAGTGCAAAGATGCTCCTCACGAATACGAACATCTTGGTTCAAATGGATTTGCAAGAGCTACTCCCTATAAAGAGAAATCATCTCGGGACAAAGAGGGAGCAAAAGCAAAACGCGAAGAACACAAGCAAAACAGGTACACGATCAAGAAGTCGAAGCCACCATCGCTTACGGAGGTTATGACGTCCGATTCCTCGCAACAAACTCAAGTTCTTACAGAGGTTGGTGAAATCAACCTAGGGATCTCATGAACTAGAGAGAGGGTAGAGAGAGAGATGGGGCAAAATGATTAGGGTTCAAGAGATAGGATGAGGGATACCCCTTCAACCTCTACTTATCGGGCTTTGGCTATTTCCCAAAGACCCCCCTAGATACAATGAGTGAATTACCTAGCCTAAGCATTGCAGTCCAAGCTCCGGAAAATATCTCCCGCATTTTGAATGGACGGCCCCGCTTCGTGCCGGGAGTTGCCGTCGCCTCGACGCAACCTCCAGGATTCCGCCATGTGTCATCCCCGCTTCCTCGGAAGCTCCGCCTAGGTTTTGAGGCCCAAACCCAGGAAACCCGCCACCGGTAGCTTTGGGCTCAACTACCGAACCCCAAGTTTTGAGGCTCAAACTCGGAAACCGTCCTCGGATGGTTTTGAGGCCCAGACCACAAAACCACTCGACTCGAGCCACCTTGTCTTCGCCCGGTCGGACTCCGAGTCCCCTGATCCTTCGTTCAACTCGCGCGTCCACCGTCTTGACTTGGTCGACTCGGTCTACCTCCATGTCTTCTCGCACTCGCCGGTGCCAAGTACCAGCCACCGCAGCTAGTCCGCCGGCGCCCATGGTCCCTCAGTCCGAGCCCCGCTTCCGCTGTTCACCGCTCTCAGTCCATCGGCATGGCAAGCCTCTACTCGACCTTCTCCACGCCATTGACCACTGTCACTAGGCATATCACCTACACACCACAAGCCGATAGACAGGCACACATTTGCTTTTGCAAAGGGTTAGAATCAAGCCACTCAAACTGAACCGCTCAAGTGTTGGGCAATCACTCATCACAAAACTGAACTACATGGGTACTTATCCACCATGTGTTCGCAGGAACACTTCAGAGTGGAAAACATCAACTTCATCATCGCCGACTTCGAAATAGCCTACCACACGATTCTTGGTCGTCCGGCGCTAGCCAAACTAATGGCAGTCCCACACCACACCTACATGGTATTGAAGATTCCAACACCACAAGGAGTCCTAAGCCTCCGCACAAACCTGAAGATTGCGTACGAGTGCGAGCAGCAGACAATTAGAGCTATCGGAAAAAACCAATCCCAGGACATATACAAATCCAACCACGACGATAAACCCGTCGCAAAGAAACCAAGGGAGCAGAATTAACGACGACCAGCGCTGACCCCCTCCACATGTAGAAGCTATCAGCCCTCAGGGGCGATAGAAGTAAAAACCAACCATGCACCATGTCTTTTTCTATGAATAAATAAAAGAGCCTCGTTCTCTCGTGAATCTTCCAAAATCCCCACATAACGCACACGGCGTCCAACACCCATGAATCAGAACAGACGGCATCGACGACCTCTCCAAAACACTCCCATAGTGTTCGACGACCTCGCCTAAATGCAATACGGCATTATCTCCAAACAGCCTGGCCATAACCGGGAGCTTTTGAATCTGGCTTACCGGCTTTCATAACGCATGAAAGTAGCTACCCCATACACTGTGATCATACCGATAATCCTCGCAAACGATGTTTCCCCATTAAACGAGAAACGTCGTCTGCGTCGAAAGTCACGAGGTTATGTGCCCAGAATCTGTATACGACCATGATACGGTCAACGACTTTACAAGCAGCATGGCTTATCGCCCAGCGTCTGTAGAAACGGACTCCACAGGCCTCAGTCACACCACGATCGAGCCTCTCGGAAAAGGGTTCTGATCCGGGCATCTCCCTAAGCGTGCATGAGTTGTTCTCCCTCTGCGCCGCGGGTTGTCAGCAGCCTACCCCCCTGGTAATCCCTATGGTACCTACACGTATGGAGGATCCAGGCCCTACAATATGGGCCATAAGGAACCCAGGGCCGAACGATTCATCGCTACGGCTCACGACTTAGCGGGCACTACAGGACATACAAGCGAACCAAAAGCTCACCGCCCGAATATATACAGCTTTGTAGTGTTCGCTTACAAGTCCGACCTCTTGTATCCAGGATACAACATCACTGCTTCTCAGCAGCAAACAAGTCAACATCCTTAACAACAACCTCCGCCACAAGGTCAGCAACAGCCTCCAGACGATCTGCAGCCTCATCAGACGTCTCGGACTCAAAACCGGTTGCGACCCGATCGATCTTAACTCTCGGGTAGTGAGATTGCAGCATAGCAAGGCCATGAGCAGCCACACTCTGCGTCGCCAAAGTCGTGAAGGACTGGACCCGAGCCCACAGGCCGCGCACCTTCGTCACCACGCCATCGACAAAAGCCTGCTCAGCGCGCTCGGGGATCAACACTCGGCCATCAACACACTCGACCAAAGGAGCGATCTCCCGCGCCAACGACCAGAAACCGTCATAATAAACATTTGCTCTTGCCTGTAGGTCTACAAATTGAAGTTGCACGCGCTCCCGATAAGCTGGGAAAAAGCGAACACCAGATAAGGCGTCCACACAAACCACACGAAAAGCTGGAAATCAATACCTTCATGCATCGCCTGCATCTTGTAGACCTCCCGCTCAGCAGCAGCAACCCTCTCCTTGGCAAGACCTTTCGCTTCACAAGCACTGACCAGCTCTGAAAGAGAACAGATTACAACATGACCACAAGGCAGACAATCAAGCCTCAAGAACGCCAAAGACTTACGGACAGAAAGCTCCTCGACCCTCCCAACAAGACACTGAAGCTCCCTATTTTCACGATCACGCTCCCGAACTTAACCCTCCAAGACTTGCAAACGCCGGTGCGCCGTATCCAGACTCTCCTCCAACCCTGCAACATCACCGTGTAGGTGCTCATTCTCGCCGGCCAACTTCACAAGCTGGTCAGACATTATTTTCCGCTCCTTCTCAGCCCCAAAGAGCACCTGCCACCAGACAACCCAGGTATAACAAAAGAAGATACAGCAGCAAAGGTGGGACCAAAAGAAGCAGTAGTCACCTTCACGCGCCCAAGCAGATTATTCGCGTAATTAAGGAGGTATGTCACTTCTGCCTCAACCTCGCCATCCTCAACAACAATGAACTCTTCACCGTCATGACGGAAGGTCCGGAACGGCCTCGGCGATGAGTCACCAGATGAACGTGGAATGTCCTCCACCAGGTCAGGCTCCCCTGACGGAACAGAAGCCCTCTTTCGCTTCACCGATCTCGACATCAACACCATATAAGGGCTAACCTCCGGAGCGACTATTTCAGGACCCTCCGCAAAAGGGAGACAACAACCAGACGAATCACCAACAGGGGCACTGACAGCATCAGGATCACACCGATGCCCCCAAGGATCAGCAGCCACCGAAGCGTCAACAAAACCCGGAAGCTGAACGTCATGCATGCAATCGGACGCACCTAGTGTCTCAGCATCGGACCCGGTCACATCTTCGACGACCGGCGCCCTGCCAAGAGGCGCACCGTAAGTAAGCAGATGAAATCTACAACAACCCAAGCAAAAATAGAGACAAAGCACTCACAATCCCGATTTCCGATGCGCCTTCGTAAATCGACGGGGCTCCTCGACAGATTCTCCAGATACAACCGTCGGCATAGGCCCCGACGTCAGAACAGCACCCGAAACATCACCCCCAACACCTGTTGAGGCGGGCGAACAGGCAACCGATGCCTTAGGCCGAGACGTCTCGGCACCCGACCCGAAATCCTCACCACCGTCAGCGCCCACCGGCGACACATCATCCTCATCGCCCGACCCTTCGTCAGTCTACCCGGAGACATGGGATTGCGGATGCAGAGCGCCTTCCTTGATAGAAAACTTGCCACCTGTACTAACTGATGGCTTCAACTTCTTCCGAGGCGAGGCAGCCGGGCGCTTTCCCAAGGGGTCGTCACGCACCCGGCGTCTCCCAACACGAGGCTCACAAAACTCCCTTCGCCAAGAGGAATCGCAACCATCCACCTTTCGCGACCTGGTCGCCCGCCTCGACGCAGGGTCGACACCCATGGGCCAATCCTTCGATGGGACCCTAGAAAAGTATACGGCGCGATCCTGCCAATGCAACTACAAAAACTTCATCAGAACAAGAACACGAAAAACAAGACAGCTGATGTCAATAAAAACACGCACCGTAGGAACCAGCACCCCGAAGCGAAATGGTTCCCTCGGATCCTTCAGGTGTGGTAGCCCAAGGTCAAAAATCGAAGAAATCCGACCACATGCTTCTTCCACTGCAAGGATCTTAGAAGACTCACGAGTAGGGTCATACTGACCAGAGTAAGCAAATGCAGGGTGAGCCCTGTTCTTGCAAGGCTGACAGCGCCTTGTAATAAAATTCCAGCCGACTGCAACTCCATCAAGCGACGATCGATCCATTAGCTCTAGCAACTCTTTCACCTGTCCCATCGCCTCCAACGGAGGGGTGGCCGACCAGCTGGGCTGCGACACGAGAACATTCGAGGGGTCGCCACGAGCATGCGGCTCCTCCTGGGGGATATAGAACCAACGGGATCTATACTCCGCCACCTTGGAAGACTGGGGAGTGGCGAGATATGTATCCACCATGACCTCCGGGAGTTGAAGGTACACTGAGCTGACAACTCGAGACGCGGCAGTCCCATTTCGCTTGAGGCGAAAGAAATAGCGAAACAACTCGAAATGGGGCTCAATCCCCATATATGCCTCGCAGAAGTGCACAAATACCACGATGTGCAGCACAGAGTTGGGATGCAGATTACATAGCCAAATCTCGTAGAAATCCAAGAGACCATGAAGAAAGGGGTGAACAGGGACTCCGAATCCACACCAGAAGAAGGGTTCAAAAACAACAAGCTCGCCAGTATTATGCATCGGAAACTCCTCCCCGGTCGCCGGCCTCCATCCAACAAGGGACCGATCCTGGAGAACACTGGCGGTTACAAGAAACTGGATATCCTCCACCCTAAGGGTACACCTGGCCTAACCCCGAGTCCATTCTGGAAGCACATCCTCCAATCGCTCAACAGACTTCCCCGCCTTCTTCACCGACGAGCGCGCTTTCATTTTCTTCCTGGGCGCCATCGAGGAATCACGATAGAAGGGGCTAGGGTTTACTGTGAAAAAATGAGGGCAGAAAGAAAACAGATGGCAGAGATTTTTGGTGCGAATGTGGAAACCCCCGCCGCCGCTAAAGACGCCCTTTATACCAAGCGACACATCCCTCGGAATCCCAAGGTTTTTGGGAAACTGTAACGACCAAATACAAAGCCGCCACGATGACCCCTCCTTCGCGTCGTAACCTAGGACGTTAACAGCGCGGTCATTCGGCCCACTAAACTTTCTTTCCTGGTCCTTTATTTCATATTTACTTCTGGCGTCCATACTCGCAAATTACGGAAAAAGATTTCCTAAACCTTACTCACACCACAGTCCCAGGGACTAGGCATATGATTTTGTTATGATTTCTTTCTAAACAGGAACAATAGCACAATTGCAAACACACAGGTCAACAATTCTCGGGGACTCGCTGATGAGAAACGATGACTCAGCCACCTGTTTGCAGACTCGACCAGACTCAGGGATTCCGTCTAGAAACACGCCGAGCAAGGCTCAAGGACCGCCCCCACCATGAAGCAGCGGCGCCACTAGACAGCACAACACCCAGGGACTGCGAATAAAGACCTCAACGGAAGAACATTCCACCTCCTCGCCTTAGGCTCGGGGACTACGGGTATTCGTAGTTGTCTTTACTAAATTCATTTTTTCAACAGTTTTTAATACATCCTAATATAAGAACCCAGCATATCCTTATATCAGGCTCAGGGACTGTGGGTATTCACAATCATTTTTTGCAATACTCATGCTTCACCTGCTACCAAGCTCAGGGACTAAGTGGGTACACTTCACCTCGCGGTGAATATACTTATTTTTTCTCGACAAACCTCTGTTGTTCCCTGTGGTCTTTTTTGCAGAGCTTAAGTGGGTACACTTCACCGGGGAACAGACCAGTCAAAAAGTTTTTTCTTCAGCACATCACATCCTCCTGACAAAGTAGCTGCAGCATCCAATGAAGGTGACCTGCTCGCGCATCAGGCCACGACGTTCTCGACCAGATTTACCTGGTCGGGAGGCTTCTCCGACCATCACCCCGACCAGCTGACCTGGTCGGAGCCCCGCCACGACGACCTCACGCAAAGGGCGACCAGATGGACTTCTTCAAGGATTACGCTGCTGACTCGCTAGAAGGACGCAACGTGCTCGGGGACTTGTTGGGGATATATACCTCGGCATATCCCCAGGGACCTTTTGGGCCTGCCGACCAGAAGATGCCCATCGCATGAGGCCTTGTGGCACGCGACCAGCCCGTCGTGCTCGCCAAGGACTCTGAAGAAGCCTTGCTCGCCAAGAAGGATCCTAGAAGATAGACTCGGATCTCTTACCTAAAGGGACCGATTGTAATCTGTTAGGATATGGAAACTGTCACCCTACTCCCTGGCTATATAAGGCGAGCAGGGACCCCCTCCGAAACAATCTCTTAGATCTCTCTACAATCCCCTAGATCATATCTACGGGTCTTGTAACCAAATACTCACATCAATCCAGCCACCAAAACACAAGACGTAGGGTATTACGGTGATTTGCCGGCCCGAACCTGTCTAAATCGCTGTGTCTACGCTCTCTGTGTTACACTTGATCGCCGTCGCCACACCTCCGCCTACAATCTACTACCGCGGGGTATCCCCTACTTAGACTGCAACGTGTATTTCGTCGACATAACTTGACTAATGATATATGCAATAACAATAAAATATGACTTTTTAGCAACATGGACTATATGTGGAACATCAGGAACTCACACCTGTGTTCTCACTCAGGGATATTTCTATAAGTGGATTACCCCGAGAAAACAATACTACCATTATCTAATGGGCTCTGGCTTGACTTAGTATTAGGCTTTTGCTAGTTTGTAGAAACTTAACCGAGAGGGCGCAAGAAGGGCTCTGAGAAAGTGGGGACTTGGCCTGCTAGAAGGTGCACTGCGGTGACTTCTAGGAGGTGAGTTCTTACGATCTCGTTAAAGGAAACTTGTAGCGGGTTGTTACCTATTAGTGGAATCTGTGAACGGTCTCGTAGTGAACCCTGTCGGCCTACCTTGGAAGTGGGTTAAGAGACTAACTACCTCGAGCGAAAGGGCAATTCACGACTTGTGGGTAAAGATGTACACCTCTGCACAGAGTTAAAAACTATTATAATAGCCATGCTCACGGTTATGAGCGGCTTGGGCTCCTTACTGTGTAATGTCCTTATGTCATGGCTCATCAGTTGTTATCTGTTATTGATTATTGTTACTTGTTCATATAAGCATTATATCTTGTTCACATGATCATGTGGTTATTTGGGGCTTGTGTTGAACTTGATGCTACTCAACTGCTAAAACTATGACTTATTAAAAGCCGATGCAGTTAAACCCGTGTCTATCCTTTTGAGCCTCATGAACTCCATGTTATCTTGTTGAGTACGACATGTACTTACGCTTGCTTTACTTTTCAATATTTGGATAAAAATCCCGGATGGGTAACAGAAGATGGATCTAGTGAGTTTTTGAAGAAGTGCTAGGCGTATGAAACCCCCAGTCAGCTATCCCTGTGAAGTTGGAGCTTGAAGAAAGTTTAGTAATCGTTCCGTTATACTTTGATGTAAGTGTTAATGTATCTATGTTTTTGCTATACAACATTGATTTTGATATTCTCCTTTTCTGTTGTTGTATGTATGGACTTCCTGGGCACACATATGATGATCCTGGTTTTGTTCTTAAAACCGGGTGTAACAAGAATATCCTCAGATATCTTAATGGCACAAAGGATCTTGGTTTATTCTATAAGAAGAATCATAATCCCGATATGATAGGATACACGGATGTTGGTTACTTATCTGATCCCCATAATGGCAAATCCCAAATAGGATTTGTATTCCTACATGGAGGTACAACTACCTCATGGAAATCTTCTAAACAGACTCTTACGGCGACCTCTACTAATCACTCTGAAATCATTGCACTATATGAAGCATCACGCAAATGTGTATGGCTTCGCTGAGTGATCAACCACATACAACAATCTTGTGGTATTGGTTCAATAGAATCACCTACAATTATCTATGAAGATAATTCCACTTGTGTTACACAGATGCAAACAGGTTACATAAAGAGCAATATCAGTAAGCATATTGTTCCCAAGCTGTTTTATCCTCACGAATTACAAGAAAGTGGGGAAATAAATATCTTGCAAGTCAAGTCATGTGATAACTTCGCTGACCTATTTACTAAGTCCTTACCAACTTCAATGTTTCAAAATTTTGTACATAAGATTGGTATACGACGACTTCGAGATTTGCAAGGATAAGGGGGAGACATCTCCTAGATGCTACCTATATCAGTATCATATTACACTCTTTTCTTTCACAAGTTTTACTTAAATGGTTTCTTGTTAAAGTTTTTTAATGAGGTAATATTAACATAAGCATGTGTCATATTTTCTATTTTCCCCATCAGGATTTTGTAGGAAATATCAAAGACACATATTGCCCTCACAACTCATCCATGGTTTTTCCCTGAAAAGGTTTTTTATGTGAGTTATCCAAGAGGCAATACCAATAATATGTCGTCATATTTTCTCCTAATTTTCCCACTGGGTTTTTAAAGGAGTTTTAGCGACATATCACTTAACAATATCCCTCACATTTTTCCTATAAGGTTTTTAGAGGGATAATCTTTATGTCGTATCTCCAATATTTTTTCCCCATTGGGGTTTTTAATGGGATACCAATGACATAGTGGTTTATCTAAATCACACTCATATATGCTAGTTTCTCCCTATTTTCAAATAAGGAGTTTTTATGGCATATTAATATATATATTCCTCAGATTTTTCCCACAGGATTTTTCAAGGAATCAAAGCTTACAGTTTCATTGATCTCAAAAGGATTCGTTCAAGGTGGAGTGTTACGAAACGGTGCCTTTTCACCAGAAGACACTCGTTCGGTGATCTCGTTAATCTAGGATTAGTTGCCATGAAGGGTCATGTCCCTTCGGGCATCACCCGAATAGTCTCGACCTTACGGTCCGTATGGACCGTCGCGTCGCGTCCGTACGACGCGTCCCCTTGTATTGTATATAATCTAAGTAATCAATGAAATAAGACGGTTGTTCACTTCTTCACTGTTCATTTACATTCAAGTTTCAACAGAGAGCACTTACAAATTTTGCAATGAACCTGCCTCAGCTGCTATGAAAAAGTTCTTAATTGTTTGCACACTGGAGGAGAAATTTCTCACACCATGCGGCAGTTGCATCCTCAGCTTAGCATGGGAGCTACAATGGAATGGGCTGATTCAAGCGGGCCTAAATTTCACCGTATAATGCAGGCTGAACTAGATCTAAAAGAGTATCATCTTCGATCCCCAAACCGCACAATAGGTCGAAGCTTACGATGCAGCCTGAAAATAACAAGGCCCAAACAGCACAATAGGTCCAAGCTTCCGATGCAGCCTGAAAATAAATCAAGCTTCCAAACAAGACCTAAATTCCGCAAAAAATAAAATAATAGGACCACTTTGCCGATGCTAATGTGGGGACGCAAAATTTTGCTTATGTAATAATAATACGTTATAAAGGTCATGTTTTTCAAGCAAGGAGCATCAGCCAAAAAAAATATCTTAGCAACAGACAGCAGTTCAAATATATTCAATAGATACTACAGGGATTCCAATCCAATCCAGATAAAACAAGTTTACGGCATGCAGATAGCAATTCAGCGGAGTGGAACGAAGGCCTCTAATCCTCAAAAAAAAACAAAGGCCACTAGAAGGCAGCAATTATTCTAATCTGTTGCAGTTGATGCCTAGGGCTGCACATTAATCTTCGGCTCAGTTCGCTTGAACTATTTTCAGCTTATTCTCTCACATAACACTATTCAATCAGCTAGAATCAGCCGCCTTTTGTACCGGCCAAACAGAGCCGATCCATCACCTTGGATCAGGCAGGCAACACCCAGCTGTCATTCAACGATATATTTTCCCACGTTAGTCAGGTCAGCAAATTTCTAAACAATATATGGTTATTACATAATAATGATAGTGAGATCGATGAGATGTATCTACATACATGTTTGGTGGTCCGTTGTCATCTTCCAGACGGCCCTCATGACCACCAATCGTAGCCCTGTCAAACACGCAGATTACAAGATTTAATAGAATATTATGTTGATTTTACCTCAAACTAGATTATTAATCAAATGTCCAAACAAAACAACTTAAATACCAAAAGAGAAAATCCACTTACTTTTTTGTCTTCAAATCAACCAAAATTTTCCAGATATCAAGAAAAAACAGGAACGGGGTTCCTATTTCTGTATCATAGTAATTGATGCCCATAAATTTTCCATCCAAATCAACAAGGGGACCTCCAATAACAGCCTAATCAGGTTATATGGAGAAGTCAGTTCTAAATACATCATATTTATTCTGGTAAAAGTACAACAACAAAGCCTTTTAGTCCCAAACAAATTGGGGTAGGCTAGAGTAGGCAATTAAAAAATAAAAGGCAAGGGTTCTACCTTAGTGGTTCTACACGTGGTGTACCAAAGATGTTCACAATCCAAATCGCTTGACACCTCGACGTCGTAGTCTTGGATGTAATTCCCACTTGTAGCCATTAATATACCTGATTCAAAGCAACGGCCCACAGCTACCACCATATCATCATAACGTATCGACTCAGGTTCCAGCTTGACAGGACAATCAACATTGTAATTCTTGACGCTGACTAGGGCAACATTGTAATGTAAACTATAGTGTTCCAATTCCCCTACAGTATGTTCGTTGTTTGGAAGCAAGACCTCAATCTGCAAACAATACAATAAGAGTTAAGCTGTGTCTTGGACAAACAAGAACCACAGTAAAATTCAAAGTACCAACCCTTAAGCCATTCACAATCTCAAGTGCGCCATCGGGATCCCTAACCAAGCTGGCTGAGGTCAGAATAATCGGACATCCATCATAGTCAATGAAAAATCCTGTGCATGCAAAGAACTTTGATTCACCTAGACACCATAGCTGCCATTAGCTAGTGATAACTGAACATAAATGTGAAATAGTAAATAGCGCATCACTGTGAAATCACCATGGAACGAAGCAAGTGCGACAACAATGTCAGATATGTTAGATGAAATTTCTTTCTTGAATTTACGCCAGACACCAGTAGGATATTTGTCACCAAACGGTTCTTCAAAAGTATTAACATTCATGCTACCTGGTAGACAAGACACATTGTATAATAGTTAGTGGGACAGCAGGGCTGTAAAAATGAGCAGCGCATGATAACCTATGTTACCCCGATACTCCAAGGCACACGCGTATCGCGTATCCGATACGTATCGGATACGCGTCCGATACGCCGCGGATACATATCGGCGGAGTATCCGATTTTTATTATTTTTGTAAAAATCCGATACGCGTATCGGCATTAAAGGATACGTCTGGCCCAATTACCGGATACGGCCTGGCCCGCGCCGTCCCTTCGCTCGCTGCAGCAGCAAGGCGGTTTCTCCCCGCGCGGTGACGCCATGAGCGCCGCGAGGCACCCGCCGCCCGCCGGCCACCGGCGACGAGCCTTCCCTCGCCGGCGACGAGCATCCATCCCTACTCGCCAGCAGCCGCAGCGCGATTCTTCCCCGCGCAGTGACGCCGCGAGCCGCCCGCTGCCCATAGTGGCCACTGGCGACGAGCCTTCCCTTGCCGGCGACGAGCATCCGTCCCTGCTCGCCGGCGATGAGCTCCGCCCTTGCTCTCCACTTCGCCTAGCCACCAATGGAGTTTCCGCGCTCTGCCAGGCTGCGACGGTGAGTTTCCTTCCTCCATTCTCGATCTCCTCTGCTTCAGTTGGCAGTTGTAGGCTCGTAGTTGCTTGATTTGTTCGATCTTTACCTCATCTTCCTCTCCACATTCTCGATCTATGCAGTAGATGGCGTCTCCCAATTTGCATTATTATCATTTTTATTTTATTTTTTAAAATATTAAACGTATCCGCGTGTATCCGCGTATCGGGTTATTTGGGAAATTGGCGTATTCGTATCCGTGCTGCTTCGATGATAACTCAGCAAGCATTGACTCATGACCACGTTCCTTGACGGACTGAGATAACCCAAAGTGTAAACCCAAATTGCACCTTATCCTGGTGCAACAAGGTTGATTAGCACTGACATGTGTTAATTCTAAGTACAGCATTTAACAGTCACTCGAAGTTCTCCACATAATAACATAATAACTTAATATTAAAATGTTATGGCAACTTGTGCAACAACTCATGCCATCTCTACTCTTCAAGGAGCCTTGATGGCCATGGTGTGCGCACCCTCAAATCCAGATCTTTCTGGATGGATTTAAGGATGTGTGTAGCATTTTATAGCATAGTGGTGTACTATTTACGTATGTGTATATGTAGGAGCCAGTTGATATGCTTACACATATAGAAAATTTTAAACCAGAGTCAAATTACTTTTCAAAATCACAACGCACAGGCATTGGCTGAATCCCTAGTGCTCAAGTAATGTTAACGCATAAACTCTTAACACTATAATATAGCTGTAGAAGACTTAACTAGCTATATAGAAGTACAAATGTAAAGGCATAATTTGAACCACTAGAGGACATTAGAAACAGTGATGAGATGCACAATTAAATACGGAGTAACATTTAGTAATCAATATTGGGTGGTTGTGTACTCACCTTCAGGATACGAGCGAAGTTCCACACCTGTGTCTCTTTTTCTATTCCTATAGATAAAACATTAATACGAGTATTAACCCAAAAGGGATCAGTACGAGTAGAAAGTGTAATAATACAAGAACTGAGCAAATGTTAAACAATTTTTTTCTCAAAAATGCATGAGAGCTGCATGTCATTTCACTGAGAGAAAACACAATACAAAGGGCCAAAAAAACACCTCCAAACATCCCACCACGCACACCCTTGATAAACAAAGGTACAGACACAGCACGCACAAAAAAAAAGACAGCCAATGTCTACCCTACCCCCAAATTAAGGACCAAGACCGAGCAAACTGCAAAGCAGCTCCTGGAGAGCACAAGCTCCAGCCATACACCAAAGGCTGCTTCTCATTGGCAATCCTTTACAAGACTGCCTCCACAGTAGGACTCTCCCTCAAATACACAATTATTTCTATGTTTCCATAATTCCCATGCAACTAGAATAATCAGCGAACTATAGGTCCATAACAATAATCAAAAGTGTACAGTGTACTAATACCATTATCAATTAGTTCCTCGGCCTGAGCTACTCAAAAAATTCCCATCTTTTTACAAGGATTGCCAAGAATATGCTTGTTTGATACAGCTTATCTGGAAAGCGCTTTCCAAATAAGTTGCCCAAATAGAGTAAAGCAGTGGTCAAAATAAGCTGATCTAATAGCTTCTGTTTTTTAGTATAAACTAGCAAATATACCCGTGTTGCGATGGGAATTGATTTTTTTCTCTCGAATTTGATGTTGTCGCCGACCCGTGCGTCATGATAAGATTAACATGTGAAAATAACTTGTTTGATTATGTATGCTTAGTCATGGCTGCCAACGTGGTGTCCTTTTGATTTTGATTTGGAGCTGTTTTATTTTCTATTAGTACCGATAACACAGGATTGCTCAATTTCTATTCTTATTATCTTATTTCTATTTGGATTATAATTCCTTTTCATGTAACTTGGAAGTCTTACGTGTTTCGTAATAGGATATACTAGTATTTAGAGCTCTAGATGGATTACAATTAGAACTCCTAGCTGCTAAGGCTATATTATTATTTTGAATGTATCAAACAAGCATATTCTTGGCAATTCTAAGCGAACTGATAGAGAGTTTTTGAATGTATATATCGAACTTAATTGTCCAGCTGGACGGAAAATAAACACTATTCTCCAGTAGTAGGAAGACGGATAAAAAAATGGATGGATGGAAATTTTGCCTCACGTATATAGATTTGATTGATGCACGAATCATATTAGTCTTTGCGCGACACGAATTACTAACCGAATCTAACTCATCACACACTTAAAACTGATCAGTTAGGACTCTGGTACTAACCAGTGTCGAGGACGGACGTATCTAGGGGTTATATAGATCAATATTCTTTTACTGTTGGACACTCAATATTTTTTGTGTTGTCATATACAAAACGTGGTCTAATTCCCTAATATCATTAGAAATAGAATAAAAGGAAACAGAAGGCGGATCATGCTGGGGGAAAGAAAAGGCAACTGAACGAAGGGAAATAGAAAATTGCAACAGAAAAGGTGGTGCTTGGGAAAAAAAAGGAAAAAAAGGTGACACTTCTAGAATAGTTCTATTTGGATTAGGACTCCTACTTGTTTACAATTCCAGAATATCTTAAGAAATCTTCCATATATATACACGTCATATAAATCCATATATATACACGTCATATAAAGACAAGGACAATATAAGTCAAATAGAGACAATTCCACATTCACAAAGTTAGATGGAGACGGACAAAAAAAAAATGGATGGACGGAAAAAAAGGGCTGAAATTTTGCCTCTTTATTATTACTAGCAAACATGTCTGTGCGTTGCAACAGAGGTGCGTCCGTGCGTGTGCTTCGCTTGCTTTTCTACCGGTAGCTTGCAGTACCTATAGATGACGATGCATGGGTCAGACTCCCAGACGACTGGTGGCACCGCTGTCGGGGCCTACACAGACCATCGTGACGTCCACGTTGCAGAGCTTCACAAGCTATTGTGCTTTGTTCAAAAGCCACGCCTTCCTCCGCGTGAAGGCCTTCGCGCGAGACCGTGCGTTGCCTATGAGGCACATCTGGATCTTCGCGCACGACATAGACGACGTACGTTGGGGGCGGAGGCGGCGGCGGCACCGTGGTCCCGCTACGTACGTACGCGGTCGTCGCTTGGCTCTGGCTGTGCGGCCGGCGGCTCGCTGGCTAGGATACGATGGCGCTGCGGGAGTTGTGCAGTATTGTGTTTGTCCAATCCACTGTGCACACGAACACGACCGTATATATATACACACACACGAAGGGAGGAGCCGCGCGACTACACGTGCACCGGCGGCGGCACGTATCTTGATCCCGTTATGAACTCCTCTCATTGTTGGATTGGAAGACGGAACACGGAGACTATTCGGATCAGGATTTGGTTTGGCAAGTAGAATTCCATATTGGTTTCTGCGTTCTAACGAGTCCTTGACGTATAGGAGACGAACAAGGCCAAATATATCTATATCTAACTCTTCATTATCCGGTAGTTAGAGGGAGACGGATATAAAAAGAATGGATGGACGAAAAAACGAGCCTAAAATTTTACCTCTTTATTATTAGGTATAGATATAGATATAGATTATTATATTAATTATTAATTATTATTATTATATTATATTATATTATTATATATTATATATATATATAATATATTATATATATATATATTATTATTTATTTATTTATTATTTTTCCTTCATTATTATTAATTTATTTATTATTCTTATTAGGTATACAATAGATATAGATGAGAGTAATTGGAATAAGCGCAGCCAAAATAAGCTGCAAAAAAAACTTACCTTTTGACCATTGGTTTCAGCTTATTTCGGCCATAAGCAGCTTATAAGCTATACCAAACAGGCCATCAAACACATAGGCCCTGTTTGGTTCTGCTTTTAAGCAGCTTATGGCCCAAATAAGCTAGAAATAGGCCCCAAACGGCGCGCTTCTATTCAGCTTATTCCCACGGCGCTTCTATCCATCGAGGCCCATTCAACTAAACCGCAGAAGCGGGCGGCCAGCAGCTTATCGCGCCACGGGTGGAAAATTACCCGCCTGCCACTCACTTACCCCGTCCGACTCCGCGAATCGTTCCCCTTCCCGTCGCGCCGACGCTCACGCGAGCCAGGGACCCGAGCGGAGCGCGATGGGCGATTAGGGTTCCGCCGCCCCTTCCTCCAGATCCCAACCTCCACCGTCGTATCGCACCCTGCGCCGCTAGATCCGGCACTCCTCTACGAAAGTCTCGACGTCGACCTCCATTTTCTACGTCTCTGGCCTTCGCTCGGGCCTCCTTGCCGGATGTGACGACTACCCCTGCGACCTCCAAGCTACTCGCCTCTTCCTCAACCAGATCCACCTACGAGAGACACCTGTCAAGTCTAGAGCGACTCCCACCCCAACCGGCCAAGTCTAGAGCGACTCCCACCCCAACCAGACGCATCAGCCTGGAGCAATTCCCACCCCAACAGACATCAACGCTCACTGGGACTAAGGCGGTTGTACCAAAGGAGAATTTTTTTTATTTTCCCTTTATGTTCTCGTAATACTAGAATATTGGACTGGTTTGTAGTTAATATATATAGATTTATTTTAGTAAATGTTGCAGAGTTAGAGCAATGAGTTCCATATTATGTATATGTGTATTTTAGATGGAGAAATCTTCAAAAAAAAAAGTAGCGCAAAGTGGGACTCGTTTGCTGCGAAGGTTTACAATGAGATTTGTGTAGAACAAGTTCGCGCCAACAATAGACCAAACCATTGCTTGAACACTGTAGGCTATGCAAATCTTTTAAAACAGTTTAATGAACGAAACAAGAGGAATTATGATCGTTTTCAAATGAATAATAGGTGGGATACTTTGAAAGGAATGTATACACAATGGAAGACGTTGAACATTAGAGCAACTGGTTGGAAGAGATCCTTCTATTGGTTGCATTTCAGCTAGTGAAGAATGGTGGCAAGAGCAAAATGTGGTGAGTTAGGGGTATTGAGCTAGTGAAGAATGGTGGCAAGAGCAAAATGTGGTGAGTTAGGGGTATTGGTTTCAAATCTTTTAGTCATAATTTTTTTTCTATGTTACGTGTAATGTATAATTGGTTCTTAATTTTTAAGCTATGCCAGGCTGTATAAAATTTAGGGATGCACCACTTGAGTATGAGGATGACCTAAGGATTATGTTTGATGCTATCTGTGTAACAAATGAAAGTTCAGTTGTTCCTGGAGTAGGTGCATCCACTGAAAATGAAGATGGGGATGGAGATGGCACTCCTAAAATTTCACCAATTATTGAAAAGCGTGGAAAAGCCAAAGTGTTCTCCTCACAAAAATAAGAAACAGAAGACCTTTAAAGACCATTGCATGAAGAGGCTAGTAGATACATATGAAATGAAGGCTCACAATAGTAAAAACTCCTCAACTTCTCCAATGGTGGATCGTGTTAGAGAAGAAATAACAAAACTCATAGAATTAGTAATTCAGGATGGGGCCGAAGGGAGCGATGAACACTATTATGCCACACAATTGCTTATGAAGGAGTATCGTGATATGTTTATGACTTTGAAGACATGTACTGGCAGGCTCAATTGGCTTAGGAGGGCGTGGGAGGACAGGAGGAAGCATTAGTCATTTCTTTTTATGAGTGTCGCTGTCTTAATAAATTTGAGACATATTTATGTAATAAGACCGAATAAATATTTATATTGTGTTTGTCATATGAGCACCATAATATTTATATTCTATTTGCCATATGAGTGCCACTGTCATTTATATTTATTTGAGACAGCACCATATCTGAATGCATATCTTCAAATATTTGTGCCCCCTATGTTCAAATATCTGAATGTATATCAACCTTTTCATATCTGAATATTTGTGCCCCCTATCTTCAAATATCTGAAGGTATATTTGTGCCCCCTCGTCATATGACTGTCACTGTAACAGTATGAGTGCAGATTTTTATATAATTTTTCTTTATTTGTGCAGATGAGCTCTTGTAGTGAAACTGAAGAAGCAAGTGTTGACATTTCTAATGGTGGTAATGATACAGAGGATGATAATGATGATTAGGGGTGAAAGTGGTATGGATAATCCTCCACTCCGATCCGCTCCGAATCCGATTTTTAAAGATATGGAGAAGTGTTTTCAATATCCGTGCGGATATGGATAATCCGTATCCGATTTTATGCGGATGTGGTGTAGGATATGGGATCGGCGAAATCCGGCGGATATGGATTATCTGATAATTGAACGCGGATTATCCGACACGTATAATAGGATATCCGATTTTTTTAAGAAGCACGAGCGGCAAGATTAGAAATCAGCCCAACCCATATAGCCCATGAGAGCTAGTTAACTATATTATATATGCTAATATATGCTAATTTAAGTATATTTTCACAAGACATGGAAGGGTAATCCTAGTGATTGCCTATTTCCATGCGTGTATCAATTATTCAGTTGTATGCGTGAATGATATTTGTAGACTAATTTCTGAAAATATTCTGTGAGCTCTAAAATAGATGTGGATTGATATTTGATGGTGATTATTTCGTGTTATATTGCCGCATTAAGAATTAAGACTTTTGTTAACGAATTATTCCTTCAAATAAAAAACAACACAAAAGCATATATTATCCGACTTAGAAAAGTCCGCTTCCGACACCGGTCCGAATCCGTACCATTTCCGACATCCTAAAAAATCCGTATTCACATCCGAAACCGCATAATATCCGCTCCGCTCCGAATCCGATCAAAAAAATAGGATTAGGATATGGGGAAGCCATTATCCGCTCCGATCCGATCCGTTTTCATCCCTAATAATGATTTCATGGTGCTGTACCTTGCTCTCCAGTGCATGGATGGTCACAGTGGATCTGGAATGAACAAGCCTAGGACTATACCTCCTGAAACTGGAATTCAGTGGGTTGAGCGCCAACTTCAAGATAGTGATGACTGTTATGACATGTTTCGAATGAGAAGGACAGTCTTTGGACGTCTCCATGAGACATTGGTAGCAAGAAAGCACTTGGAATGTTTCTATGGATGTGTGGTGCACCACAATCTGTTAGGCAAGCTAAGAATAAGTTTCATCATTCAAAGGAAACTATTAGTAGAAAGTTTGGTGAGGTTCTAGAAAGTATTAATAGGATGGCAGCTGACATCATCAAACCAAAAGATCCTCAGTTTACAATTGTGCATGGAAAACTTCGAGAGGATAGATTTTGGCCTCATTTCAAGGATTGCATAGGTGCAATTGATGGATCACATATACCTGTTACAGTATCATTGTCTGAACAACCTAAGTACTTTGGCCGGCATGGATATGCTTCGCAAAACATCATGGCGGTTTGTGACTTTGATATGAGATTTACATTTGTTGTGACTGGATGGCCTGGATCAGCACATGACACCCGGATATTAATGGATACATTAGTGACATATAAGGATCAATTTCCACATGCCCCGGAAGGTATACTTAGTTGCACGCATAAAAAAGACTATTTATACTTGTGTATAAATTATCTAACATTGTATGAATGTAGGTAAGTATTATCTTGTTGACTCAGGATATCCTAATAGAAAGGGATTTCTTGCACCCTACAAGGGTCAAAGATACCATGTGACTGAATGGCAACAGGGCCACCAACCAACAGGATCAAAGGAGGTGTTTAACCATGCACATTCATCCCTTAGAAATGTGATTGAACGTAGCTTTGGAGTACTCAAGATGAAATGGCGTATCCTGTTGAACATCCCCAAGTATTCACTAAAGAAGCAAGCGAAAATCATTATCGCAATGATGGCTCTTCATAATTTTATTAGAAAGTGTCATACATGATGCAGACTTTGAAAAGTATATTAATGAAGATGTTGTAGGAGCTTCACATTCTGTCATGGATGACTCAAGTGTGGTAGTAGATGACAGTGACATGGGTGCTTTTTGTGATTCTGTTGCTATTGCATTGATGTAGATGCTTTAGCTAGGTTAGAGACTTGCCTGGTCATAGGTACTTTTGGTATTTTGGAGAAATTGGCATGGGGCTTTGGCCAAATAGGAATAGCACTGCAACGTCAAGAATGTAATTTTAAACTATTGTTCCTTTTTTAAAAAAAAGTAGTATTGTAGTTTTTCCCTTTTCTTAAATTTGCACTCGAAATTCAAATGAAGATATCAATTTAATGGTATTGCAAATGTATTCTACACTTATTCAGCATTAAAACAAGCTGCTACACACATCAGGGGTATATAAGTCATTGCACACTTGTGGCAGATAAGCTTCTTAACAAAATCAGGGTTGCCAAACACCAAACTTATTTTAGCCACAACTTCTTCTGGCCACAGCTTTTCATGGAAGCCAGCTTTTCAGAAAAAGCTCTACGAAAACAATCAGTACCAAACAGGGCCATAGTGTTTTGCTATATATTTTATCAATCAAGATTGTGATCCGTTCTAAATTAGAGAAATTAAATCATTACCTGGTGTGGTGATGCCTAGAGGCTGAAATCTAGAGAATGGATACCGAGTAAGCTTTCAAGGCTTCAACACCGGCCACCAGCGACAGCCAACAGCAGACCGGACATTGGTTGCTTGGGCTGTTTCTTGTGGGCTACTGGGCTGCTAGTTGATTCGTGTGTTTTTAATCCAATTAAACAATATGTTGTACATGTATACTAGTATATATATATATTTATTTTTCTCATCAAAGTCTTGGGTATTCCATGGTATACTAGGGCATGCCCATGGCACCGCCCATGGAGCACTTTTTTTACAGCCCTATACCACCAGTTAGAGAAACGGGTGGTATCCAGTTAAACAAAAACTTGATAATCAAGAGTGTCCATACTCCCTTGTAATGTTCATATTTTAATCTCAACAAAATATTCTAAAATATTTTGAATTAGATAAAAAATGTTGGCTTCAATATTTCAAGCACAGGAATATGGCTACTCTACTCTACAATACAGAGCAACTGTGACACGTGCCAAGTACAGCTGTTTGATATATCTTACGCTAGAGGTACCAAAGCATCAAGTTATTATATTAAGGGTAAACAAATACATTGGTTTCAATATGTGATGCACAGGAAAATGGCTACTCTACAATACAGAGCAACTGTCACACAATGCCAAGTACACCTGACCTGTTTGATAATATATTACGCTAGAGGTACCAAAGCATCAAGTTATTATGAAGGGTAAACACTAAAAGCTGCAACTTACAAACATAGACAAGCAAACTGGAAATATATTGGCACACCTGACTGACTTCATCATCGCAAAAAATATCATCTTTTCCATGGATGTATGTAAATGGTTCAAACGATCAGAAATTATATCCCTTGGAACGAATATGGATCTTTCCATATTTGAGAAAAGGTTCATGCCAACAAAGTTCCCATCAAATCCAAAAAGTGCGCCCCCCTGCATAACCTAGAACAAACAAAAAACATGTGGCAAGCAACAAGGGTTACAATGGAACACAATAAAATGACCAGGTAATAAGAGGTACTCCCACCTTTACATTTACTAGCCACTGTTGACTGTCTTGTGCAAATTCAAAATGCCACTCCCTAAAGTCATTAATACTTGACATTATGACACAAAAATAGACTCGAAAGTAGTTATATTCTTGTACCCAGACATCAAGTAATAAGGACTGGAAGGAGTACTATTTTATATTTTATATATATTTTAAAATGTATGATATCTTTGAAGTATGTTCCACTGCAAACTCAGCCACTATGAAAACCATTCAACTTAACTGCGCAAGTATACATTTTGAAAAGAATAATAAGACCAAGCTTTTGCATTACAGTCAACAGAAACTAATAAAAGTAAACAGAGGGAGTAAATTAACATTTTGTTTACTAAAATACGAGACACAGTTTAGAGCATACAGTAAAAGAAAAGATGCACTCGTAATAAGTGTACCTCATATAATTCACATGTAGAGAACATAAGATGTCCACAATCTTCAGGGCCTGAAGCAGTAAGTGTCCCAATTGTGGCCATTAATTTGCCAGAGATGTCACGCCCTAATGCCATAACATTTCTACCAGTCATCAATTCCTCCGCATAACTGACCTTTCTACCAGACATCAATTCCTCCGCATAACTGAGAGGTAGGCAATAAACATCAAGGGGGCACATGACTTTGACAACAGCAATTACATTATCCAGGTCATATTCTACCACAGTCCCTATAGCAGCAAAATATTCTCCATGGCGTACTTCAATCTATAATAGTAAAGCAAGGAAACAGCACAGAAGGATCACAGTTATGTAAAGTAAAAAAAAAAAGAACAGTTAGTAAATGATTCAGCACCAACCTTAATGTTATCATGGCCATTTCTTTCAGCATTTAAAGCTCTAACCAAAGTTGCTGATGTCACAAACTTTGTGAAGTTAGGCTGGCATTCTATAGCTATGCCAGAGGATGCAAATAGCACATTTTGTGCTAAAAGATCACCATGGGACAAAGCAATTGAGACAACACTTCTACACAACTTTGATGCAACTTCATTACTCATCCCAGTCCAGTCACCTTGATTGTCCCAAAATAAGCAACAAGTTAGAAAACACGATACAAAACAGCCGTGAGTGCTCAAATAGAGCCATAAAAACATGAAGAAAAAGGAAGAACCAGCAGACCTAAATGCAATGAGTCAGTGTATATTGTGAGATCATGAGCACCCCTCTTGCTTGGCAGCATCTTTCCAGAAATGATGCAGAACTGAAGAAGGAAAAAGTTAGGTCATAACCAGAAAAGCAACGTTGCAGGTCAGTAATTCATTTTTTTATTTATTATATGTCACACTTTAATAAGCCTATCTATCTACAGAGATCTATAATCTTGGTGATTGCTACTGTTGATCAACAGTACTCCCCCGGTTCCTATAGAGATCTATAATCTTGGTGATTGCTACTGTTGATCAACAGTACTCCCCCGGTTCCTACACTCAATTCACTATTCATTCCACAGTACTCCATCCTGCCCATCCGATCCGACGTGCGCACGCCGGATGCCCGCCGCGCACGTGCGTCCAGACGCTTCCGCCCTGCCGCGGTGCCGCCGCCTCCTCGACCTTATCCCCAGCCTCCGCACGCACCCAAAAAAAGGAAACCGAAACATCCACAACCACTACGCTCTCTACTAGCGGCCGCCGTAGCCGATGCCGCAGCTCTCACCGCCGCCACTCTCACCACCGCCGCTCGCCGTCGCTGCCTCCACGCCGCCCGTGTCCCCACCAAGCCTCCCCTTCCTCTTTCCCTCCCTCCCTCTCTCCCGACGTGATGGCGCAGCAGGGCCTCAGCTCCATGCCCTGCCTGCGTCTGTGGCTGCAGCCCAGCAGTTGCAAGACCACGCCCCTGCCACGCGGCCAAACCCTAGCGCCACAGCCTGGTGCCATGATGCCCACGCCGTTCTCTCCCTGTGCCTACAGCTTCTACCCATCCACGCCTGGCTTCGCTGCGTGCCGTCGTCGGCCTCACGACCGTTTTCCGACGAGTGTGACGGATGCGACAGGGTAAGAAATCCTTGATTTCAGCCTTCTCTGTCCGTGCTTGCATCAATTCTATTTCTGATGTCTCCCGCAGACGAATCGTCGTGATCAGGTCTTCTCGCTGCTGCGCAAGATACACGCATAGGCGATTCTGCTCTTGAGTATGAGCCATCCTTTTTGGTTGCTTATTTTGGTACATTTTGATGCCTGTGTTAGACGAAGTTATGGTCTGCAGTTCCCCGCATATCCTTATATCCAGTCACCAAACGAAATATCAGTGCTGGGTGGGAGCTCTCACTTTTTTCCTTGATCTGCTCCGTAATATTATTTCGACTCTAATGCAGGCAAAGCATGTTCCGATGAATATGTTACCTCTTCAGAGATGCAATAGATGCCATAGGATTATTTTAGTTGTGTACTCTTGCTCTGTATTCCACGGTGCCTCTTGGATTTCTGGACACCATTGTTTTCTCTGTAGTCCATGGTGCCTCTTGGACACCATTGTTAATTTTTTCCTGCTATTAAAGTGCCTATCAATGCTTTGTGTTCCCCAATTTAGCAGGTACCTCATTCTACTACTTGGTGCTGCTTCTACTTGGCATATATTCATATGTGCTCTGATTATATTCGGAATCCAGATATGCTTAACACAAGGTACATGCTTTACCTCAGCTATGAATGCTTAATGCAACCAAGGTGCGATGGCTTAACATCGGACCATATTATTGAGACTAATAATGTGGTTTCGTTGTCAGCACTTGAACCATCTGTTACTTCTAGGGTGAGTCGCAAACACAGGTAACAATGATTCTCTGCAATGATCAACATCAACAAAGCCTGTAGTCCCAAGCAAGTTGGGGTAGGCTAGAGTTGAAACCCAACAAGATACCCAAGTCATGGTTCCGGCACTTCAATAGCTGCTTTCGAGGCAATCCTATCCAAACATAGATCTCTAGATATATCCCAAGCTTTTAAATCCCTATTCACCGCCTCCGCCCATGTCAACTTCGGCCTTCCTCTGCCTCTCCTTATATTATTAGCTTGGCTTGGGACTCCACACCCACAGCGCACTGGTGCATCTGGCGGTCTCCTCTGGACATGGCCAAACCATCTCAACCGATGTTGGACAAGCTTTTCTTCAATTGGTGCCACCCCTAGGTGATCACGTATATCATCATTCCGCACTCGGTCCATTCTTGTGTGACCATAGATCCAACGCAACATGCGCATTTCTGCAACACTCATTTGTTGAACATGTCATGCCTTTGTGGGCCAACATTCGGCCCCATACAACATTGCAGGTCTAATTGATGTCCTATAGAACTTGCCTTTTAGCTTTTGGGGTACCCTCTTGTCACATAGAATGCCAGAAGCTTGACGCCACTTGATCCACCCTGCTTTGATTCTATGGCTAACGTCTGCATCAATATCTCCATCCCTTTGTAGCATCGATCCCAGATATCGGAAGGTGTCCTTTTTAGACACAACTTGACCTTCCAAACTCACATCTCCCTCATCCTGAGCCGTTGTGCCAAAGTCGCATTTCATATACTCGGTTTTAGTCCGACTTAGTCTAAAACCTTTAGACTCAAGGGTCTGCCGCCACAGCTCAAGTTTCCTATTTACTCCCGCCAAGCTTTCATCAACTAACACTACATCATCGGCGAAGAGCATGCACCAAGGGATGTCCCCTTGAATGTCCCTTGTAATCTCGTCCATTACCAAGGCAAAGAGGTACGGGCTCAAGGTTGACCCTTGATGAAGCCCAATTCTAATCGGGAAGTAATCAGTATTACCATCATTGGTTCGAACGCTAGTCACAACATTGTTGTACATGTCCTTGATGAGGGTCACGTACTTTGTTGGGACTTTATGTCTATCCAAAGCCCACCACATAACATTTCTTGGTATCTTGTCATAAGCTTTCTCCAAGTCAATGAAAACCATATGTAGGTCCTTCTTCTGCTCTCTAAATCGCTCCATAACTTGTCTTAACAAGAAGATTGCTTCTGTGGTTGACCTTCCAGGCATGAAGCCAAATTGGTTGGTAGATACTCGTGTCCTTCACAGGCGGTGCTCGATGACTCTCTCCCATAGCTTCATAGTGTGGCTCATCAACTTAATCCCACGATAGTTATTACAACTCTGGATGTCACCCTTGTTCTTGTAGATTGGTACCAAAGTGCTTCTTCTCCACTCCTCAGGCATCTTGTTCGATCGGAAGATATTATTGAACATCTTGGTTAGCCATACTATAGCTGTATCCCCAAGGCATCTCCACACCTTGATTGGGATACCATCCGGGCCCATCGCTTTGCTCCCTTTCATCCTTTTCAACGCTTCTCTAACCTCCGATCCTTGAATCCTCCGCTCAAAGCGCCTGTTGTTGTCATCAAACGAGTCATCCAACTGAACAGGGGAGTTCTCGTTCTCCCCATTGAACAATTTGTCAAAATACTCTTGCCATCTTTGTCTGATCTCATCCTCTTTCACCAAGAGTTGCTCCCTCTCATCCTTAATGCACTTGACTTGAGTAAAGTCCCTCGTCTTCCTATCACGAGTCCTAGCCATCCTATAGATGTCCTTTTCTCCTTCCTTCGTATCAAGACGCTTGTACAAATCTTCATAAGCACGTCCCTTTGCCTCCGCCACTGCCCGTTTTGCAGCCTTCTTTGCCACCTTATACTTCTCTATGTTATCTGCACTCCGGTCCTGAAACAAGCTCTTATAGCCTTCCTTCTCCTTAATTGCCTTTTGAACATCCTCATTCCACCACCAAGTGTCTTTCATAGCGCATCCACTTCCTTTGGTCACACCTAGCACCTCTGCAGCAACCTTTCGAACGTATGTCGCCATCTTCTCCCACATATTGTTGGCGTCACCTTCGTCCTTCCACGGGCCCTCTTCAATAACTCTTGCCTTGAAGACCTTTGATGTCTCCCCTTCTAAATTCCACCACTTTGTCCTTGCAATCTTGGCTTGTTTAGCCCTACAAGTTTGCATCAGAAAGCGGAAGTCAGCCACCACTAGCTTGTGCTGAGACACCACACATTCCCCAGGTATCACCTTACAATCCACGCAAGCATGTTTATCTCCCCTTCTTGCAAGGACAAAGTCAATCTGACTGCAGGACAAGCCACTACTAAAGGTCACTAAGTGGGACTCGCTTTTGGAAGAAAGTGTTTGCTACCATCATATCAAAAGCTGTAGCAAAGTCTAGGATATCCTCTCCCTCCTGGTTCCTTCTTCCGAAACCAAAACCTCCATGTGCTGCCTCGTAACCTGTACTAGATGCTCCTACATGGCCATTAAGGTCCCCTCCAATGAAGAGCTTCTCGCTACTTGGTACAGCCTTGACTATGCCATCCAAATCCTCCCAAAATTGCCTCTTAGCACACTCATCAAGGCCTACTTGGGGAGCATACGCACTAATACCGTTTAAGACTAAATCACTAATGACAAGTTTAACTAAGATAATCCTATCTCCTTGCCTTTTCACCTCCACCACACCACCTTGGAGGCTCTTATCGATCAAAACTCCGACTCCATTTCTACTCGAAGTTGTCCCTGTGTACCATAGCTTGAAGCCTGTATTGTCCACCTCCTTCGCCTTTTGACCCTTCCATTTGGTCTCTTGAACGCACAAGATATTTACACGCCTCCTAACCATAGTGTCAACTAGCTCTCTTAACCTACCCGTGAGGGACCCAACATTCCAGCTACCTAAACGGATCTTGGTTGGTTCGACTAGCTTCCTTACCCTTCGCACCCGCCGAGGGAGGTGTGAAGACCCTTGCTCATTTTGCACCACATTCGGGCGCCGATGTGGCGCGCCACTAAGGATGCGACGACCCGATCCTTGCTCACTTGACACCGTGCCCAGATCAAGACACGGCGCGCCACGGGGGTGACGACCCGGCCCTTGCTCATTTAACACCATACCCGGGTTCCGGCATGGCGCGTCGCTAAGAGGGTTACGCCCCAACGGGAATCTTTTGGGTCTCATTTCCATGAAAGTGGCTAAGTTTTGATGTTGGCTCGCCAAGCCTATCACACCCTCCTCCTTTACCAGGGCTTGGGACCTGCTATGCTGGAACACCAAAGGCACTCCAACCTAGGCGGAGTTGTGTACATCCAATTCTCTGCAATGATGTCGAGCTAATTTTAATGTGTGTTACATGCACATCCAATCGTTTGGTTTATTACTGCATAGATTGACAAAACAAATTTAACCATATATTTTAGGTTTATTCTAAGAGTTGTGTAGGCTATATTGCCTATTCAGATATTTGTTCCATACTCCATGGCCTTTCTTAAGGTAATACTTTGTTCACCGACGATTTCTTCATAATATCTTTCGCACCATTTTATCAATACAAGATTCTGTTTTCTTTGTACTTACAAATTTTTCTGTGTGTTTTTCTACAGCTGTTGCATACCTACACAATAGCCAATTGCTCTAGGTGCAATGTGGAAAGACAGAGAATTGCTTCCTCAACTTCTTGGTCAATACATATGCAATATTTCCCCCTGCAATTCCCTTTTGTGTTGGATAGAACTACTATCATTCTTTGTTCCTTAAAGCAACTTTGCTATTTGAGGTCTAATTTGTAGTACAAATCATCGTGAACATTACGGCCTACATATGTTCTGTGCCCTATATATAGGATCCTATATATACAATTTTGTTGCCACCAGAACTCTGTTTCTTAACCTCCTTTATTTTTACCAACAGGTTTGGATATGCGCACACAGATCAAGTGCTTGAAGCACAGATTGAACCAGATTCCTGCCTTTTTGGTTGACTGCATATGCAAGATTAGTATGTTCTCGCCATCAGCAATTATATATTCTACCACAAATACTTATTACTTTTGTAGTCATAATTGTCAATTGTAGCACAAATACTTATTACCTCTGTAGTCATATTACAATGTACGCTGTTATTTGTAATCTCTTTATACACGGTTACATGTACCTTTACCTGTGTAACCTTATAGCTCATATCAGTTCATTTCTTTCTTTGTTTCAGTCTTCAAAATATAACTCTTCCTGCAAGACAACTAAATATGTTTGTATCCTAATTGGCTGGCATATACTGTTATCCTTATCTACCCGTGCGCAGCACGGGGGTTCCTTCTAGTATATACTGATATGTGGATCCGTGTCAGGAACTAAGGCTGGGCACTCGGTTTTAACCGATAGCTCAGTTCCGTTTATTAAGATTAGGTTTTTGAAAACTTCGTTTTCTGAGATCTAGAAACCGGTCGGTAATCACAAAACAGAGTTATATTTTGAAATTGGAGTTCGTTTGCTATTTATTTTGACGTGTACAAGTTTGAAAAAAAAGAAAAAACACACATACAAACTCTATCTACCCGTGCGCAGCACGGGGGTTCCTTCTAGTATATACTGATATGTGGATCCGTGTAGGAACTAGGGCTGGGCACTCGGTTTTAACCGATAGCTCGGTTCCGTTTATTAAGATTAGGTTTTTGAAAACTTCGTTTTCTGAGATCTAGAAACCGGTCGGTAATCACAAAACAGAGAACCGACAAATTCGGTGTCGGTTTTCTACTTACCCGAAGTACCCAGGTGCTCGCACCCAGCCTGCGCCGCCTGATGCGCCCTGCCTGCTCCTCTGCCGCGCGGCCACGCCCTGCAAGCACAGGAGTCGTCCAGCTCCCCGACGCCGCCGGCCGCGCCCTGCACGCACAGGAGTCGCCCCGCTCCCCGACGCCGCCGGCCGCGCCCTGCACGCGCAAGAGCCGCCCCGCCGGCCGGTCCCGCTGCAGTCTGCAGATAAGGTTAGGGTTTGGTATTGGAGAGGCTCAGAGACCTGACAGGGTGCGGGTAGGGGTGGGGGTGGCTTCGTATGCCTCACTGAGGTGGGCCGAGGTGGCCAGGTGGGCTTCATATCGAAGCGGGGAGAGGAAGGCGGATAGCACAGTTTCCTTCGGAGGTCACACAGCGTCGGTTTCTCGACCGAACACCAGCCGAAAAGGTCTAGAAACCAGATCAAGTGCTCCATGACTAGGGAAAAGAAGAAAGAGAAAAACAAAATGGACCCAAGGCAAAGGTATATTATAGGACCATTTTTGGTTTAGTGATCAAGACACTATAGAGAATGTGATCACCTTTAGGATAGATAGTCAGTACTGTCAAGAACGTTGTGATTGCGGTTATCAAGTGCTACCAGGTGTTGTCATCTTTGCATGTGCATTAATTCACCTAGTAACATAGTCTTGCTTAAAAGACATAAAATATATGATAAACATCTCTCTAAGGAAGTACCATAATTGTTTGGCAAATGGAGCAAGGATTGGAAAAACAGAGTCAGATTTTGGACAAGTCAGAGGGCGTCGACCTTGAAAGAAGGGCGTCGGACGCTGTCCGACGCGTCGCGCCGGACGATGACGTCGAACGCTGATGTCAAGCTAACGTAGCGTCCGTCGGCCACAGAGAAGCTCCAGAGGCAAAGACAAATGGCGTCGGACGCTGAGGTGCAGTGTCCGTCGGTTCGGCGACGGAGCGTCCGGAAATATTTTCTGGGAATTTCTCAGAAACCCGAGAGCAGCGACTTTGCGTCGGACACTGAGGCGCAGCGTCCGTCGCATTGCACCAGAGCGTCCGTCGGTCTTCCAGAGGACTCTGTAGATGGGCGTTTTGAGGAAAGGCATCGGACGCTGGCGTCGGACACTGGCGACGGAGCGTCCGTCGCCCAAAGGATTCCGAAATAGAGCCCAACGGCTAGTTCTGACAAGGCGTCGGACGATGGCGACGGACCGTCCATCGCCCCCGTGCAGAGTGTTCGTCGCCAACTTAACAGGATAACGGCTAGTGGACTTTGAGGGGGTCTATAAATATGTGTTGGCCGGCTCTAGGATCTCTCTCTCGCACATTTGAACACCTTGAGACCCTCTAAAGCTGAGCACTTCCCTCTCCACTCATCTCTTTGATCCTTTGCTCAATCCAAAAGAGATAGAGTGCATTCAAGTGAATTGCTTAGTGATTTGCATCTAGAAGCACTTGGTGATCGTTCTTGCTGCGGATTTCTTGTTATTCTTGGTGTTTGCCAACACCTAGACGGTTTGGAGCAAGAAGGAGGATTCAACACGAGTTGGTGATTGTTCGTGGTTGATCTCGGTGATTGTGAGAGGGCTTGTACCCACCTCGGCGGAGCGCCAAAGGGTAACTCTAGTAAATTGCTCGTGTCATTGAGTTACTCTCATTTGGGTGTTTTCTTGTGGCGCCCGGGTAGTGGGCTTGGCTTGTGAATTGCCAATTAGCCACCGAAACACCATTTGAGTAGTCGACACAACGGGGACTAGCTTGGTGGCAACCAAGTGAACCTCGGGAAAAAAATCATTTGTGTTCATCTTGTCTCCCGGCTACTCTTGGTATTCATATTGTGATTGGCTCTTCATTGATACATCCTCTACACAAGGCATCGGTATATCAATCACCTCCTCTCTTGCATTTATATTCTTTCATATCTTGTCTTGTTAGCTTGCTAGTTAGTTCTTGTGTTAGCTTGTGCTAAGTGCTTTAGGTTCTTGCTATTGTTTGTGAAGCACTTAGCTAACTAGAATTGCATCGGATAGGTGGCTTTGCACCCCAAGTAGAGCTAGAGAAAAAAGTTTCGCTTAAGTGTTATCTAACCTTTTGTTCTAGTGATTTGTAGAATTTTTATTAGGCTATTCACCCCCCCTCTAGCCATCTAGGACCTTTCACCATGCGACAGACGCGTCCGTCACAAAAAGGACATCTCTGGAGCTCTCTTTGCTGGCAAAGGACGCTCGGACGTGCTTACATCAGCGTCCGACGCCAGCATCTAGCGCGCCAGACAGCGTTCGACGCTCCTGGCCTCAGCGTCTAGCGCCCAAAACACAACTCCTTCAACTTCGGTTTTCGTCACGATGAATATGGAAATTGTTCTAGGCTATTTTACGGTCACCATAGGCTTGCTTAGAGCTAAGGAAGTTAAGTGTGCACCACACCTAAGTCATGAAGCTTTCCTAAGTCAAGCTACTAGTCTCAGCCCCTCTTTATAGTATGACCAAAGATCAAATAAAGACCTATCTATACTAAGTGCCCTTCATCTCCTTATGGCACTTAGCCTATCACTCTAGGGTCTTCATTATGTCTCATTGAAATCCGAAACGATATCCATCTTGAGGGCTAAGTGACAACCAATGATGCCCATTCATGTTGATCACTATGGCTAAACTACTCATAGCCTCTGCAAAACACACATTAACCATAATAATCTCTAATTGTCGTTAATCACCGAAACCAATAGGGTCATGATTCTTCAATGTTCCCCTTTTTGGTGATTGACAACAATAACTCCTCGAGTATGAATATAAGAGTGAAAGGTTAGGATTTCAAGTGACTTGGATTAGTTGAGCAAGGGTTAGTGAATAAGAAAGAAATATGCTTGCTCATCCAAGCCAAGCCACAAACATGGTACTCAAGAATATGAAATGACATTGGAGTACCTCATGATATTCTCACAGGTATATCGGAGTATGGCGTGAAAGCTCAATTACCATTTAATCATAGAGACATATCATGAACAAAGTGACATCTCATAGGATATATTAGTGAAACACAAGAGTATGTCACACAACCATAAGAGTTTCACAATCATCACACACAAGCATATGCAATGCATAAAGGTAGACATGATGAAAGAGTATGGGGGAATTAAAAACACATCAAAGATCCAAATCCCTTCCCCTATCTCTAATACTCGACTCTCTCTCCCCCTTTGGCGCCAAGCACCAAAACCTACGGATCTGCTGGAGCATCTGGAAGTGAAGCATCCGTGGTGCGAGAGCGGAGGTCGAACTGAGAGTAGTCTGGACTGTCATCACTGTCCTCTGCTGCCTGACCCTCTAAAGCTGGAACTGACTGAGAAGCGGTCTGGGTAGGCTGAGCTGACTCCTCTAACTCTCCCTGAGGCTCTGAAGGAGTAACATCCCGAGCTGGAGCCTCAGACGGACCTACCTCTGTAGATGCGGGCACTGCGACCCAATGAGCGTAGACTCGAGGCGGAGGAGAAGGTGTTGAAGCCAAAGCTGCTAGAGTGACTATGA
The DNA here is from genome assembly GCA_022036555.1 of Microstegium vimineum. Lineage (NCBI taxonomy): Eukaryota > Viridiplantae > Streptophyta > Magnoliopsida > Poales > Poaceae > Microstegium > Microstegium vimineum. The sequence continues at coordinate 13,230,560 of CM039129.1, read as the reverse complement.
CAACTATCTCTGCTGGTTGACTCTGAAGAGGTGAAGATACTGCCACTGCCACTGTGACTGCTGCATTTGCTGCAAGGTGACCCTCTGGATGTACTGGTGCCTTTGACTCAACTGTCTCTACTGCGACTGAAGTAGCATCTGTCTGAACAACAATAAGAGGTGGAGTGGTCATAGTTTGAGTAGAGCAGTCTGGTGCAACCTCCAACAAAGCAACTGACGACAAGTGTGTGCCCGTCGCCGGAGGAGGAACCTCTAGAGTAGGGGTGACAAGCTGAGCTGCTCCTGGAGAGTCCACTCCTGTAATCTCCCTGTAGGAGGTTGTAAGTTCGCGAGATGCCTTCGCAATGGTGGTTCCCCGTATAGGTGTGAATCGTGTATCAAACTCACCAGGAGAAGCTAACCAAGAGGATACCTGGGTCCTCGGTGACTGACACCCAGGTGAAACTGGTGTTGGACTATGCGGGCCTCCTGACTGTAGCACTGTAGTCGGCATCACTAGCACTGGTGTCTGCTGTGGCTGAGAGATGTACTACTATTTGGAGACTCCGGGCAACTAGAGCTGTGGAGTGGAAGACGGCCCGGAACTCGAACTGAGAAGACGGCCGAGGAAATATGTCGTCTGATGCTGAGACTCAGCATGTTGCTTCTGGAAAAGCAAAAACTGCATTTGGAACTCGTTCTGCCTAGCATGTGCCTTTGCCTGTGCTGCAAGCTACTGGGCTGCAAGACGGCAAGCCTCCTCAGCCTGACGCCTCTGCTCCTCTGCCTGTCTGGCCTGCTCATCCTGCATCCTGGATAGAATGGACATGATTGTGGCCTCTGATGACCCTGAGGCTGGAGCTGCTCCTGACCCACCGGCTGTAGGGTCGAGATGGCGGACTAGGGGGGGTGAATAGTCTTTTCTAAAACTTAAACGTTCCGGCTAACCGAATCAAATGTGGAATTTAAACTATCGGTCTAGCCAAGACTACACCCCTCTAACTATAACTCTAGCACCTAGCAAATATGTCTATTATACTAACTAAGGTGCCAAGCTAGGAAGCTCACCTAAACAAGTCTAGGTTGCAAGGTCACACAAACCTAAGCAACTAGTACTCTAAGCACACCGGGAGCTCTTACACATACTAGTAAGCAAAGCACAAAGCATCTAAGCTCACTAGTGATGCTCTCTAGCAAGACTACACAAGTCAACTAGAGAGCTCAACTTACTTAGCTATACAAACTAAGCAATATAACTAACAAGGCTACACAAGATAATTAGCCACTCAAGAGCTACTTCTATGCTACACAAGCTAGAAGGTAACTAGGCAAGCTACACAAGCTAAACTAGTTACAAGAACAACAACTAATCACTAGCACAAGTATGAATAAGTAAATACAAGCTAGTGATTTGAAGAATGCAAACCACCGAGAAGATGTACAAGGTTGACACAGTGATTTTTCTCCCGAGGTTCACTTGGTCGCCACCAAGCTAGTCCCCGTTGTGTCGACCACACACTTGGTGATTCGGCGGCTAATAGGCGTTCACAAGCCTAGCCCACTAACTCGGGCGCTGCAAGAATCCACCCACAAGTGAGGGTAGCTCAATGACACACTCAACTAGAGTTGCTCTTCACGATCCCCGCGGGGCGAGCACAACACCCCTCACAAAGTTCTTCTCCGGAGCCACGCACAAGCTTCTTACGTTCTTCAACAGAGCCACAACCACCAAACCGTCTAGGAGGTGGAAACCTCCAAGAGTAACAAGCACAACTGGCTTGCAACACGATCACCTAGTGCCACTCGATGCAAACTCGCAATGCAACGCACTAGAATCGCTCTCTCACACAATCGGATGATCAGTATCAAGTGTATGTGAGTTAGAGGGCTTCCCAAGCGCACCAACACAAGCCACAAAGGCCCTAGGGTGCTTAGCCACCGGACAAGGGCAGCTACCATGTCTATTTAAAGAGAGGGAAAGAAACTAGCCGTTTTCCCAACTCTACGCACGTCCAGACACTACCAAGACATAGGGTCCGAACCATAGTTAGCGTTCGGACCTTCACAATACTTCGAAACAGGGTTTTCGGATCTTCGGACTCAAGTCCGGACCCTAACCTCCGGACTAAAGGGCACGCATCCGGACCAAAATGCTCTTTGGAACTGCTCTCTGGACAGCTAGGTCCGGACTGCTACAATGCTCGGTCCGGACTAATTTTCGCGTCCGGACCTGCGCAGTCTGCACTAAAACGTCTGTATCTCTTAGCTCCGAACTCCGATTTTGATGATCTTGGACTTTTTGGAAAGCTAACTCAGAGGCCTACACATCCCTCAACTCTATTTGATCCATATCACAATGAATCAAAGCAGTATTTCATTCCAAGATCCTCTCTAGTGTTAGGAGCATACTGAAAAACATTTTTCTCTTCTCCGAGTTGATTCAATTCAACTCCAACACCTCCTTTGCAAATGTGCCAACACCACCAAGTGTACATTACCATGTGCATGTGTGTTAGCATTTTCACAATCATTTTCAAAGCATTTTCATTTGCTCTTACCGCGCCACTCGATCCTAATTCATCGCAATGTTAGATCGCTCACGGTGGCACTAGATAACTGATATGCAAACACGTTTGCTCCTCTTGATAGTATGGCTATCTATCCTAAACCCGGTCATAAACTTCTCTACACACCTATGACTGGTGAAATAGAATGCCCTATGGTTATACCTTTGCCTTGTGCATTCCATTTCATCTCCTTCTCCAATGCTGATGCAACACATGCACCAACCTATCACCAAATGATATGATCCATTTCATATCATCACGTGACCGTGTTGGTTCATCGATCTTGACCTCACTTGCTCTTCACCGTTGCGTTGGTCCATCGACTCCAAGCATCACCCGCTTGCCCTTCACACTTGCAACCGGTCCATCAAGCCAAGCCTCATCTTGATCTTCTCCACCTTGATCACATGACTCCATGTCATGTCTCATGTGCAATTTAGCTCCTTCATCACACAATCACCTGTGAACTAATCTCCTGTGTATATATCACTTAAACACATATTAGTTCACCTAAGTTGTCACTCAATTACCAAAATCACACAAGGACCTTTCACCGACCTCGTGGTCGTGAGACCTAGGTGCGTACTCTGGCATTGGCCGGTAATCCTCATCTGAACTGTCTGAAGGTAGGTCATAGGCCTCATCAGCTGCTGCATCTATATCATCATCAAGATCTGTGAGCTTGGCCTCTGCAAGGCCCTGGACAGGGGCCTCCTGCTGTTCCTCTGACTCAGGTCCAAGACCTGTCTATCTGGTATGAGGACCTTGGACGCGTCTGCCACGACCCCTGCCACTATGATGAACCAGCTAGCTCATGTTGTATTCTGGGAATACAGTATCTGAGCGAGTAAGAGTGATAAGGTAAGACGCAAAGCCTCCGCGAGACATCAGCAAGTAAGAAATCCAGTGAGCGTACTGTAGCTGCCAGTGTCCTCTGAAGCCAGAAGTAATAATGTCTTCCATCTCACTGACAATCAAGTCCCAAAGGTCAAACTTCTCCATCCGGACTAGATGAGCTAGGAGCCAAAGCTGAAGTCATGTCATAGTCTCACAGGCTCCTACTCTGGGAAGTATGGTTCGCCTGATGACCTCGTTCAGGATCCGGGCAGTCGGCGTGAGGTCACGTACGCTATGACTGGAACTCTCTCCGAACGGCTGTCTGAAGCATGGACGAACAAATTCCACTGTCAGTACCTCTCCCTCGTGAGGACATCGAGGAGCCTCCTGATCCCCGTAGCACAAGTTGTGGATCTGTCAATGTTTTACCACCATAGCCTGCCACGGGGTTACCGAGACAGTAGTTCGTGCCTCGGCGAATAGTGAAACCTTGGTGGTTGGACACGCATGGACACACGGTTTATACTGGTTCAGGCCCTCGACAAGGTCGAGTAATAACCTTACGTCCAGTTGAGTCGTTTGCTCTTGATCGTAATACAAGGTGTTGTGTGTCGCTCTGTGTATCGGGTGTTGTGTAGTATGTAGGGATCGTTTTTGGGTGATGTCCTCACCAGCCCTTTATAGTCCAGGAACTGGCCGATGGTTACTTTAATCCTACTCGGTTACAAACTTAGAGTCCTAAGTTGTGCTTTAGTCTTGTCGTCTTTACCGAGTAGAATTCGGTTTCTTCTATTCGTCTTCCTTCGTGGGCCGAGGAATCGAGGCCCAAAGCTTAGGTAAGTCGGTCCCTGGGTACCCTATAGGATATCCCATCGACAAGCCCTCGAGCATCTCATGATTTTTCTTCAATATGCTGGGTTGCTCTGAAAGTGAGCCGAGTTCTTTTTGAAGTAAAATCATGAAATGATCTTCTGTGTTCTTTGCCTTGTGGTTTTTTTGTGCACCTGTGGTGCACTAATTGAGTGTATCCCTCGAACCTCTGGATACTTGGTACACGTATTCGGAGGATTTGAAAAATGTCTTAGCTTTAGTCTTCTGTGTTCTTCGTCTTGTGGCTTTTTTGTGCACCTATGGTGCACTCATTGAGTGTAGCCCCCGAGCCTCTGGATACTTGGTACAAGTATTCGGAAGATCTGAGAAAAAAGTCTTGTAAGGTAGGTATTTCCAGCCCCCGAGCCTTTCTCCGAGTTCTTTTTATCGGAAAAGAGCTTGGTGGAAGGATCTGAAATAGCGTGCCCTTGTCTTCTTATTCACGGGTGGGTACTGTGTCTTCACGGGTATGTAGAATCTTGCTTTCACTGTTTGCTTTTGTCAGGTTTTGTCTTTTCTTACTCTTCCTTTCTCGTGACTTCTGGCTTTTGGTGGTCCTTCCTTGCTATATATTCCATTGCGTTTGCACTGATGGCTTACTCTTTAAGGTGCTCTTCTTTCTTCCTATGACCCTGCTGCTAAGTGAAATTGAGCAGCCCCCGGGCTTATGCCCGCCTTTTGGTAGTTGAGTGGGTAGAAGAATTCTTATGAATGGAGTTAGAGGTAGACTAACTCTTCAGTTAGATTTTCCTGGGAAGTTTGGCGTGGTAGGCAGAAGAAGTCTTGTGAAGTGGCTTCCATGCCTTCTCTGTCTAACTGCTGGACCCCGGGCTGTAACCGTTGCCGCTCCTGAGTTGATTGAAGTTGTACACTCCATATTTCTGGCTGTGCATGCTTGCACCGAACTCCTGCTGGAAAGGCTAGAGTTGGAGCTGTCCAATCTCATTTGTTGGGAGTGGTTTTCTGCCTAAGATCCGACACTTCTTCACGCTCTGTGAGGATTCCAGGTTGTTTTGACTTGTAAGGTTTCTGTTCGGGTATCAGGTCTTCTTTGGTGGTAGATCTGGTATAATCCTGGTTATGGCCTTCATACTTTGTCACTTGTAGTCTTTTGTTGTAGATGTGGCTTAGTCTGGTCTTGTTTGGTTATTGTAAGTTTATCGGTCGAGTTGTTTTTTTGTCCTGCAGAGCTGTTGCTGGTTGTATGGTTGTC
>CM039129.1:13129747-13224994 GCA_022036555.1 Microstegium vimineum | reverse complement strand
GGAGAGGCACTGGGAACCCGCCCTCCCGTTCCGTCAATCATAGTGCCGGTTCAAAATCCCCTATCACTGCTGGATTTTGAACCGACACTGAGCTTTCGGCAGTGATGAGGGTGACATCAGCGGTTATGCCAACGGCAGTGATGTGGCCGGTTATGCCAAACCGCAGTGATGGATGTCCAGAACAAAATCGTGTTTTAAAAATCGAAAAAAAGATTTAAATTCTGGGAGAGCCACCAGGAACCCGCCCGCCGTCTCCGTCAATCAGTGCCGGTTCAAAATCCCCTATCACTGTCGGATTTTGAACCGACACTGAGCTTTCGGCAGTGATGAGGGTGCACATCACTGCCGGTTTTTGCAAACGGTATACCGGCAGTGAGTGAGGGTCCAGAACAAAATCGTGTTTTAAAAATAAAAAAAGATTTAAATTCTTGGAGAGTCCACCAGGAACCCGCCCGCCGTCTCCGTCAATCAGTGCCGGTTCAAAATCCCCTATCACTGTCGGATTTTGAACCGACACTGAGCTTTCGGCAGTGATTGAGGGTGCACATCACTGCCGGTTTGCACGAACCGGCAGTGATGGATGTCCAGAACAAAATCGTGTTTTAAAAATAAAAAAAGATTTAAATTCTTGGGAGGCCACCAGGAACCCGCCCGCCGTCTCGTCAATCAGTGCGTTCAAATCCCCTATCACTGCCGGATTTTGAACGGACACTGAGCTTTCGGCAGTGATGAGGGTGCCATACTGCGGTTTATGCACACGCGGTTTGTGACGACCGACAGTGATGGATGTCCAGAACAAAATCGTGTTTTAAAATCGAAAAAAAAATTTAAATTTGGAGAGGCCACCAGGAACCCGCCGCCCGTTCCGTCAATCAGTGCCGGTTCAAAATCCCCTATCACTGCTGGATTTTGAACCGACACTGAGCTTTCGGCAGTGATGAGGGTGCACATCACTGCCGGTTATGCCAAACCAGTAGTGATGTGGCCGGTTTGTTACGAACCGACAGTGATGGATGTCTAGAACAAAATCGTGTCTGAAAAAAAGGTTTAAATTATGGGAGAGGCCACCAGGAACCCGCCCGCCCGTCTCCGTCAATCAGTGCCGGTTCAAAATCGCCTATCACTGTAAGATTTTGAACTGACACTAAGCTTTCGGCAGTCTTGAGGGTGCACATCACTGCCGGTTATGGAACATCACTACGGTTTGTTACGAACTGACAGTGATGGTTGTCCAGAACAAAATCGTGTTTTGAAAATCGAAAAAAGATTTAAATTCTAGGAGAGGCCACCAGGACCCGCCCGCCCGTCTCCGTCAATCAATGTCGGTTCAAAATCCCCTATCACTACCGTATTTTGAACCGACACTGAGCTTTCGGCAGTGATGATGGTGCACATCACTGTCGGTTTGTTACGAACCGACAGTGAAGGATTTCCAGAACAAAATCGTGTTTTAAAAATCAAAACAAAAGATTTAAATTCAGGAGAGGCCACCAGGAACTCGTCCGCCCGTCTCCGTCAATCAGTGCCGGTTCAAAATCCCTTATCACTGCTGGATTTTGAACCGACACTGAGCTTTTGGCTGTGATGAGGGTGCACATCACTGTCGGTTATGCCAAACCGGCAGTGATGTGGCCAGTTTGTTACGAACCGGTAGTGATGCATGTCCAGAACAAAATCTTGTTTTAAAAATTGAAAAAAAATTTAAATTCTGGGAGAGGCCACCAGGAACCGCCCACCCGTCTCCGTGAATCAGTGCCGGTTCAAAATCCCTATCAATGCCGGATTTTGAACCGACACTGAGATTTCGGCAGTGATGACGGTGCACATCACTTCCGGTTATGCCAAACCGGCAGTGATGTGGCCGGTTTGTTACGAACCGGCAGTGATGGATATCCCGAACAAAATCGCTTTTTAAAAATTGAAAAAAAAAGATTTAAATTCTGGGAGAGGCCACCAGGAAGCCGATCGCCCGTCTCCGTCAATCAGTGTCGGTTCAAAATCCCTATCACGGCCAGATTTTGAACCGGCACTGACTTTCGGCAATGACGAGGGTGCACATCAATGCCAGCTATGCAAAACCGGCCTACCATTTTGTTACGAACCGGCAATCATGGATGTCCAGAACAAAATCGTGTTTTAAAAATCGAAAAAAAAGATTTAAATTCTGGGAGAGGCCACCAGGACTCGCCCGCCCGTCTCCGTCAATCAGTGCGGTTCAAAATCCCCTATCACTACCGTTTTTTGAACCGGCACTGAGCTTTCGACAGTGATGAGGGTGCACATCACTGCTGTTTTGTTACGAACCGGCAGTGATGGATATCCAGAATGAAATCTTGTTTTAAAAATCGTAAAAAAATTTTAAATTCTGGGAGAGGCCACCAGGAACCCGCCCGCCCGTCTTCGTCAATCAGTGCCGGTTCAAAATCTCCTATCAATGTCGGATTCTGAACCGACATTGAGCTTTCGGCACTGATGATGGTGCACATCACTGCCGGTTTGTTACGAACCGGGAGTGATGGATGTCCAGAACAAAATCGTGTTTTAAAAATCGAAAAAAAGATTTAAATTCTGGGAGAGGTCAGCAGGAACCCGCTCGCCGTCTCCATCATTCCGTGTCGATTCAAAAGCCCCTATCAGTGCCGGATTTTGAACCGGCACTGTGCTTTCGGCAGTGATGAGGGTGCACATAACTGCCGGTTATGCCAAACCGGCAGTGATGGATGTCCAGAACAAAATCGTGTTTTAAAAGTAAAAAAAAGATTTAAATTCTTGGAGAGTCCACCAAGAACCCGCCCGCGCGTCTCCGTCAATCAGTGCTGGTTCAAAATCCCCTATCACTATCGGAATTTGAACCGGTTCTGAGCTTTCGGAAGTGATGAGGGTGCAGATCACTACCGGTTATGCCAAACCGACAGTGATGGATTTCCAGAACAAAATCATGTTTTAGAAATCGAAAAAAATATTTAAATTCTGGGAGAGGCCACCAGTAACCCGCCCTCCTGTCTCTGTGAATCAGGGCTGGTTTAAAACCCTCTATCACTGCTGGATTTTGAACCGACACTCAGCTTTCGGCAGTGATGAGGGTGCACATCACTGCCGGTTATGCCAAACCGGCGGTGATGTGACCGGTTTGTTACGAACCGGCAGTGATGGATGTCCAGAACAAAATCGTGTTCTAAAAATCGAAAAAAGATTTAAATTCTGGGAGAGGCCACCAGGAACCCGCTCGCCTGTCTCTGTCATTCAGTGTCGGTTCAAAATCCCCTATCACTGCCGGATTTGAACCGACACTGAGCTTTCGGCTGTGATGATGGTGCACATCACTGCCGGTTATGCCAAACCGGCACTGATGTGGAACATCACTTTCGGTTTGTTACGAACCGACAGTGAAGGATTTCCAGAACAAAATCGTGTTTTAAAAATCAAAACAAAAGATTTAAATTCACAGTTCCGGTTCAAAATCCCCTATCGCTGCCGGATTTTGAACCGGCACTGAGCTTTCGCACTGATGAGGGTGCACATCATTGCCGGTTATGCAAAACCGGCAGTGATGGATGTCCAGAACAAAATCGTGTTTTAAAAATCGAAAAAAAAGATTTAAATTCTGAGAGAGGCCACCAGGACCCGCCCACCCGTCTCCGTCAATCACTGCCGGTTCAAATCCCCTATCACGGCCGGATTTGAACCGACACTGAGCTTTCGGCAGTGATGAGGGTGCACAGCACTGCCGGTTATTGCAAACCGAAACCGGCAGTGGTGGATGTCCAGAACAAAATCGTGTTTTAAAAATCGAAAAGAAAAGATTTAAATTTTTGGAGAGGCCACCAGGAACCCGCCGTCCATCTCCGTCAATCAGTGCTGGTTCAAAATCCCTATCACTGCCGGATTTTGAACGGCACTGAGCTTTCGGCAGTGATGAGGGTGCACATCACTGCCTGTTATGCCAAAGCGACAGTGATGGATGTCCAGAACAAAATCGTGTTTTAAAAATCGAAAAAAAGATTTAAATTCTAGGAGAGGCCACCAGGACCCCGCCCACCCGTCTCCGTCAATCAGTGCCGGTTCAAAATCCCCTATCACGGCGGATTTTGAACCGGCACAGACCTTTCGGTAGTGATGAGGGTGCACATCATTGCCGATTATGCCAAACAGGCAGTGATGGATGTCCAGAACAAAATCGTGTTTTAAAAATCGAAAAAACATTTAAATTCTGGGGGAGGCCACCAGGACCCCGCCCACCCGTCTCCGTCAATCAGTTCCGGTTCAAAATCCCCTATCACGGCCGGATTTTGAACCGACACAGACCTTTCGGTAGTGATGAGGGTGCACATCACTGCCGATTATGCCAAACCGGCAGTGATGGCTGTCCAGAACAAAATCGTGTTTTAAAAATCAAAAAAACATTTAAATTCTGGGAGAGGCCACCAGGACCCCGCCCACCCGTCTCCGTCAATCAGTTCCGGTTCAAAATCCCCTATCACTGCCGGATTTTGAACCGGCACTGAGCTTTCGGCACTGATGAGGGTGCACATCATTGCCGGTTATGCAAACCGGCAGTGATGGATGTCCAGAACAAAATCGTGTTTTAAAAATAAAAAAAGAAGATTTAAATTCTGGGAGAGGCCAGCATGAAGCTGCCCACCAATCTCCGTCAAACAGTGTCGTTTCAAAATCCCTTATCCATGCCAAATTTTGAACCGCACTGAGCTTTTGGCAGTGATGAGGGTGCACATCGCTATCGATTATGCCAAACCGACAGTGATGGATGTCCTAGAACAAAATCGTGTTTTAAAAATCGAAAAAAAGATTTAAATTCTGGGAGAGGCCACCACGAAGCCGCCCGCCCGTCTCCGTCATTCATGTCGGTTCAAAATCCCCTATCACTGCCGGATTTTGAACCGGCACTGAGCTTTCGGCAGTGATGATGGTGCACATCACTGCCGGTTATGCCAAACCGGCATTGATGTGGAACATCACTGTCGGTTTGTTACAAACCGACACTGAAGGATGTCCAGAACAAAATCGTGTTTTAAAAATCGAAAAAAGATTTAAATTCAGGGAGGGGCCACCATGAACTCGTCCGCCCGTCTCCGTCAATCAGTGCCGGTTCAAAATCCCCTATCACTGCTGGATTTTGAACCGACACTGAGCTTTCGGCAGTGATGAGGGTGCACATCACTGCTGGTTATGCCAAACCGACAGTGATGTGGCTAGTTTGTTACGAACCGACAGTAATGGATGTCCAGAACAAAATCATGTCTGAAAAATCGAAAAAAAAGATTTAAATTCTGGGAGAGGCCACCAGGAACCCGCCCGCCCGTCTCCGTCAATCAGTGCCGGTTCAAAATCGCCTATCACTGTCGGATTTTGAACCGACACTAAGCTTTCGGCAGTCATGAGGGTGCACATCACTGCCGGTTATGCCAAACCGGCAGTGATGTGGAACATCACTACCGGTTTGTTACGAACTGACAGTGATGGATGTCCAGAACAAAATCTTGTTTTGAAAATCGAAAAAAGATTTAAATTCTTGGAGAGGCCACCAGGAACCCGCCCACCCGTCTCCGTCAATCACTGCCGGTTCAAAATCCCCTATCACTGCTGGATTTTGAACCGGCACTGAGCTTTCGACAGTGATGAGGGTGCACATCACTGCCGGTTATGCCAAACCGGCAGTGATGGATGTACAGAACAAAATCGTGTTTTAAAAATAAAAAAAATATTTAAATTCTTGGAGAGGCCACCAGGAACCCGCTCGCCCGTCTTCGTCAATCAGTGTCGGTTCAAAATCCCCTATCACTGCCGGATTTTGAACCGACACTGAGCTTTCGGCAGTGATGAGGATGCGCATCACTGCGGGTTATGCCAAAATGGCAGTGATGTCGATCATCACAGCCGGTTTGTGACGAACCGACAGTGATGGATGTCCAGAACAAAAATATTGTTTTAAAAATCGAAAAAAATATTTAAATTCTGCGAGAGGCCACCAGGAACCCGCCCGCCCGTCTCCGTCAATCAGTGCTGGTTCAAAATCTCCTGTCACTGCCGGATTTTGAACCGACACTGAGCTTTCGGCAGTGATGATGGTGCACATCACTGCCGGTAATGCCAAACCGGCAACATCACTGCCTGTTTTTACGAACTGGCAGTGATGGATGTCTAGAACAAAATCGTGTTTTAAAAATCGAAAAAAATATATAAATTCTGGGAGAGACCACCAGTAACCTGCCCTCTCGTCTCTGTGAATCAGGACCGGTTGAAAACCCCCTATCACTGCTGGATTTTGAATCGACACTCAGCTTTCGGCAGTGATGAGGGTGCACATCAATGCCGGTTAGGCCAAACCGGCGGTGATGTGGCCGGTTTGTTACGAACCGACAGTGATGGATGTCCAGAACAAAATCGTGTTCTAAAAATCGAAAAAAAGATTTAAATTCTGGGAGAGGCCACCAGGAACCCGCTCGCCCGTATCCATCATTCCGTGTCGGTCAAAATCCCCTATCACTGCCGGATTTTGAACTGGCACTGAGCTTTCGGCAGTGATGAGGGTGCACATCACTGCCGGTTATGCCAAACCGGCAGTGATGGATGTCTAGAACAAAATCGTGTTTTAAAAATAAAAAAAGATTTAAATTCTTGCAGAGGCCACCATTAACTCGTCCGCGCGTCTCCGTCAATCAGTGCCGGTTCAAAATCCCCTATCACTGCTAGATTTTGAACCGACACTGAGCTTTCGGCAGTGAAGAGGGTGCACTTCACTGCGGGTAATGCCAAACCTGCAGTGATTACGAACCGACAGTGATGGAAGTCTAGAATAAAATCGTGTTTTAAAAATCAAAACAAAAGATTTAAATTTCCAGGGAGAGGCACCAGGGAACCCGTCCGCCCGCCACTCTCCGTCAATCAGTGCCGGTTCAAAATCCCCTATCACTGTCGGATTTTGAACTGGCACTAAGCTTTCGGCAGTGATGAGGGTGCACATCACTGCCGGTTATACCAAACCGGCAGTGATGGACGTCCAGAACAAAATCGTGTTTTAAAAATAAAAAAAGATTTAAATTCTTGGAGAGGCCACTAGGAACCCGCCCCACCGTCTCCGTCAATTAGTGTCAATCCCTATCACTGCCGGATTTTGAACCGGCACTGAGCTTTCAGTATGATGAGGGTGCACATCATGTGCTTGTTATACCGACAGTGAAAACCGCAGTGATGATGTCACAGACAAAATCGTGTTTTAAAAAATAAAAAAAGAAATTTAAATTCTGGGAGAGGCCACAGAAGCCGCCCACCATCTCCGTCAATCAGTGCCGTTCAAAATCCCTTATCACTGCCAAAATTTTGACCGGCACTGAGCTTTTCGGCAGTGATGAGGGTGCACATCACTGCGCTTATCCGATGATGCAACACGCGTTGTTACGAATGATAGGAATGTCCGGACAAAATTGTGTTTTAAAAATCGAAAAAAAAGATTTAAATTCTGGGAAGGCCACAGGAACCCGCCGCCTGTCTCCGTCAATCAGTGCCGGTTCAAAATCCCCTATCACGCCTGATTTTGAACCGACACTGAGCTTTTGCAGTAGATGAGGGTGCACATCACTGCGGTTTGTCAAAACCGACAGTGAGGATATATTCCAGAACAAAATCGGTTTTAAAAATCGAAAAAAAAGATTTAAATTCTGGAGAGGCCACAGGAAGCTGCCAGCCCGTCTCCGTCAATCAGTGCCGGTTCAAAATCCCCTATCACTGCCGATTTGACCGGCACGACCTTTCGGCAGTGATGAGGGTGCACATCACTGCCGGTTAGCCAAACGGCAGTGATGTGATGTACACAGTAAGTCGACAAAATTGTTGTTTTAAAATATAAAAAAAAGATTTAAATTCTGGGAGAGGCCACCGGAAGCCGGCCCGCCCGTCTCCGTCAATCAGTGCCGGTTCAAAATCCCATCCGCCGATTTTGAATCGGCACAGACTCTTTCGGCAGTGATGAGGGTGCACATCACTGCCGGTTATGAACGAAGTGATGGATCCAGAACAAAATGGTTTTAAAATAAAAAAAAATTTAAATTCTGGAGAGGCCACCAGGAAGCTGCCAGCCCGTCTCCGTCAATCAGTGCCGGTTCAAAATCCCTATCACTGCCGATTTTGAACCGGCACATGACTTTCGGCAGTGATGAGGGTGCACATCACTGCCGGTTACGCCAAACGGCAGTGATTGGATATGGTATGCCAAACCAAAAAAAATTGTGTTTTAAAAATAAAAAAAAGATTTAAATTCTGGGAGAGGCCACTAGGAAGCCGCCCGCCCGTCTCCGTCAATCAGTGTCGGTTCAAAATCCCCTATCCCGGATTTTGAACGGCACAGACCTTTCGACAGTGAGGGTGCACATCATGCGTTAGTGATGGTGTCCAAACAAATGTGTTTAAAAAAAAAATAATTCGGAGAGGCACAGGAGCGTCGCAGTCTCGTATCAGTGCGTCAATCCACAGGATTGAACCGGCATGACTTCCAGTGATGGGTGCACATCACTGCCGTATCCAAACAGTGATTGGAATACTGCGTGACGAAACGGGTAGTCCAGAAATTTGTTTAAAAATAAAAAGATTAAATCGGAGAGGCACTAGAAGCCGACTCGCATCAGTGTCGGTAAAAATCCTATCCGCCTGATTGACCACACTTGACAGTGATGGGTGCACACACAGTTAGCAACGACTAGAACCAGACAATCGTTTTAAATCGAAAAAGATTAATCTGCGGAGCCACAGGACCGCTCTCCGTCAATCAGTGCCGGTTCAAAATCACCTATCACTGCCGGATTTTGAACCGGCACTGAGCTTTCGGCAGTGCTGAGGTTGCACATCACTGCCGGTTACGCCAAACCGGTAGTGATGGATGTCCAGAACAAAATTGTGTTTTAAAAATTAAAAAAAGATTTAAATTCTAGGAGAGGCCACCTGGAAGCCGCCCGCCCGTCTCCGTCAATCAGTGCCGGTTCAAAATCCCCGCCGGATTTTGAATCGGCACAGACCTTTCGGCAGTGATGAGGGTGCACATCAGTGCCGGTTACGCCAAACCGGCAGTGATAGATGTCCAGAACAAAATTGTGTTTTAAGAATAAAAAAAAAGATTTAAATTCTGGGAGAGGCCACCAGGAAGCCGTCCGCCCGTCTCCGTCAATCAGTGCCGGTTCAAAATCCCCTATCACTGGCGGATTTTGAACCGGCACTGAGCTTTCGGCAGTGATGAGGGTGCACATCACTGCCGGTTATGCCAAACGGCAGTGATTTGGACATCACTGCCGGTGACGCCAAACCGGCAGTGATGGATGCCCAGAACAAAATTGTGTTTTAAAATAAAAAAAAGATTTAAATTCTGGGAGAGGCCACTAGGAAGCCGCCCGCCCGTCTCCGTCAATCAGTGTCGGTTCAAAATCCCCTATCACGGCCTGATTTTGAACCGGCACAGACCTTTCGACAGTGATGAGGGTGCACATCACTACTGATTATGCCAAACCGACAGTGATGGATATCCAGAACAAAATCGGGTTTTAAAAATCAAAAAAAAGATTTAAATTCTGCGAGAGGCCACCAGGAAGCCGCCAGCCCGTCTCCGTCAATCAGTGCCGGTTCAAAATCACCTATCACTGCCGGATTTTGAACCGGCACTGAGCTTTCGGCAGTGATGAGGTTGCACATCACTATCGGTTATGCCAAACCGACAGTGGTGGTTGTCCAGAACAAAATCGTGTTTTAAAAATCGAAAAAAAGATTTAAATTCTGGGAGAGGCCACCAGTACCCCGTCCACCCGTTTCCGTCAATCAGTGCCGGTTCAAAATCCCCTATCACGGCCGGATTTTGAAGCGGCACAGACCTTTAGGCAGTGATGAGGGTGCACATCACTGCCGATTATGCCAAACCGACAGTGATGGATGTCTAGAACAAAATCATGTTTCAAAATAAAAAAAGATTTAAATTCTAGGAGAGGCCACCAAGAACCCGCCCGCCCGTCTCCGTCATTCAGTGCCGATCACTGCTGGATTTTGAACCGTTACTGAGCTTTCGGCAGTGATGAGGGTGCACATCACTGCCTGTTATGCCAAACCGCCACTGATGTGGAACATCACTGTCGGTTTGTTACGAACCGTCAGTGATGGATGTCCAGAACAAAATCCTGTTTTAAAAATCGAAAAAAAGATTTAAATTCTGGGAGAGGCCACCAGGACCCCGCCCACCCGTCTCCGTCAATCTCTGCCGGTTCAAAATCCCCTATCACGGCCGGATTGTGAACTGGCACAGACCTTTCGGCAGTGATGAGGGTGCACATCACTGCCGATTATGCCAAACCGGCAGTTTTTGGATGTCCAGAACAAAATCGTATTTTAAAAATCCAAAAAAGATTTAAATTCTAGGAGAGGCCACCAGGACCCGCCCACCCATCTTCGTCAATCAGTGTCGGTTGAAAATCCCCTATCACTGCCGGATTTTGAACCGGCACTGAGCTTTCGGCAGTGATGAGGGTGCACATCACTATCGGTTATGCCAAACCGGCAGTGATGGATGTCGAGAACAAAATCGTGTTTTAAAAATAAAAAAAAAAGATTTAAATTTTGGGAGAGGCCACCAGGACCCCGCCCCACCCGTCTCCGTCAATCATAACCATCCCCTATCACGGCCAGATTTTGATCCGGCAGTGAGCTTTCGGCAGTGATGAGGTTGCACATCACTATCGGTTATGCCAAACCGACAGTGGTGGATGTCCAGAACAAAATCGTGTTTTAAAAATCGAAAAAAAGATTTAATTTCGGGGAGAGGCCACCAGGACCCGCCCCAACCGTCTCCGTCAATCAATGCCGGTTCAAAATCCCCTATCACTGCCGGATTTTGAACCGGCACAGACCTTTCGGTAGAGATGAGGGTGCACATCACTACCGATTATGCCAAACCGGCAGTGATGGATGTGCAGAACAAAATCGTGTTTTAAAAATCGAAAAAATATTTAAATTCTGGGAGGGGCCACCAGGAACCCGCCCGCCCGTCTCCGTTAATCAGTGCCGGTTCAAAATCCCCTATCACTGCCGGATTTTGAACCGGCACAGACCTTTCGGTAGAGATCAGGGTGCACATCACTACCGATTATGCCAAACCGGCAGTGATGGATGTGCAGAACAAAATCGTGTTTTAAAAATCGAAAAAATATTTAAATTTTGGGAGAGCCCACCAGGGCCCCGCCCACCCGTCTCCGTCAATCAGTGCCGGTTCAAAATCCCCTATCACTACCGTATTTTGAACCGACACTGAGCTTTCGGCAGTGATGAGGGTGCACATCACTGCCGGTTATGCCAAACCGGCAGTGATGGATGTCCAGAACAAAATCATGTTTTAAAAATCGAAAAAAAGATTTAAATTCTGGGAGAGGCCACCAGGACCCGCCCACCCGTCTCCGTCAATCAGTGCCGGTTCAAAATCCCCTATCACTGCCGGATTTTGAACCGACACTGAGCTTTCGGCAGTGATGCGGGTGCACATCAGTGCCGGTTATGCCAAATCGGCGGTGATGTGGCCGGTTTGTTACGAACCGACAGTGATGGATGTCTAGAACAAAATCGTGTTTTAAAATTGAAAAAAAGATTTAAATTCTGGGAGAGGCCTCCAGGAACCCGCCCGCCTGTCTCCGTCAATCAGTGCCGGTTCAAAATCCCCTATCACTGCCGGATTTTGAACCGGCACTGAGCTTTCGGCAGTGATGAGGGTGCACATCACTGCCGGTTATGCCAAACCGGCAGTGATGGATGTCCAGAACAAAATCATGTTTTAAAAATCGAAAAAAAGATTTAAATTCTGGGAGAGGCCACCAGGACCCCGCCCACCGTCTTCGTCAAGCAGTGCCGGTTCAAAATCCCCTATCACTGCCGGATTTTGAACCGGCACTGAGCTTTCGGCAGTGATGATGTTCCACATCAGTGTCGGTTTGTTACGAACTGGCAGTGATGAATGTCCAGAACAAAATCGTGCTTTAAAAATCGAAAAAAAGATTTAAATTCTGAGAGAGGCCACCAGGACCCGCCCACCCGTCTCCGTCAATCACTGCCGGTTCAAAATCCCCTATCACGGCCGGATTTTGAACCGACACTGAGCTTTCGGCAGTGATGAGGGTGCACAGCACTGCCGGTTATTGCAAACCGGCAGTGGTGGATGTCCAGAACAAAATCGTGTTTTAAAAATCGAAAAGAAAAGATTTAAATTTTTAGAGAGGCCACCAGGAACCCACCCGTCCATCTCCGTCAATCAGTGCTGGTTCAAAATCCCCTATCACTGCCGGATTTTGAACCGGCACTGAGCTTTCGGCAGTGATGAGGGTGCACATCACTGCCGGTTATGCCAAAGCGACAGTGATGGATGTCCAGAACAAAATCGTGTTTTAAAAATCGAAAAAAAAGATTTAAATTCTAGGAGAGGCCACCAGGACCCCGCCCACCCGTCTCCGTCATTCAGTGTCGGTTCAAAATCCCTATCACTGCCGGATTTTGAACCGGCACTGAGCTTTCGGCACTGATGAGGGTGCACATCATTGCCGGTTATGCAAAACCGGCATGTGATGGATGTCCAGAACAAAATCGTGTTTTAAAAATAAAAAAAGAAGATTTAAATTCTGGGAGAGGCCAGCATGAAGCTGCCCACCAATCTCCGTCAAACAGTGTCTTTTCAAAATCCCTTATCAATGCCAAATTTTGAACCGGCACTGAGCTTTTGGCAGTGATGAGGGTGCACATCGCTATCGATTATGCCAAACCGACAGTGATGGATGTCTAGAACAAAATCGTGTTTTAAAAATCGAAAAAAAAGATTTAAATTCTGGGAGGGCCACCACGAAGCCGCCCGCCCGTCTCCGTCAATCAGTGTCGGTTCAAAATCCCGAATCACTGCCGGATTTTGAACGGCACTGAGCTTTCGGCAGTGATGAGGGTGACAATCACTGCCGGTTGGAACAAAATAGTATTTTAAAAATAAAAAAGATTTAAATTCTTGGAGAGGCCACCAGGACCCGCCCGCCTGTCTCCGTCAATCAGTGCCGGTTCAAAATCCCCTATCACTGCCGGATTTTGAACTGACAGTGAGCTTTCGGCAGTCTTGAGGTTGCACATCACTGCCGGTTACGCCAAGGTATGATGGATGTCCAGAACAAAATTGGTTTTAAATTAAAAAGATAATTCTAGGAGAGCACCTGGAGCCCGCTTCGTCAATCAGTGCGTTCAAAATCCGCGGATTGATCGCCAGACCTTTCGGCAGTGATGAGGGGCACATCGTGCGGTTCGCCAACGAGTGATAGATGTCCGAACAAAATTGTGTTTTAAGAATAAAAAAAAGATTTAAATTCTGGGGAGGCACAGGAAGCCGTCCGCCGTCCGTCAATCGTGCGTTCAAATCCTATCACTGGGGATTTTGAACCGCACTGACTTCGGGTGAGGGTGCAATCACTGCGGTTATGCAACGCGTTTCATCACTGCGTACGCCAACCGCAGTGATGGATGCCAAACAAATTGGTTTAAAAAAAAAAAATTTAAATTCTGGAAGGCCACAGACCCCCCTCCCGTCAATCATGCGTCAAAATCCTCACGCCGATTGACCGCCGACTTCGCATGTGAGTCACACTGTATGCCAACGAATGATGATATCAGACAAAATGGTTTAAAAATCAAAAATTAATCTGGAGACACAGAACCGCCCGTTCGTAATCGGCCGTTAAACCCTATCACGCGGATTGAACGCACTAGCTTGGCGTGTGAGTGCACACAATCGTTAGCAAACCGGTGGGGTGTCCAACAAATGGTTAAAATCGAAAAGATTTAAATTTGGAGGCCACCAGACCCGCCCGCGATCGTGCGCAAATCCTATCACCGGATTGAACGCAGACTTGCGTGAGGTGCACATCCGTTATGCCAACCGTGTGAGGATTCTAGAACAAATCTGTTTAAATAAAAAAAGATTAATTGAGAGGCACAACGCCCCCTCTCATCAGTGCCGTCACTCTGGTTGACGACTGACTTTCGGCAGTGAGGGCACTCATGCGAATGCACCTCGTTCGAACCATGAGGAGCCAGAACAAATTGTTTTAAATCAAAAAAAGATTAATTCGGAGAGCACAGGACCGCCCCCGTCTCCGTAATCTGCGTTCAAAATCCCTATCAGTCGGATTGAACTGCACAACTCGGCAGAGGTGCACTCCTGCGTTATCCACGCAGTTGGCCAGACAAAATGTTTTTAAATAAAAAAGATTTAAATTGGAGAGGCACACGCCCACCTCTCGTCAATTTGTCGTTAAAATCCCTATACGCGATTTAACGCACTGAGCTTCGCATAGAGGTGACATACTCGTTATGCCAAACCGGCAGGATGTGTCAGAACAAAATCGTTAAATAAAAAAAAATTAAATTTTGGAGGCCACCAGACCCCCCCGCTCTCAATCATCCATCCTATCACGCGTTTTGACGCATGAGCTTCGGCATGTGAGTGCCATCACTCGTTGCCAAACGAAGTGTGATGTCCAGAACAAAATTGTTTAAAATCAAAAAAAATTATCGAAGGCCACGACCGCCCACCGTCCCGTCATCATGCCGTAATCCCTATCACTGCCGATTGACCGCACGATTCGGTGGATGAGGGTGACATCCCGTAGCAACGGCAGGATGGATGTGAGAAAAAATGTGTTAAAAATGAAAATATTTAATCTGGAGCACAGAACCCGCCCCGTCTGTTAATCGGCCGGTTCAAACCCTATCCTGCGATTGACCGCACACTTTCGAGTAGGCACACATCGTTATGCCAAACCGCGTGATGTGTAGAATGTGTTACAATCGAAAAAAATAATTGGAGCACCGACCCGCCCCCCTTCGTCAATCATCTCAATCCCTATCCTCGTATTGAACCGACAGCTTCGGCAGTGATAGGGTGCACATCACTGCCGGTTATGCAAACCGGCTGATGGATGTCGACAATCATGTTTTAAAAATCGAAAAAAGATTAATTCTGAGGCACCACCCCGCCCCCGTCTCGCAATCAGCCTTCAAAACCCTCACGCGATTTTGAACGACACTGAGTTCGCATGATCGGGTGCACATCGTGCCGGTTGCCAAATCGCGTGAGGCGTTTGTTACGAACGACAGTGATGGATGCTGACAATCTTTAAAAATTGAAAAAAAAGATTTAAATTCTGGAGAGGCTCCAGGAACCCCCTGTCTCCGTCAATCAGTGCGGTTCAATCCTATCACTGCGATTTTGAACGGCATGGCTTCGCGGAGGTGCACACATGCGGTTATGCCAACGGCATGATGGTCAGAAAAAATATGTTAAATCGAAAAAAAGATTTAAATTTGGGAGAGGCACAGGACCCCCCCACCTCTTCGTCAAGCATGCGGTCAATCCCTATCACTGCCGATTTTGAACGCACTGAGCTTTCGGCGTGATGTGTTCACATCATGTCGTTTGTCGACTGCATGATGATGTCCAAACAAATCTGCTTAAAATCGAAAAAGATTAAATTAGAGAGCACCAGGACCCGCCCACCCGTCTCCGTCAATCACTGCGGTAAAATCCCCATCACGGCGGATTGAACCGACACTGGCTTTCGGCAGGATGGGGCACGCATGCCGTTATTCAACCGCAGGGTGATGTCCAGAACAAAATCGGTTTAAAATCGAAAAGAAAGATAATTTTTAGAGCACAGGAACCCCGTCATCTCGCATCAGTGCGGTTCAAACCCTTCATGCGGATTGAACGGCACTAGCTTTCGCAGTGTGAGGGTGCACTCATGCCGGTTATGCCAGCGCAGTGATGGATGTCGAAATTGTTTAAAAATCGAAAAAATTTAAATTCTAGAGAGGCCACAGGACCGCCCACCGTCTCCGTCATCATGCGGTCAATCCTATCACGCCGGATTGAACGCAGACTTTCTAGATGAGGGGACATCATGCCGTTATGCAACGGCAGTGTGGATGCCAGAACAAAATCTTTTAAAAAAAAAATTAATTGGGAGGCCCAGGCCACAACTCGCACATTCTCAAAACCTATCAGCCATTTGAAGGCCGACTTTGGAGTGATGAGGGTGCACATCCTCGATTATGCAAACGCAGTGAGGCTGAACAATCGTTTAAATCAAAAAAATTAAATTCTGGAGGCCACCGACCGCCCCCTCCGTCAATCATTCTTCAATCCACACTGCGGATTTTGACGACGGCTTCGCAGATGAGGTGCAATCACTGCCGTGAACAATGTTTAAATAAAAATTTAAATCTGGAGAGGCCACAGAGCCCATCTCCGTCAACATGCTCAAATCCCTTCATGCATTGAACGCATGACTTGGCAGTTGAGGGTGACTCGCTATCGATTATCAAACCGCGGATGATGTCACAAAATCGTGTTTTAAACGAAAAAAATTAATTCGGGAGGCCAGAACCGCCGCCCGTCTCTCACAGTGTCAAAATCCCGTCATCGATTTGAACGCATGGCTTCGCGTGAGAGGGTCACATCACTGCGTGAACAAATATTTAAATAAAATTTAAATCTGAGAGCCCCAGGACCCCCGCTTCCGTCATCAGGCGGTTCAAACCATCACTGCGATTTTGACGCATGCTTCGCGTGAGGGCACATGATGCCGGTTATGCCAACGAGTGATGTCCATGCGGTTGTCACCATGATGATTCCAGAACAAAATCGTGTTTTAAACAAAAAAAGATTAAATTGAGAGGCCACAACTCGCGTCTCCGTCAATCAGTGCTTCAAAATCCCTCACTCGATTTGACGACACGACTTCGGAGTTGAGGTCACATCCTGCGTTATGCCAAACGATGATGGCGTTTAGACGCAGTGTGAGTCCAAAACGTGTTAAATCGAAAAAGATTAAATCAGGGAGAGGCCACGAACGCGCCTCTCGTCAATCAGTGCGGTCAAAATCCCATCACTCGATTGACGCCAGCTTTCGGCAGTGATGAGGGGACTCACTGCGTAACAACCGGCATGAGAGTCCAGAACAATCGTGTTTAAATAAAAAAAGATTAAATTCTGGAGAGCACCAGACCCCCCGCTCCCGCAGTGCGGTTCAAATCCATCACTCGATTGACGACACTGAGCTTCGGCAGTTGAGGGCACACACTGCCGGTTTGATAAACCGATGATGTCCAGACAAGTGTTTTAAAATGAAAAAATTTATTCGGAGCACAGACCCCCGTTCAGTCGGTCAAATCCTATACACGATTCGAGCTTGGAGTGAGAGGGTCACATCATGCGTTCACGGCAGGATGTGTCCAGAAAAAATGGTTAAATAAAAAAATTTAATTCGAGAGCCACAGGCCCGCCCTCCCGCAATCATCGTTAAACCCCTATCACTGCGATTGACACTGACTTCGCATGATAGGGTGACATCTGCGTTGAAACCGGCAGTGATGATCCAGAACAAATGTGTTTTAAATAAAAATTAAATTCTGGAGGCACAGACCGCACCCTCCGCAACAGTCGTTCAAAATCCTATCAGCATTTTGAACGCACACTTGTATGATGGTGCACACCTCGATTATGCCAACGCAGATGAATCGAAAAAAAAGATTTAAATTCTAGGAGAGGCCACCAGGACCCCGCCCACCCGTCTCCGTCATTCAGTGTCGGTTCAAAATCCCCTATCACTGCCGGATTTTGAACCGGCACTGAGCTTTCGGCACTGATGAGGGTGCACATCATTGCCGGTTATGCAAAACCGGCAGTGATGGATGTCCAGAACAAAATCGTGTTTTAAAAATAAAAAAAGAAGATTTAAATTCTGGGAGAGGCCAGCATGAAGCTGCCCACCAATCTCCGTCAAACAGTGTCTTTTCAAAATCCCTTATCAATGCCAAATTTTGAACCGGCACTGAGCTTTTGGCAGTGATGAGGGTGCACATCGCTATCGATTATGCCAAACCGACAGTGATGGATGTCTAGAACAAAATCGTGTTTTAAAAATCGAAAAAAAGATTTAAATTCTGGGAGAGGCCACCACGAAGCCGCCCGCCCGTCTCCGTCAATCAGTGTCGGTTCAAAATCCCGAATCACTGCCGGATTTTGAACCGGCACTGAGCTTTCGGCAGTGATGAGGGTGCACATCACTGCCGGTTGGAACAAAATAGTATTTTAAAAATAAAAAAGATTTAAATTCTTGGAGAGGCCACCAGGACCCGCCCGCCTGTCTCCGTCAATCAGTGCCGGTTCAAAATCCCCTATCACTGCCGGATTTTGAACTGACAGTGAGCTTTCGGCAGTCTTGAGGGTGCACATGACTGCCGGTTATGCCAAACCGGTAGTGATGTGGAACATCACTGCCGTTTGTTACGAACCGGCAGTGATGGATGTCCAGAACAAAATCGTGTTTTAAAAATCGAAAAAAAAAGATTTAAATTCAGGGAGAGGCCACCAGGAACTCGTCTGCCCGTCTCCGTCAATCAGTGCCAGTTCAAAATCCCCTGTCACTGCTGAATTTTGAACTGACACTGAGCTTTCGGCAGTGATGAGGGTTCACATCACTGCGGGTTATGCCAAACCGGCAGTGATGTGGCCGTTTTTTAGGAACCGACAGTGATGGATGTCCAGAACAAAATCGTGTTTGAAAAATCGAAAAAAAGATTTAAATTCAGGGAGAGGCCACCAGGAACTTGCCCGCCCATCTCCGTCAATCAGTGCGAGTTCAAAATCCCCTATCACTGTCGGATTTTGAACCGGCACTAAGCTTTCGGCAGTGATGAGGGTGCACATCACTGCGAACATCACTGCCGGTTATGCCAAACAAGCAGTGATGTTCCATCACTGCCGGTTTGTTACGAACCACCAGTGATGGAGTTCCAGAACAAATCGTGTTTTAAAAATCAAAAAAAGACTTAAATTCTAGGAGAGGCCACCATGACCCTCCCGCCCGTCTCCGTCAATCAGTGTCGGTTCAAAATCCCCAATCACTACCAGATTTTGAACCGACACTGAGCTTTCGGCAGTCTTGAGGGTGCACATCACTGCCGGTTATGCCAAACGGGTAGTGATGTGGAACATCACTGCCGGTTTGTTACGAACCGACAGTGATAGATGTCCAGACCAAAATCGTGTTTTAAAAATCGAAAAAAGATTTAAATTCAGGGAGAGGCCACCAGGAACCCGCCCGCGCGTCTCCGTCAATCAGTGCCGGTTCAAAATCCCCTATCACTACCGGATTTTGATCCGACACTGAGCTTTCGGCAGTGATGAGGGTGCACATCACTGCCGGTTTGATACGAACCGGCAGTGATGGATGTCCAGAACAAAATCGTGTTTTAAAAGTAAAAAAAAGATTTAAATTCTTGGAGAGTCGACCAGGAACCCGCCCGCGCGTCTCCGTCAATCAGTGCCGGTTCAAAATCCCCTATCACTGTCGGATTTTGATCCGACACTGAGCTTTCGGCAGTGATGAGGGTGCACATCACTGCCGGTTTGATACGAACCGGCAGTGATGGATGTCCAGAACAAAATCGTGTTTTAAAAATCGAAAAAACATTTAAATTCTGGGGGAGGCCACCAGGACCCCGCCCACCCGTCTCCGCCAATCAGTTCCGGTTCAAAATCCCCTATCACGGCCGGATTTTGAACCGGCACAGACCTTTCGGTAGTGATGAGGGTGCACATCACTGCCGATTATGCCAAACCGGCAGTGATGGCTGTCCAGAACAAAATCGTGTTTTAAAAATAAAAAAAACATTTAAATTCTGGGAGAGGCCACCAGGACCCCGCCCACCCATCTCCGTCAATCAGTTCCGGTTCAAAATCCCCTATCACTGCCGGATTTTGAACCGGCACTGAGCTTTCGGCACTGATGAGGGTGCACATCATTGCCGGTTATGCAAAACCGGCAGTGATGGATGTCCAGAACAAAATCGTGTTTTAAAAATAAAAAAAGAAGATTTAAATTCTGGGAGAGGCTAGCATGAAGCTGCCCACCAATCTCCGTCAAACAGTGTCGTTTCAAAATCCCTTAGGTTTCGGCACTGATGAGGGTGCACAGCACTGCCGGTTATGCCAAACCGGCAGTGATGGATGTTGAGAACAAAATCGTGTTTTAAAAATAAAAAAAAGATTTAAATTTTGGGAGAGGCCACCAGGACCCCGCCCACACCGTCTCCGTCAATCAGTGCCGGTTCAAAATCCCCTATCACTGCCGGATTTTGAACCGACACTGAGCTTTCGGCAGTGATGAGGGTGCACATCACTGCCGGTTATGCCAAACCGACAGTGATGGATGTCGAGAACAAAATCTTGTTTTAAAAATCGAAAAAAAAGATTTAAATTCTGGGAGAGGCCACCAGGACCCGCCCACCCGTCTCCGTCAATCTGTGCCGGTTCAAAATCCCCTATCACTGCGGGATTTTGAACCGGCACTGAGGTTTCGGCAGTGATGAGGATGCATATCACTGCCGGTTATGCCAAACCGGCAGTGATGGATGTCGAGAACAAAATCGTGTTTTAAAAATAAAAAAAAAAGATTTAAATTTTGGGAGAGGCCACCAGGACCCCGCCCACCCGTCTCCGTCAATCAGTGCCAGTTAACCATCCCCTATCACGGCCGGATTTTGAACCGGCAGTGGGCTGTCGGCAGTGATGAGGTTGCACATCACTATCGGTTATGCCAAACCGACAGTGGTGGATGTCCAGAACAAAATCGTGTTTTAAAAATCGAAAAAAAGATTTAAATTCGGGGAGAGGCCACCAGGACCCGCCCACCCGTCTCTGTCAATCAGTGCCGGTTCAAAATCCCCTATCACTGCCGGATTTTGAACCGGCACAGACCTTTCGGTAGTGATGAGGGTGCACATCACTGCCGATTATGCCAAACCGGCAGTGATGGATGTGCAGAACAAAATCGTGTTTTAAAAATCAAAAAAATATTTAAATTCTGGGAGGGGCCACCAGGAACCCGCCCGCCCGTCTCCGTCAATCAGTGTCGGCTGAAAATCCCCTATCACTACCGTATTTTGAACCGGCACTGAGCTTTCGGCAGTGATGAGGGTGCACATCACTATCGGTTATGCCAAACCGAAAATGATGGATGTCCAGAACAAAATCGTGTTATAAAAATCGAAAAGAAGATTTAAATTTTGGGAGAGCCCACCAGGGCCCCGCCCACCCGTCTCCGTCAATCAGTGTCGGCTGAAAATCCCCTATCACTTCCGTATTTTGAACCGGCACTGAGCTTTCGGCAGTGATGAGGGTGCACATCACTATCGGTTATGCCAAACCGACAGTGATGGATGTCCAGAACAAAATCGTGTTTTAAAAATCGAAAAAAGATTTAAATTTTGGGAGAGCCCACCAGGGCCCCGCCCACCCGTCTCCGTCAATCACTGCCGGTTCAAAATCCCCTATAACGGCCGGATTTTGAACCGGCACAGACCTTTCGGCACTGATGAGGGTGCACAACACTGCCGGTTATGCCAAACCTGCAGTGATGGATGTCCAGAACAAAATTGTGTTTTAAAAATAAAAAAATAAAAAAAAAATTCTGGGAGAGGCCACCAGGAAGCCGCCCGCCCGTCTCCGTCAATCAGTGCTGGTTCAAAATCCCCTATCACGGCCGGATTTTGAACCGGTAGTGAGCTTTCGGCACTGATGAGTGTGCACATCACTGCCGGTTATGCCAAACCAACAGTGGTGGATGTTCAGAACAAAATCGTGTTTTAAAAATCGAAAAAAAGATTTAAATTCTGGGAGAGGCCACCAGGACCCGCCCACCCGTCTCCGTCAATCAGTGCCGGTTCAAAATCCCCTATCACTGCGGGATTTTGAACCGGCACTGAGGTTTCGACAGTGATGAGGGTGCATATCACTGCCGGTTATGCCAAACCGGCAGTGATGGATGTCGAGAACAAAATCGTGTTTTAAAAATAAAAAAAAGATTTAAATTTTGGGAGAGGCCACCAGGACCCCGCCCACCCGTCTCCGTCAATCAGTGCCGGTTCAAAATCCCCTATCACTGCCGGATTTTGAACCGACACATACCTTTTGGTAGTGATGAGGGTGCACATCACTGCCGATTATGCCAAACCGGCAGTGATGGATGTGCAGAACAAAATCGTGTTTTAAAAATCGAAAAAAAGATTTAAATTTTGGGAGAGCCCACCAGGGACCGCCCACCCGTCTCCGTCAATCACTGCCAGTTCAAAATCCCTATCACGGCCGGATTTTGAACCGGCACAGACCTTTCGGCAGTGATGAGGGTGCACAGCACTGCCGGTTATGCCAAACCTGCAGTGATGGATGTCCAGAACAAAATTGTGTTTTAAAAATAAAAAAAAGATTTAAATTCTGGGAGAGGCCACCAGGAAGCCGCCCGCCCGTCTCCGTCAATCAGTGCCGGTTCAAAATCCCCTATCACTGCCGGATTTTGAACCAACACTGAGCTTTCGGCAGTGATGAGGGTGCACATCACTGCCGGTTATGCCAAACGGCAGTGATGTAGGACATCACTGCCGGTTTGTTACGAACGGACAGTGATAGATGTCCCGGACAAAATTGTGTTTTAAAAATCGAAAAAAAGATGTAAATTCTGGGAGAGGCCTGCAGGAACCCGCCCGCCCGTCTCCATCAATCAGTGCCGGTTCAAAATCCCCTATCACGGCCGGATTTTGAACCGACACTGAGCTTTCGGCAGTGATGAGGGTGCATATCACTACCGGTTATGCCAAACGGAAAGTGATGGATGTCCAGAACCAAATCGTGTTTTAAAAATAAAAAAATAAGATTTAAATTCCGGGAGAGGCCACCATGAAGCCGCCCGCCAGTCTCTGTCAAACAGTGCCGGTTCAAAATCCCTATCACTGCCAGCTTTTGAACCGGCACTGAGCTTTCGGCAGTGATGAGGGTGCACATCACTATCGGTTATACCAAACCGACAGTGATGGATGTCTAGAACAAAATCGTGTTTTAAAAATCGAAAAAAAGATTTAAATTCTGGGAGAGGCCACCAGGACCCGCCCGCACGTCTCCGTTATTCAGTGTCGGTTCAAAATCCCCTATCACTGCCGGATTTTGAACTGGCACTGAGCTTTCGGCAGTGATGAGGGTGCATATCAATGCCGGTTATGCCAAACCGGCAGTGATGGATGTCGAGAACAAAATCGTGTTTTAAAAATCAAAAAAAAAAGATTTAAATTTTGGGAGAGGCCACCAGGATCCCGCCCACCCATCTCCGTCAATCAGTGCCGGTTAACCATCCCCTATCACGGCCGGATTTTGAACCAGCACAGACCTTTCGGTTTGTGATGAGGGTGCACATCACTACCGATTATGCCAAACCGGCAGTGATGGATGTGCAGAACAAAATCGTGTTTTAAAAATCGAAAAAATATTTAAATTCTGGGAGGGGCCACCAGGAACCCGCGCGCCCGTCTCCGTCAATCAGTGTCGGCTGAAAATCCACGATCACAGCCGTATTTTGAACCGGCACTGAGCTTTCGGCAGTGATGAGGGTGCACATCACTATCGGTTATGCCAAACCGACAGTGATGGATGTCCAGAACAAAATCATGTTTTAAAAATCGAAAAAAAGATTTAAATTTTGGGAGAGCCCACCAGGACACCGCCCACCTGTCGCCGTCAATCAGTGCCGGTTCAAAATCCCCTATCACTGCCGGATTTTGAACCGACACTGTGCTTTCGACAGTGATGAGGGTGTACATCACTGCCGGTTATGCCAAACGGCAGTGATGTGGGCCATCACTGCCGGTTTGTTACGAACCCACAGTGATAGATGTCCCGGACAAAATTGTGTTTTAAAAATCGAAAAAAAGATTAAAATTCCGGGAGGGGCCTGCAGGAACCCGCCCGCCCGTCTCCATCAATCAGTGCCGGTTCAGAATCCCCTATCACTGCCGGATTTTGAACCGGCACTGAGCTTTCGGCAGTGATAAGGGTGCACATCACTACCGGTTATGCCAAACCGGCAGTGATGGATGTCCCGAAAAAAATCGTGTTTTAAAAATAAAAAAAAGATTTAAATTCTGGGAGAGGCCACCACGAAGCCGCCGGCCAGTGTCCGTCAAACAGTGTCGGTTCAAAATCCCCTATCACTGCCGGATTTTGAACCGGCACTGAGCTTTCGGCAGTGATGAGGGTGCACATCACTATCGGTTATACCAAACCGACAGTGATGGATGTCTAGAACAAAATCGTGTTTTAAAAATCGAAAAAAAGATTTAAATTCTGGGAGAGGCCACCAGGACCCGCCCGCACGTCTCCGTTATTCAGTGTCGGTTCAAAATCCCCTATCACTGCCGGATTTTGAACTGGCACTGAGCTTTCGGCAGTGATGAGGGTGCATATCAATGCCGGTTATGCCAAACCGGCAGTGATGGATGTCGAGAACAAAATCGTGTTTTAAAAATCAAAAAAAAAGATTTAAATTTTGGGAGAGGCCACCAGGATCCCGCCCACCCATCTCCGTCAATCAGTGCCGGTTAACCATCCCCTATCACGGCCGGATTTTGAACCAGCACAGACCTTTCGGCTGTGATGAGGGTGCACATCACTACCGATTATGCCAAACCGGCAGTGATGGATGTGCAGAACAAAATCGTGTTTTAAAAATCGAAAAAATATTTAAATTCTGGGAGGGGCCACCAGGAACCCGCGCGCCCGTCTCCGTCAATCAGTGTCGGCTGAAAATCCACGATCACAGCCGTATTTTGAACCGGCACTGAGCTTTCGGCAGTGATGAGGGTGCACATCACTATCGGTTATGCCAAACCGACAGTGATGGATGTCCAGAACAAAATCATGTTTTAAAAATCGAAAAAAAGATTTAAATTTTGGGAGAGCCCACCAGGACACCGCCCACCTGTCGCCGTCAATCAGTGCCGGTTCAAAATCCCCTATCACTGCCGGATTTTGAACCGACACTGTGCTTTCGACAGTGATGAGGGTGTACATCACTGCCGGTTATGCCAAACGGCAGTGATGTGGGCCATCACTGCCTGTTTGTTACGAACCCACAGTGATAGATGTCCCGGACAAAATTGTGTTTTAAAAATCGAAAAAAAGATTAAAATTCCGGGAGGGGCCTGCAGGAACCCGCCCGCCCGTCTCCATCAATCAGTGCCGGTTCAGAATCCCCTATCACTGCCGGATTTTGAACCGGCACTGAGCTTTCGGCAGTGATAAGGGTGCACATCACTACCGGTTATGCCAAACCGGCAGTGATGGATGTCCCGAAAAAAATCGTGTTTTAAAAATAAAAAAAAGATTTAAATTCTGGGAGAGGCCACCACGAAGCCGCCGGCCAGTGTCCGTCAAACAGTGTCGGTTCAATATCCCCTATCACTGCCGGATTTTGAACCGGCACTGAGCTTTCGGCAGTGATGAGGTTGCACATCACTATCGGTTATGCCAAACCGACAGTGGTGGATGTCCAAAACAAAATCGTGTTTTAAAAATCAAAAAAAAGATTTAAATTCTGGGTTAGGCCACCAGGACCCGCCCACCCATATCCGTCAATCACTGCCGGTTCAAAATCCCCTATCACAGCCGGATTTTGAACCGGCGCAGACCTTTCGGCAGTGATGAGGGTGCACATCACTGCCGACTATGCCAAACCGACAGTGATGGATGTCCAGAACAAAATCGTGTTTTAAAAATCGAAAAAAGATTTAAATTCTGGGAGAGGCCACCAGGAACCCGCCCGTCCGTCTCCGTCAATCAGTGTCGGTTGAAAATCCCCTATCACTGCCGGATTTTGAACCGGCACTGAGCTTTCGGCAGTGATGAGGTTGCACATCACTATCGGTTATGCCAAACCGACAGTGGTGGATGTCCAGAACAAAATCGTGTTTTAAAAATCGAAAACAAAGGATTTAAAATCCGGGAGAGGCCACCAGGAACCCGCCCGCCCGTCTCCGTCAATCAGTGTCGGTTGAAAATCCCCTATCACTGCCGGATTTTGAACCGGCACTGAGCTTTCGGCAGTGATAAGGGTGCACATCACTGCCTGTTATGCCAAACCGGCAGTGATGGATCTCCAGAACAAAATCGTGTTTTAAAAATAAAAAAAAATTTAAATTCTGGGAGAGGCCCCCAGGAAGCCGCCCGCCAGTCTCCGTCAAACAGTGTCGGTTCAAAATCCCCTATCACTGCCGGATTTTGAACCGGCACTGAGCTTTCGGCAGTGATAAGGGTGCACATCACTGCCGGTTATGCTAAACCGGCTGTGATGGATGTCGAGAACAAAATCGTGTTTTAAAAATAAAAAAAAAGATTTAAATTTTGGGAGAGGCCACCAGGACCCCGCCCAGCCGTCTCCGTCAATCAGTGCCGGTTAACCATCCCTATCACGGCCGGATTTTGAACCGGCAGTGGGCTGTCGGCAGTGATGAGGTTGCACATCACTATCGGTTATGCCAAACCGACAGTGGTGGATGTCCAGAACAAAATCGTGTTTTAAAAATCGAAAAAAGATTTAAATTCGGGGAGAGGCCACCAGGACCTGCCCACCGTCTCCGTCAATCAGTGCCGGTTCAAAATCCCCTATCACTGCCGGATTTTGAACCGGCACAGACCTTTCGGTAGTGATGAGGGTGCACATCACTGCCGATTATGCCAAACCGGCAGTGATGGATGTGCAGAACAAAATCGTGTTTTAAAAATCGAAAAATATTTTAAATTCTGGGAGGGGCCACCAGGAACCCGCCCGCCCGTCTCCGTCAATCAGTGTCGGCTGAAAATCCCCTATCACTGCCGTATTTTGAACCGGCACTGAGCTTTCGGCAGTGATGAGGGTGCACATCACTATCGGTTATGCCAAACCGACAATGATGGATGTCCAGAACAAAATCGTGTTTTAAAAATCGAAAAGAAGATTTAAATTTTGGGAGAGCCCACCAGGGCCCCGCCCACCCGTCTCCGTCAATCAGTGTCGGCTGAAAATCCCCTATCACTTCCGTATTTTGAACCGGCACTGAGCTTTCGGCAGTGATGAGGGTGCACATCACTATCGGTTATGCCAAACCGACAGTGATGGATGTCCAGAACAAAATCGTGTTTTAAAAATCGAAAAAAGATTTAAATTTTGGGAGAGCCCACCGGGGCCCCGCCCACCCGTCTCCGTCAATCACTGCCGGTTCAAAATCCCGATAACGGCCGTATTTTGAACCGGCACAGACCTTTCGGCACTGATGAGGGTGCACAACACTGCCGGTTATGCCAAACCTGCAGTGATGGATGTCCAGAACAAAATTGTGTTTTAAAAATAAAAAAATAAAAAAAAAATTCTGGGAGAGGCCACCAGGAAGCCGCCCGCCCGTCTCCGTCAATCAGTGCTGGTTCAAAATCCCCTATCACGGCCGGATTTTGAACCGGTAGTGAGCTTTCGGCACTGATGAGTGTGCACATCACTGCCGGTTATGCCAAACCAACAGTGGTGGATGTCCAGAACAAAATCGTGTTTTAAAAATCGAAAAAAAGATTAAATTCTGGGAGAGGCCACCAGGAACCCGCCCACCCGTCTCCGTCAATCAGTGCCGGTTCAAATCCCCTATCACTGCGGGATTTTGAACCGGCACTGAGGTTTCGGCCGTGATGAGGGTGCATATCACTGCCGGTTATGCCAAACCGGCAGTGATGGATGTCGCGAACAAAATCGTGTTTTAAAAATAAAAAAAAGATTTAAATTTTGGGAGAGGCCACCAGGACCCCGCCACGTCTCCGTCAATCAGTCGGTTCAAAATCCCCTATCACTGCCGGATTTTCAACCGAGCATACCTTTGGTAGTGATGAGGGTGCACATCACTGCCGATTATGCCAAACCGGCAGTGTGGATGTGCCAGAACAAAATCGTGTTTTAAAAATCGAAAAAAAAGATTTAAATTTTGGGTAGGCCACCAGGGACCCGCCCACCCGTCTCCGTCAATCACTGCCGGTTCAAAATCCCCTATCACGGCCGGATTTTGAACCGGCACAGACCTTTCGGCAGTGATGAGGGTGCACAGCACTGCCGTTATGCCAAACCGGCAGTGATGGATGTCTAGAACAAAATCGTGTTTTAAAAATAAAAAAATATTTAAATTCTGGGAGAGGCCACCAGGAAGCCGCCCACCAGTCTCCGCCAACAGTGCGGTTAAAATCCCCTATCACTGCCGGATTTTGAACCGGCACTGAGCTTTCGGCAGTGATGAGGTTGCACATCACTATCGGTTATGCCAAACCGACAGTGGTGGATGTCCAGAACAAAATCGTGTTTTTAAAAATCGAAAAAAAGATTTAAATTCGGGAGAGGCCACCAGGACCCGCCCCCCGTCTCCGTCAATCACTGCGGTTCAAAATCCCCTATCACGGCCGGATTTTGAACCGGCACAGACCTTTCGGCAGTGATGAGGGTGCACATCACTTCTGATTATGCCAAACCGGCAGTGGTGGATGTCCAGAAAAAATCGTATTTTAAAAATCGAAAAAAAAGATTTAAATTCGGGGAGAGGCCACCAGGACCCGCCCACCATCTCCGTCAACAGTGTCGGTTGAAAATCCCCTATCACTGCCGGATTTTGAACCGGCACTGAGCTTTCGGCAGGGATGAGGTTGCACATCACTATCGGTTATGCCAAACCGACAGTGGTGGATGTCCAGAACAAAATCGTGTTTTAAAAATCGAAAAAAAGATTTAAATTCTGGGAGAGGCCACCAGGACCCGCCCGCACGTCTTCCTTATTCAGTGTCGGTTCAAATCCCCTATCACTGCCGGATTTTGAACTGGCACTGAGCTTTCGGCAGTGATGAGGGTGCATATCATGCCGGTTATGCCAAACCGGCAGTGATGGATGTCGAGAACAAAATCGTGTTTTAAAAATAAAAAAAAAAGATTTAAATTTTGGGAGAGGCCACCAGGATCCCGCCCACCCGTCTCCGTCAATCAGTGCCGGTTAACCATCCCCTATCACGCCGGATTTTGAACCAGCACAGACTTTCGGCTGTGATGAGGGTGCACATCACTACCGATTATGCCAAACCGGCAGTGATGGATGTGCAGAACAAAATCGTGTTTTAAAAATCGAAAAAATATTTAAATTCTGGGAGGGGCCACCAGGAACCCGCGCGCCCGTCTCCGTCAATCAGTGTCGGCTGAAAATCCCCGATCACAGCCGTATTTGAACCGGCACTGAGCTTTCGGCAGTGATGGGGTGCACATCACTATCGGTTATGCCAAACCGACAGTGATGGATGTCCAGAACAAATCATGTTTTAAAAATCGAAAAAAAGATTTAAATTTTGGAGAGCCCACCAGGACACCGCCCCTGTCGCCGTCAATCAGTGCCGGTTCAAAATCCCTATCACTGCCGGATTTTGAACCGACACTGAGCTTTCGACAGTGATGAGGGTGTACATCACTGCCGGTTATGCCAAACGGCAGTGATGTGGGCCATCACTGCCGGTTTGTTTCGAACCCACAGTGATAGATGTCTCGGACAAAATTGTGTTTTAAAAATCGAAAAAAAGATTAAAATTCCGGGAGGGGCCTGCAGGAACCCGCCCGCCCGTCTCCATCAATCAGTGCCGGTTCAGAATCCCCTATCACTGCCGGATTTTGAACCGGCACTGAGCTTTCGGCAGTGATAAGGGTGCACATCACTGCCGGTTATGCCAAACCGGCAGTGATGGATGTCCCGAAAAAAATCGTGTTTTAAAAATAAAAAAAAGATTTAAATTCTGGGAGAGGCCACCACGAAGCCGCCCGCCAGTCTCCGTCAAACAGTGCCGGTTCAAAATCCCTATCACTGCCGGATTTTGAACCGGCACTGAGCTTTCGGCAGTGATGAGGTTGCACATCACTATCGGTTATGCCAAACCGACAGTGGTGGATGTCCAAAACAAAATCGTGTTTTAAAAATTAAAAAAAAGATTTAAATTCTGGGTTAGGCCACCAGGACCCGCCCACCCATATCCGTCAATCACTGCCGGTTCAAAATCCCCTATCACAGCCGGATTTTGAACCGGCGCAGACCTTTCGGCAGTGATGAGGGTGCACATCACTGCCGACTATGCCAAACCGGCAGTGATGGATGTCCAGAACAAAATCGTGTTTTTAAAAATCGAAAAAAGATTTAAATTCTGGGAGAGGCCACCAGGAACCCGCCCGTCCGTCTCCGTCAATCAGTGTCGGTTGAAAATCCCCTATCACTGCCGGATTTTGAACCGGCACTGAGCTTTCGGCAGTGATGAGGTTGCACAGCACTATCGGTTATGCCAAACCGACAGTGGTGGATGTCCAGAACAAAATCGTGTTTTAAAAATCGGAAAAAAGATTTAAATTCGGGGAGAGGCCACCAGGACCCCCCACCCGTCTCCGTCAATCCGTGCCGGTTCAAAATCCCCTATCACTGCCGGATTTTGAACCGGCACAGACCTTTCGGTAGTGATGAGGGTGCACATCACTGCCGATTATGCCAAACCGGGAGTGATGGATGTGCAGAACAAAATCGTGTTTTAAAAATCGAAAAAATATTTAAATTCTGGGAGGGGCCACCAGGAACCCGCCCGCCCGTCTCCGTCAATCAGTGTCGGCTGAAAATCCCCTATCACTGCCGTATTTTGAACCGGCACTGAGCTTTCGGCAGTGATGAGGGTGCACATCACTATCGGTTATGCCAAACCGACAATGATGGATGTCCAGAACAAAATCGTGTTTTAAAAATCGAAAAGAAGATTTAAATTTTGGGAGAGCCCACCAGGGCCCCGCCCACCGTCTCCGTCAATCAGTGTCGGCTGAAAATCCCCTATCACTTCCGTATTTTGAACCGGCACTGAGCTTTCGGCAGTGATGAGGGTGCACATCACTATCGGTTATGCCAAACCGACAGTGATGGATGTCCAGAACAAAATCGTGTTTTAAAAATCGAAAAAAGATTTAAATTTTGGGAGAGCCCACCAGGGCCCCGCCCACCCGTCTCCGTCAATCACTGCCGGTTCAAAATCCCCTATAACGGCCGGATTTTGAACCGGCACAGACCTTTCGGCACTGATGAGGGTGCACAACACTGCCGGTTATGCCAAACCTGCAGTGATGGATGTCCAGAACAAAATTGTGTTTTAAAAATAAAAAAATAAAAAAAAAATTCTGGGAGAGGCCACCAGGAAGCCGCCCCCCGTCTCCGTCAATCAGTGCTGGTTCAAAATCCCCTATCACGGCCGGATTTTGAACCGGTAGTGAGCTTTCGGCACTGATGAGTGTGCACATCACTGCCGGTTATGCCAAACCAACAGTGGTGGATGTCCAGAACAAAATCGTGTTTTAAAAATTGAAAAAAAGATTTAAATTCTGGGAGAGGCCACCAGGACCCGCCCACCGTCTCCGTCAATCAGTGCCGGTTCAAAATCCCCTATCACTGCGGGATTTTGAACCGGCACTGAGGTTTCGGCAGTGATGAGGGTGCATATCACTGCCGGTTATGCCAAACCGGCAGTGATGGATGTCGAGAACAAAATCGTTGTTTTAAAAATAAAAAAAAGATTTAAATTTTGGGAGAGGCCACCAGGACCCGCCCCACCCGTCTCCGTCAATCAGTGCCGGTTCAAAATCCCCTATCACTGCCGGATTTTGAACCGACACATACCTTTTGGTAGTGATGAGGGTGCACATCACTGCCGATTATGCCAAACCGGCAGTGATGGATGTGCAGAACAAAATCGTGTTTTAAAAATCGAAAAAAGATTTAAATTTTGGGAGAGCCCACCAGGGACCCGCCCACCCGTCTCCGTCAATCACTGCCGGTTCAAAATCCCCTATCACGGCCGGATTTTGAACCGGCACAGACCTTTCGGCAGTGATGAGGGTGCACAGCACTGCGGTTATGCCAAACCTGCAGTGATGGATGTCCAGAACAAAATTGTGTTTTAAAAATAAAAAAAAAGATTTAAATTCTGGGAGAGCCCACCAGGGACCCGCCCACCCGTCTCCGTCAATCACTGCCGGTTCAAAATCCCCTATCACGGCCGGATTTTGAACCGGCACAGACCTTTCGGCAGTGATGAGGGTGCACAGCACTGCCGGTTATGCCAAACCTGCAGTGATGGATGTCCAGAACAAAATTGTGTTTTAAAAATAAAAAAAAAGATTTAAATTCTGGGAGAGGCCACCAGGAAGCCGCCCGCCCGTCTCCGTCAATCAGTGCCGGTTCAAAATCCCCTATCACTGCTGGATTTTGAACCGACACATACCTTTTGGTAGTGATGAGGGTGCACATCACTGCCGATTATGCCAAACCGGCAGTGATGGATGTGCAGAACAAAATCGTGTTTTAAAAATCGAAAAAAGATTTAAATTCGGGGAGAGGCCACCAGGACCCGCCCACCCATCTCCGTCAATCAGTGTCGGTTGAAAATCCCCTATCACTGCCGGATTTTGAACCGGCACTGAGCTTTCGGCAGTGATGAGGTTGCACATCACTATGGGTTATGCCAAACCGACAGTGGTGGATGTCCAGAACAAAATCGTGTTTTAAAAATCGAAAAAAAGATTTAAATTCTGGGAGAGGCCACCAGTACCCCGTCCACCCGTTTCCGTCAATCAGTGCCGGTTCAAAATCCCCTATTACTGCCGGATTTTGAACTGGCACTGAGCTTTCGGCAGTGATGAGGGTGCACATCACTGCCGATTATGCCAAACCGACAGTGATGGATGTCTAGAAAAAAATCATGTTTTAAAAATAAAAAAAAAGATTTAAATTTTGGGAGAGCCCACCAGGGACCCGCCCACCCGTCTCCGTCAATCACTGCCGGTTCAAAATCCCCTATCACGGCCGGATTTTGAACCGGCACAGACCTTTCGGCAGTGATGAGGGTGCACAGCACTGCCGGTTATGCCAAACCTGCAGTGATGGATGTCCAGAACAAAATTGTGTTTTAAAAATAAAAAAAAAGATTTAAATTCTGGGAGAGGCCACCAGGAAGCCGCCCGCCCGTCTCCGTCAATCAGTGCCGGTTCAAAATCCCCTATCACTACCGATTTTGAACCGACACATACCTTTTGGTAGTGATGAGGGTGCACATCACTGCCGATTATGCCAAACCGGCAGTGATGGATGTGCAGAACAAAATCGTGTTTTAAAAATCGAAAAAAGATTTAAATTCGGGGAGAGGCCACCAGGACCGGCCCACCCATCTCCGTCAATCAGTGTCGGTTGAAAATCCCCTATCACTGCCGGATTTTGAACCGGCACTGAGCTTTCGGCAGTGATGAGGTTGCACATCACTATCGGTTATGCCAAACCGACAGTGTGGATGTCCAGAACAAAATCGTGTTTTAAAAATCGAAAAAAAGATTTAAATTCTGGAGAGGCCACCAGGACCCGCCCGCACGTCTCCGTTATTCAGTGTCGGTTCAAAATCCCCTATCACTGCCGGATTTTGAACTGGCACTGAGCTTTCGGCAGTGATGAGGGTGCATATCAATGCCGGTTATGCTAAACCGGCTGTGATGGATGTCCAGAACAAAATCGTGTTTTAAAAATAAAAAAATAAGATTTAAATTCTGGGAGAGGCCACCCGGAAGCCGCTCGCCAGTCTCCGTCAAACAGTGCCGGTTCAAAATCCCCTATCACTGCCAGATTTTGAACCGACACTGAGCTTTCGGCAGTGATGAGGGTGCACATCACTATCGGTTATGCCAAACCGACAGTGATGAATATCCAGAATAAAATCGTATTTTAAAAATCAAAAAAAAGATTTAAATTCTGGGAGAGGCCACCAGGACCCCGCCCACCCGTCTCCGTCAATCAGTGCCGGTTCAAAATCCCCTATCACGGCCGGATTTTGAACCGGCACAGACCTTTCGGCAGTGATGAGGGTGCACATCACTGCCGATTATGCCAAACCGGCAGTGATGGATGTCCAGAACAAAATCGTGTTTTAAAAATCGAAAAAAGATTTAGATTCTGGGAGAGGCCACGAGGAACCCGCCCGCCCGTCTCCGTCAATCAGTGTCGGTTGAAAATCCCCTATCACTGCCGGATTTTGAACCGGCACTGAGCTTTCGGCAGTGATAAGGGTGCACAATCACTGCCGGTTATGCCAAACCGGCAGTGATGGATGTCTAGAACAAAATCGTGTTTTAAAAATAAAAAAATATTTAAATTCTGGGAGAGGCCACCAGGAAGCTGCCCGCCAGTCTCCGCCAAACAGTGCCGGTTCAAAATCCCCTATCACTGCCGGATTTTGAACCGGCACTGAGCTTTCGGCAGTGATGAGGTTGCACATCACTATCGGTTATGCCAAACCGACAGTGGTGGATGTCCAGAACAAAATCGTGTTTTCAAAATCGAAAAAAGATTTAAATTCTGGGAGAGGCCACCAGGACCCCGCCCACCCGTCTCCGTCAATCACTGCCGGTTCAAAATCCCCTAGCACGGCCGGATTTTGAACCGGCACAGACCTTTCGGCAGTGACGAGGGTGCACATCACTTCTGATTATGCCAAACCGGCAGTGATGGATGTCCAGAAAAAAATCGTATTTTAAAAATCGAAAAAAGATTTAAATTCTAGGAGTGGCCACCAGGACCCGCCCACCCATCTCCGTCAATCAGTGTCGGTTGAAAATCCCCTATCACGGCCGGATTTTGAACCGGCACAGACCTTTCGGCAGTGATGAGGTTGCACATCACTATCGGTTATACCAAACTGGCAGTGGTGGATGTCCAGAACAAAATCGTGTTTTAAAAATCAAAAAAAGATTTAAATTCTGGGAGAGGCCACCAGGAAGCCGCCCGCCAGTCTCCGTCAAACAGTGCCGGTTCAAAATCCCCTATCACTGCCGGATTTTGAACCGACACTGAGCTTTCGGCAGTGATGAGGTTGCACATCACTATCGGTTATGCCAAACCGACAGTGGTGGATGTCCAGAACAAAATCGTGTTTTAAAAATCGAAAACAAAGGATTTAAAATCTGGGAGAGGCCACCAGGAACCCGCCCGCCCGTCTCCGTCAAACAGTGCCGGTTCTAAATCCCCTATCACTGCCGGATTTGGAATCGGCACTGAGCTTTCGGCAGTGATGAGGTTGCACATCACTATCGGTTATGCCAAACCGACAGTGGTGGATGTCCAGAACAAAATCGTGTTTTAAAAATCGAAAAAAGATTTAAATTCTGGGAGAGGCCACCAGGAAGCCGGCCGCCAGTCTCCGTCAAACAGTGCCGGTTCAAAATCCCCTATCACTGCCGGATTTGGAATCGGCACTGAGCTTTCGGCAGTGATGAGGTTGCACATCACTATCGGTTATGCCAAACCGACAGTGGTGGATGTCCAGAACAAAATCGTGTTTTAAAAATCGAAAAAAAGATTTAAATTCTGGGAGAGGCCACCAGTACCACCCGTCCACCCGTATCCGTCAATCAGTGCCGGTTCAAAATCCCCTATCACGGCCGGATTTTGAAGCGGCACAGACCTTTAGGCAGTGATGAGGGTGCACATCACTGCCGATTATGCCAAACCGACAGTGATGGATGTCTAGAACAAAATCATGTTTTAAAAATAAAAAAAAGATTTAAATTCTAGGAGAGGACACCAGGAACCCGCCCGCCCGTCTCCGTCAATCAGTGCCGGTTCAAAACCCCTATCACGGCCGGATTTTGAACCGACACTGAGCTTTCGGCAGTGATGAGGGTGCACATCACTGCCGGTTATGCCAAACCGGCAGTTTTCGATGTCCAGAACAAAATCGTGTTTTAAAAATAAAAAAATAAGATTTAAATTCTGGGAGAGGCCACCCGGAAGCCGCTCGCCAGTCTCCGTCAAACAGTGCCGGTTCAAAATCCCCTATCACTGCCAGATTTTGAACCGACACTGAGCTTTCGGCAGTGATGAGGGTGCACATCACTATCGGTTATGCCAAACCGACAGTGATGAATATCCAGAATAAAATCGTATTTTAAAAATCAAAAAAAAGATTTAAATTCTGGGAGAGGCCACCAGGAAGCCGCCCGCCCGTCTCCGTCAATCAGTGTCGGTTGAAAATCCCCTATCACTGCCGGATTTTGAACCGACACTGAGCTTTCGACAGTGATGAGGGTGCACATCACTGCCGGTTATGCCAAACCGGCAGTTTTGGATGTCCAGAACAAAATCGTGTTTTAAAAATAAAAAAATAAGATTTAAATTCTGGGAAGGCCACCCGGAAGCCGCCCGCCAGTCTCCGTCAAACAGTGCCGGTTCAAAATCCCCTATCACTGCCAGATTTTGAACCGACACTGAGCTTTCGGCAGTGATGAGGGTGCACATCACTATCGGTTATGCCAAACCGGCAGTGATGGATGTCTAGAACAAAATCGTGTTTTAAAAATCAAAAAAAGATTTAAATTCTGGGAGAGGCCACCAGGAAGCCGCCCGCCAGTCTCCGTCAAACAGTGCCGGTTCAAAATCACCTATCACTGCCGGATTTTGAACCGGCACTGAGCTTTCGGCAGTGATGAGGTTGCACATCACTATCGGTTATGCCAAACCGACAGTGGTGGATGTCCAGAACAAAATCGTGTTTTAAAAATCGAAAAAAAGATATAAATTATGGGAGAGGCCACCAGTACCCCGTCCACCCATTTCCGTCAATCAGTGCCGGTTCAAAATCCCCTATCACGGCCGGATTTTGAAGCGGCACAGACCTTTAGGCAGTGATGAGGGTGCACATCACTGCCGATTATGCCAAACCGACAGTGATGGATGTCTAGAACAAAATCATGTTTTAAAAATAAAAAAAAGATACAAATTCTAGGAGAGGCCTCCAGGAACCCGCCCGCCCGTCTCCGTCAATCAGTGCCGGTTCAAAATTCCCTATCACGGCCGGATTTTGAACCGACACTGAGCTTTCGGCAGTGATGAGGGTGCACATCACTGCCGGATGGATGTCCAAAACAAAATCGTGTTTTAGAATTAAAAAAAATATTTAAATTCTGGGAGAGGCCACCAGGAAGCCGCCCGCCAGTCTCCGTCAATCAGTGTCGGTTCAAAATCCCCTATCACGGCCGGATTTTGAACCGACACTGAGCATTCGGCAGCGATGAGGTTGCACATCACTGCCGGTTACGCCAAACGGCAGTGATGTGGAACATTACTGCCGGTTTGTTACGAACCGGCAGTGATGGATGTCAAGAAGAAAATCGTGTTTTAAAAATCGAAAAAAAGATTTAAATTCTAGGAGAGGCCACCATGACCCGCCCACCCATCTCCGTCATTCAGTGTCGGTTCAAAATCCCCTATCACTGCCGGATTTTGAACCGACACTGAGCTTTCGGCAGTGATGAGGGTGCACATCACCGCCTATTATGCCAAACCGGCAGTGATGGATGTCCAGAACAAAATCGTGTTTTAAAAATCGAAAAAAGATTTAAATTCTGGGAGAGGCCCCCGGG
Source organism: Microstegium vimineum (assembly GCA_022036555.1). Taxonomy (NCBI): domain Eukaryota; kingdom Viridiplantae; phylum Streptophyta; class Magnoliopsida; order Poales; family Poaceae; genus Microstegium; species Microstegium vimineum. The sequence continues at coordinate 13,187,585 of CM039129.1, read as the reverse complement.
AACTCACCCGCCCGTCTCTGTCAATCAGTGTCGGTTGAAAATCCCCTATCACTGCCGGATTTTGAACCGACACTGAGCTTTCGGCAGTGATAAGGGTGCACATCACTGCCGGTTATGCCAAACCGGCAGTGATGGATGTCCAGAACAAAATCGTGTTTTAAAAATCGAAAAAAGATTTAAATTCTGGGAGAGGCCCCCGGGAACTCACCCGCCCGTCTCTGTCAATCAGTGTCGGTTGAAAATCCCCTATCACTGCCGGATTTTGAACCGGCACTGAGCTTTCGGCAGTGATAAGGGTGCACATCACTGCCGGTTATGCCAAACCGGCAGTGATGGATGTCCAGAACAAAATCGTGTTTTAAAAATAAAAAAATATATATTTAAATTCTGGGAGAGGCCACCAGGAAGCCGCCCGCCAGTCTCCGTCAATCAGTGCCGGTTCAAAATCCCGTATCACTGCCGGATTTTGAACTGGCAGTGAGCTTTCGACAGTGATGAGGGTGCACATCACTACCGGTTATGCCAAACCGACAGTGATGGATGTCTAGAACAAAATCGGGTTTTAAAAATCGAAAAAAAGATTTAAATTCTGGGAGAGGCCACCAGGACCCCGCCCATCCTTCTCCGTCAATCAGTGCCGGTTCGAAATCCCCTATCATGGCTGGATTTTGAACCGGCACTGACCTTTTGGTAATAATGAGGGTGCACCTCACTGCCGGTTATGCAAAACCGGCAGTGATGTGGGACATCACTGCCGGTTTGTTACGAACCGACAGTGATGGATGTCCCGAACAAAATCGTGTTTTAAAAATCGAAAAAAAAGATTTAAATTCTGGGAGAGGCCTTCAGGAACCCGCCAGTCTCCGTCAATCAGTGCCGGTTCAAAATCCCCTATCACGGCCGGATTTTTAACCGTCACTGAGCTTTCGGCAGTGATGAGGGTGCACATCACTGCCGGTTTGTTACGAACCGGCAGTGATGGATGTCCAGAAAAAAATCGTGTTTTAAAAATCGAAAAAAGATTTAAATTCTAGGAGAGGCCACCAAGACCCGCCCACCGGCTCCGTCATTCAGTGTCGGTTCAAAATCTCCTATCACTACCGGATTTTGAACTGGCACTGAGCTTTCGGCAGTGATGAGGGTGCACATCACCGCCTATTATGCCAAACCGCCACTGATGTGGAACATCACTATCGATTTGTTACGAACCAGCATTGATGGATGTCCAGAACAAAATCGTGTTTTAAAAATCGAAAAAAAAAGATTTAAATTCTGGGAGAGGCCTCCAGGAACCCGCCCGCCTCGTCTCCGTCAATCAGTGCCGGTTAAAAATCCCCTATCATGTCAGGATTTTGAACCGACACTGAGCTTTCGGTAGTGATGAGGGTGCACATCACTGCCGGTTATGCCAAACGGCAGTGATGTGGAACATTACTGCCGGTTTGTTACGAACCAGCAGTGATGGATGTCTAGAAAAAAAATCGTGTTTTAAAAATCAAAAAAAAGATTTAAATTCTAGGAGAGGCCACTAGGACCCGCCCACACCGTCTCCGTCATTCAGTGTCGGTACAAAATCCGGCAGTGATAGGGGTGCACATCTGTTGACACTATTTTTCGGCACGTGTCAAATGAGTTGAGACTTGTGTTGGTCAGCAGCCGTTTTCCATCGGCATCGGGAAGACATAGATCAGTATTGCCGATGAGAGTATGCTGTGAGAAGACTAAGTCTGTTGCCGATGGAAGCTGAAGGTTTTGGATGTTGCCAATGCCAATTGCCAATAAGGTTAATTGGTGAGGTCAAGTCGCTTGGGCTGTATAAATCTCCATGCAGGAGTATAAATATGTGCCCAAGGGCTGCATGTAAAAGATGAATCCAATATCAAACAAACCAATTTTATTCTTATTCTACTTTTATCGCAATTTACCCTTTACTGCATTAGCTGTAGTTTATCAACGAGTTCTTCAAGCTTTGACGGGCTGCATCACCTTGATCTCCATCAAATCCCTGTAAGTTCCGCGTGGGAGTACCTCTGAGCTTTGGCATCCGGGCGTATCGCTGTTGCCTCGTTCAGCTCTACTCTAGTTATCCTGATCAAGCCTCAATCTCAGCATCCGGGCGCATCACCGTTGTCTAGATTGAATCTTGTTCTAGTTATCGTCCTTGTCGATTAACTGGTCAAATCGACTGGCACGCCTCTGGATATCGAATTTCGGGTATAAGCCCGAGGTGTTCACAGATCCTGACGCTTTTTGTGTCAACACCTCTTTTGGCACGCCCAGTGGGACACGATTATATAAATCTTACATCTATAATGGGTGATAACACCGACGTTAACCAGAGGAACATCATTGAAGTCTCTGAGGCCGACCTGAAAGATGATCAGAAGCTGGCCATGGAGCGGGCTATGGAGGAGTACAAGCAGTTATATCTAAAATCCTTCAGCCTAAGCAGGAGCGGCGAGGCAATCCAGAAGCAAGATCCGTCATTGCCATGGCAGGTCACGTACGACGCCAATCCTGGTAAGCTACAAGAGATGGTTAATTCTGCTCTAAGTCAAGCATTAATTAGCCACTCTAGCGTGCTGTCCAATACTGTCTACAATGCTGTCATGCAATCATTCAAAGAAGGACGTGCACCTCAGTATGTTGGTCCAGCGTATCATCAACCTGGATCGGCATCTATAAGTCCATCGGCAACCCCGCTGACGTCTTCTACTCCTGTGGAGCCGTCTGCCGATGTGACTATACCGCCAAGGCTGAACCCTGAAAGCATCACCAAGCTCAATATAGATTCAGTGGCATCGGCAAATTCAGGACCTGCTATCCAGAGTCAACTAGCTCCCATTAACTAGTGGGGATACGGTATGCCTTCAAATCTATCTCCTAGTTCTAATATGGTGCAGGGAGACACCTCAGCTTGGAAGGGCTCTATGGCATCGGCAACGCAATCATAGCTGGTGGCCCCTATGATGCATTACTCTGCGCCTTCTCCAACTGTGCGAATGCCATCAGAAGATCTTCAAGTAATTCCCAAGATGCCTCTGATGCCGCCATCGGCAAACTCTGTGCCGATGCAACACATCATAGCAGTTGGCAGTCAACCTCTGGTGGCAAATCCTCAAGTTGGAGTGCTAGTTCCCCAAGGTAATCTGGTGATTGATTGCTCCAGAATACAAGAGCCACACGCTCCAGTCAGCTATCAGCCATCGGTAAGTCACATGCCGATGATTTATAATCCTGGGTGGGCCAACCAGTCGCCAGCTCAACAGCCTGGCGTGTCAACGCACCATTATGGAGGCCCAGCATACACTCAGAACGGACCATCGGTGCAGCAACCGATGAATACGATGACTCAACCTAATCTGCTAAGTGTGCAAAACTATCCATCGGTAAATCAACCGATGCATAGTGTTCAGATGACTGGTGCTACGCCCGTGACTACTCCGCATCATCTTCAAGAGGCGCATCAGCCGACTCCACCAGTCAGCAACCCGCCAATGAGTCGGCAAGAGCAGGATGCATATTGGGCCGATAAGATCGTCGAAGTTATGAAAGAACAATTCAGCATTAAACCCAAGGTTAACACATATTCTTATCGGACACCATATCCTCCTGCATATGACTTGATTCCTCTGCCAAATCGGTACAAAGTGCCCGATTTCACCAAGTTCTCCGGTCAAGATGATACATCAACGATGGAGCACATCAACCGCTTCATTATCCAGTGCGGAGAGGCTGCCAGCAGAGAGGAACTCAGGGTGAGATTGTTCTCTTCGTCGTTGTCTGGATCGGCATTCACATGGTTCATATCACTGCCTCCAAACTCTGTAATCACATGGGCCGATCTAGAGAGACAATTTCATAAATACTTCTTCGCTGGCATACATAAGAAGAAGCTTACCGATTTAGTCAAGATGAGGCAACGCAATGACGAATCGGTAGAAGGCTTCGTTCAAAGGCTACGGGACGTGAAGAACAAGTGCTACAGCTTGGTACTTGATGATCGGCAACTGGCAGATTTGGCCTTTCAAGGATTACTGCCGCACATCAAGGACAAGTATGCGTCCCAAGAATTTGAAAGCCTAAGTCATCTGGTGCAAAGGATTGCCGATCAAGATATCAAAACCTTCGAACCCAGAAAGACTTGGAACAAGAAGGTGACCTTCATCGGGCAAGAAGAAGACTCTGGGTCAGATGAAGAGCTGAGCATCGATGCGACCGAATGGGTGAAGGATAAGAAGCTTGTGTCTTGTCCGTTCGGCCAGAAAGAAACCGAAAGGTTCACCTTTGATATTACCAAGGCCGATAGGATGTTTGACTTATTACTTCAAGAAGGGCGAATCAAGTTGGCGCCCAACCAAGTAATTCCATCGGCCGAAGAGCTCAAGAAGATCAGGTACTGCAAGTGGCACAATGCAACTTCGCACAGTACCAATGACTGCAAAGTATTCAGGCAGCAGTTGCAGTCAGAGATTGAATCTAGACGCATCAAGTTCGAAAATTCCAGGGTCCAGAAACCGATGAAGATAGATCAGCACCCGTTTGCAAACAATATGGTAGAAGCCAGTGGAAAAACCAAAGTGCTGACATCGGAAGTGTTGACACCATTTTTCAGCACGTGTCAAATGAGCTAAGGTTTGACTGGTCAGCGGCGGTTCGCTATCGGCATCGGTAAAGTATGAACCAAGTGGCAAGAACTCTACAGTATCATCCGGTGAGTCTTCATAATGAAGTATCGGTACATCAACCGATAAATACTACACCGCAATACTCGCAAGAAGTGTATAATGAGACATCGGTACAGCAATCGATGAATTTAATGCCACAACACAAGCCAGTAGCTGTGCACAATTACCCATCGGTAACACAGCCAATGCATAATATTATCGTGGCTAGTACTGTGCAGACACCAATCATCTCAAGTACTTTGATGTCAAGACCTGGAGAGATAAATCAACCTACTCAGCCCATAGACGTTCAGAGTTGCCCATCGGTTAATCAGCCGATGCATGGTATTCAACAGATTGGTGCTAGTGATGGGTCAATTGCTCTGGTCTATTTAATACAAAGATGTGGAGAAGCGCGTCCATCTGATCGACCAATGGGTGAGTCCACGCATCAGCAAGATTCAGACACAAAGGTGTTTTCGACCGAGAGAGTGGAAGCTTCAGATTCGGGCGAAGAACCAAGTATCAGCGATGCTGACTTGGAAAGTTTCACCTTCGACATCACGGAGGCCGATTAGGATGTCAAGTCATTGGAGCCCAAGAAGACGTGGAGTGCAAAAGTGCTCTTTGTTGGACAAGGGAGCTTTGAATCAGATGACGAGATGAACGTCGACACTTCTGAATGGGTGAAAGATGAGGAGCTTGTACCTTGTACGCTCGGCCAGAGAAAGACTGGAAAGTTCACCTTCGATATCATGAAGGCCGATGGGATATTTGACCTATTGCTTCAGGAAGGGCGAATTAAGCTAGCCCTTGATTAGGCAACTCCATCGGCGGAGGAGCTCAGGAAGACCAGGTACTGCAAATGGAACAATGCAACTTCTCACAGTACCAACGACTGCAAAGTGTTCAGGCAGCAGTTGCAGTCAGAGATCGATTCTGGACGAATCAAATTTGAAAATTCTAAAGTTCAGAAACCGATGGGAATTGATCAGCGCCCGTTTCCAAATAATATGGTGGAAACCGGTGGAAAGACTAAGGTGCTGACATCGGACGCTGCTAGAAAGAGTGCATTGGTAGATCCTGATCATCAAGCGGTTGAGCGCGACATCGAAGAGTTTGCCGATGACAGGAAAGGCAAGAGAATTGCCGATGAAGGTGGCTGTGCCGGAAAAGCTCCTGGTATGGTAATCACGCACAGGCTTCCAAGACGGAACTATCGGCAATCACGCCGAGAGCAACGTCGGTAGGAGAAGGAACAGGAACGGCTTCGTCAGAAAGACCACTAGAGGTGTCCCTTCTTCGTCCACTGTTGGGAGGAAGGCATTAAGCTACCTACTGCCGATAACTGTCCTGAATGCAACGGGTATCACACTTCCGATCGGTTAGTTAAGGAACCTTGCTTTGATGATCGGGCATCCAGGTACGCCAAGCCACTCAGAGAGAAAAGGTCAGTACATGACCAGCTAGGGGGCAAGCTTAGTGCCCATAGCAGGCCTGGCGGGCAGGTCGATCAAGAGGAGAACAAGGAGCAGACCAAGACAAGAACACCCAATGAGGAAGTGTTCTCCCAAGAGTCAAGCATCGGGCAAAAAGCCGATGCAAATAATGAGGGACGGCACCAACCCGTCTGGAAAGCCAAACTCCCTCAGTGGTGCCCTAAGGGTCTAACAAAGACCCAGAAAAGAAGAATTCAGCGTGAGCGCCATAATAACTTATGTGACGCTGAAGTTCCTTCAAGGGAAAAGCAGTGGAGGCCAAAGCGCAAGGATGGAGATCCATCGGCAGATGGCAATATATTGCCGATGATCTAATCAGAGTCAATCTTGGATATGTTGGCTTGGGAGCTGCACTCGGCAAACTGGCTATTTCAATTATTATACTTGGGGACACCTACCGATGGTTTGTGTATGAAACGCCGTACTGCTGATGAATTCGTTAACTGCCAGAGGAAGGTGGTTGCGAGAATGACTCTGTCGCGCTTGCGTACAACGACTGAGTGTGGGGTGCGCACATTCTGGGAGTTATCCCTTGAAATTTCTTTGGTGGGTCTATCGGCATTGTCCTAATTCTGTTCCGATGGAAACACGAAACCTCGTTGCCGATTATTGCTATAGTCAGGCTGAATACCAGAGTCTGCTAAAAGGTTGGGATTACTCAGAGAGGATTTTAGCCGATTTGATAAGTCATGGTGTCGGTAATAGTTGCATATAACTATGGGAAAGAGTTTGCTGACGGTACTCTGGTATGGAAGTTGGTGTTACCGATTGGGACTAAGTTCTAGGCTTGGAAAATGGTTTCCTAATTAGGTCTTTATCGGATAAAACAGTCCGCTCCCAACAATGCGTACATTTCAGAAACTCTCGAAGGAGTTGACGTATAGCGTGCTCGTTTGGATGCCGATGAAAGTAAAATTATATAAGCATCGGTAAAAACGTGCTAACATTATGTTACAAGTCAAAATCAAGTGTCAAAGCTATGTTTGCTGATGCAACAAATGGATTACAATAAGGAGTGGATGGTTGATATCGCACGCAGGCGAATCTGTTCTATTTCGTCCATCTCCTTGGCATCAACATCAGCGGAGCCTTCGACCGGCTTGATCTTCTTCTTCCATAAGATGGCTTGTCGGGCATTCTGGTCTCGTTCTTGCCGTAGGACCTTGATGGTATCAGACAATTGGGTCTTCTGCTGATAGGCTGCAGTCAGAGCCTCCTCTACCCTTTGTAACTCAGCTAATAATTCTTCTTTCTTGGTTGATAGCTGGGTGATTTCTTGATCGAGGCCATTGATGGAGATTTCTGCTTGGCCGATACTCTTGTCCTTTTCGTCGGCAATGTTTTTGAACTTGAGCTTTTCTTCCTCGCTCTTGGATTGGGCAGCCCTATCGGCAATGCGACGGGAGAGCCTCTGGTACTGGATTTGTTTGGCGTCGAGGAAGGTTGCCTGGAGAAGGATTTCTGCTATATCGATAGGGAGATGTCCCTGGATATCCTTGAAAGCAACCCTTGCTGCTGATGAATCCTGAATAAGCTGGGATGTGTCTTATAGTAGCAAGGAAAGCAGTGCCTCAAGCTTGGTCTTGATCTCTGCCGATAGAGCTGGGACAGAGCTCTCTTCCTCCCCATCATCATCGGGTATGTCGACTGAGAAGGAAAATAGGCTGTCTGCTTGGAGGAGGCCTTGGCGTCCATCTTCATCCTGCGGGTTGAGGCTGAAGGAGAAAAGACTATCTGGAGAATCTTGGGCCTGAAAATAGAGGGGTTAAAATATGCCGATCGGAAGGTCATACTAGAATTTTTAAGTGATTAACTTACCATCTTGAAGTGAATCTCTTGCCTAGGGCTCGGCATGGTGGATGGTCCAGCTTCATCCTGAAGAGTGGCGGCAGTTGCCGATAAAGGAACTCCCATCGGAGGAGCACTTGGCGCTGTCGGTGCTGGTGACGTTGTTGCTGGCGTCGCTTCCAATGAAGTGCCTGGTTCTTGTGGCGGCGACGCCGGTCTCTCCTCAGGAGCTTCGGCTGATGGTGCCGATGCCGATGCCGCCTCCGCTGACATTATGGGTGTTTCTTCATCGGGGACTTTGGCTGACGGTGCCAGTGCCGATGCTACCTCCGCTGCCGTTGCGGGTGTTTCTTCATTGGGAGCTTCGGCTGACGGTGCCGACGCCGATGCCACCTCCGCTGCTGCAGTGGATGGAGCTGTCTCCTGACCGAGGACGTCGTCCATCGGCTGATCTGGGATAGGAGCCGATGGAGTTTCTGCCGACGACACGCCGACAGTTGGTGGTGCGACTTGTGCCGATGACGAAGACGGGCTGCCAGCCTCAAGCGCCTCTTCTTCCTTGGCGCAGCGGCAGGAGATCCAGCCCGTTTCGACGAGGTGCTTGTCTGCTTGGAGCAGTTGCCGATGACCTCATAGCCTGAAAGTATTCAATACAAGTTATATAAAATAAAATATTGCCGATGAGACTCTATGTAATCGGCAAGTGAAGATGAGTTTACTGTAAACACCCGCGTCAGGGCAGCAGCAGCGGCCGATGTAGCTTTGGCGTTTATAGGTGTCGATGAAGGTACCTGTTGAAGAGTGAAGGCAGCTAACGTGGGGGCCTTGTTACCGATGAGTGATACGGGACTCATCATTCGGAGTTTGAAGGGCTTGCCACTTCTACTCGTCGGAGGAATCGGATCGTCAACCTGCTAAGTGTTAAACGTAAGAAGGTTAAATACCGATGGTGGAGGTAAAAGTAAGGAATACATCGGAATGAAGACTTACTGCGTCGTCGGGGACGATGTGATCGATATCGATCATGTGCCGATAGTAGTGCGACGACTTGGCAAACAGTTGACACCTCCATTCTTGCCACCAGGACTTGTACTCATTTGTAATAAAAGAGGTTGGTGACCAGGAGGACAGGTCAAGGTCTGACACATCGGCATTAGGGGGAAGGTTGACAACCTTGTTCCAGTCTAGAGCGCTGGAAAATGTTTGCCTGGTTTTCACTACCTTGGAATAACAGAGCTTGATCGACAATTGACCAAATGCTAGCTGCCTTGCCGCTGCCGATGGGTAGTAGAACTCAAATGATGGAGGGGTGTTCTTTCCCGATCTGAAGATGTTCACTGGAATAGCTCGGGGAATGATGCTGGCCTTCATAATTATCTGGTTCTCAGGCACATTCCCATCGGTAAGGTTAAATAGCAGTGGGAACTGGTTGTCTTCATCGGCATATGGCCACCAGAGCCGCTCTGTGGCAGGAATTCCGTTATAGAACTTCTGAAAAAACATGCCGAATTGTTCAGCATCGGCATCGGTCCCGGGCAACACTATAATGGCCTCTCCAAAGTTGAGTGGAGGGCAGGTTGCCGATTCGTCATCATTGCACTGATAATCTTCCGGTATGTCTCTCGAGAACCGTTGGGCAAACAGGTCAAATTGAACTGCTTTCTGCATCTGTGCGTTCAGCCACATATTGATGAACCACCAGGGACCTCCAAGGTTGCCGATGTGCTCACCTAGCAGTAACTTCTGGGATACTTGATGGAGAAGACGATATACCGATCCTAGAAGATATCTGCCCAGGGGAAGTCTTGTCCCATCGGCAAGCAGCTCAGCTGCTGGAAGATACATGGTAGTGGGTCCGACTGCCCTACCACAGAAGATGAACTTGTCCAGCCACATGTTTAGGAAAGTGGCATGTTCCCTCTGGTTTACCGATCCTGTTTTTTGGTACTCTTGAATGTAACCCGTCCAACCGCCGATGTTTCGAGTGTTTACTCTGTGCTCGGCTTTTCTATTGAATAAGGTGAAGGTATCGACAGAAGAGACATCTAAGCCGGTCAACATGTGGACATCGGCAAGCGTTGGGGTGGCTGGTCCGTGTCGGAACAGGAAGGCGTTCATGGTGTCCGACCAGAAATAGGAGGCAGCTATCAGCATGTTCTCGTTTTTCTCTATATCGGCAATAGAGAGCCGGATGCATTGATCCAAATTGCGTTCTTGCCAATAAATTTGCTGCGCTCTAGCAACCCTGAGGTACCAATTTTTCCATCCCTTAGTAGGCTTGGGCCATGATCGGAAAGTATCCTTCCACAATCCTAGACTGAAACATTCAGATCTGAAAGGGATTCGGTTGGTTTCTGCATTGATTATATAACTGGGATCCGGATTCCCCATGGGGCCTAAGCGACTGAAGGTGGAACCGGCGAGTGGAATCACTACCTTGTCGAACAATTCCTAGGGTTCGAAGGAAAGAAGGGGGAAAAATCAGAAAAAGGAACGGGGATAAATCTAGATTTGTGTGGGAAAGGACCGGAAGGAGGGTTGGATTAGGTGGAGATGGAACCTTACCTTTGGAATGTCAACTTGGATCGCCATTGGAGTCGAAGGGGTGCTTGCAGTTTGTCCTTAGATTGCGGAAGAGTACTGTTGCTCGAGCTCGTGTTCTTCAGAGTGGCTGGAGGTTGAAGACGAAGGCAGGAAGGTGAAAGTGAAAATGAGCTCGGGTAAAAAGGCAGTGTGGATCCCGGTAACTTTTATAAGCTTACTCAGGGGCATTTTGGGGTTCCGTTTCACACTGTGCAGGAATGTGGAGAGGCCCGTGGTAGATACGCGTGGTGATTGAGGTGGTCTGCAACTGTTTGTGCTACAATCGAGGGATTTTATTATTAAATTGCAGTTCCACACGCGGGGATCGAGGAAACCGTGCATCCATCTCGGAGGTAACGGCTACAACAACGGCTACAGTGGAGAGAATTTCAGCACGTAAAGTATTATACATCCCGAAATTGGGGGGCATGTGTTGACACCATTTTTCAGCACGTGTCAAATGAGCTAAGGTTTGACTGGTCAGCGGCCGTTCGCTATCGGCATCGGTAAAGTATGAGCCAATATTGCCGATGGGAGTGTCGCGGGAAGGCCAAGTGTGTTGCCGGTGAAGAGTCATTGCCGATTGCCGATGAAGAGTCCTTTGCCGATGAGGGATCATTGGCAACTGCCGATGAAAGGTCATTGCCGATTGCCGATGAAGGGTGGTTGCCGATTGCCGACCGGGAAAGTATTGTTGATGCCGATGCCGATGGGCATGGAATGCTGATGGGCGTGACTTAGCGTTTGGTGGCAGCAGAAGACTACAGATGGCCAAAGAAGGAAGTCGCAGGGATCTACCGATGGAAAGTTTCCATCGAAGAGGAGTATAAGGAAACTAGTGTTTTGTACCAGTATTATTATAGTAGTTTGAGTCTGACTCTTGCATGAGTCGTTTATTTTCCTTTAAAATAGGCGTGTTTGTTTAGGGAAATAAATATTATTGTTTTAGATCCGACTCCTGCGTGAGTCAGTTTCCTTAAAGATAGGAGTTTGTTTTAGGAAGGATGAGTCGTGTCCTTGTACAACTCTCCATGAGGGAGTATAAATACGTGCCCGAGGGCTACGAGAAAGGAAATCAATCCAATCAAAAAACAAACCAATTTTATCTTATTCTATCTTTTATCGCAATTTACCCTTTACTGCATTAGTTGTAGTTTATCAACGAGTTCTTCAAGCTTCGACGGGCTGCATCATCTTGATCTCCGTCAAATCCTTGCAAGTTCCACGTGGGAGTACCTCTGAGCTTTGGCATTCCGGGCGCATCGCTGTTTGCCTCGTTCAGCTCTGCTCTAGTTATCCTGATCAAGTCTCAATCCCAGCATCCGGGCGCATCGCCGTTGTCTGGATTGGATCTTGTTCTAGTTATCCTTGATCAATCTGAGCCTTGATGTCCGGGCGCATCGCTGTCGTCTCGTTCAGTTTTGTTCTAGTTATCATCCTTGTCGATTGATTGGTCAAATCGACTGGCATGCCTCCGGAATACCGAGCTTTGGGTAATAGCCCGAGGTGTTCGCAAATCCTGACGCTTTTTGTGTCAACAGGAAGCTGCCAGGAAGAACTCATCGGTAGATCCTAACCGCCAGGTAGCCGAGCGCGACGCAAGAAGGTTTGCCGATGACAGAAAGGGCAAGAAGGTTGCCGATGAAGGCAGCAGCGCCAACAGGGCTCCTGGTGTTGTAATCACACACAAGCAGCCAAGGCGAGATCATCGGCAATCACGCGAAGAGCGATATCGGCAAGAAGAAGAAGAGTACCAGGAGTGGCTTCGGCATAAGGACCACTGGAAGTGTCCCTTCTTCGTTCACTGTTGGGAGGAAGGCATCAAGCTGCCTACTGTCGATAATTGCCCAGAGTGCAATGGATATTACACTGCCGATCGGTCAGGTAAGAGACCTTGTTTTCATGATCGGATGCCCAGGTACGCCAAGCCGCTCAGAGAGAAGAGGTCGGTGCATGACCGACTGGGGGGCAAACTTAGTGCCCATAACAGACTTGGCAGGCATGTTGACCAAGAGGAGCTAGAGGAGATGGCCAATGCAAGAGTGTCTGACGAAGACATATTCTCTAGAGACCCCAACATCGGAAGCAGTACCGATGCAAACAGTGGGAGGCAGTACCAACCTACCTGGAAAACCAAGCTTCCTCAGTAGTGCCCTAAGGGTCTGACCAAGACTTAGAAAAGAAGGATTCAGCGCGAACACCGCAATGACCTGTGCAACAATGGAGAACCCTCAAGGGAAAAGCAGTGGAGGCCAAAGCGCAAGGACAGGGATCCATCGGCAGAAATCAATATGGTCGTCATGTTGCCGATGGAGTTCATGGCACCTGTCAGCGATGATGAGGGGACTACTGAGATGGCACAATTGGTGCTGGATCCGATGACGGCTGTCTTCGAGAAGCTTGCCGATGATGAGAGGCAGCACCTGAGGGCTCTGTTCGTTAAGGGCAAGGTGGATGGACAACCGATGATAAAGATGCTGGTAGATGGTGGGGCATCAATAAACATAATGCCATATGTTGTGTTCAGAAAACTTGGGAAAGGTGACCAAGACTTAGTCAAGACCGACATGAAGCTCAAGGATTTTGAAGGCAACGTGTCGACAGCTATGGGAGCCGTATGTGTTGACTTAACTATCGGCAGCAAAACTTTGCCGACAACATTTTTTGTGATTAGTGGCAAAGGCACTTACAACTTGCTCCTCGGAAGGGATTGGATCCATGCCAATTGCTGTATCCCTTCTACTATGCATCAGAGCCTTGTACAGTAGATCGGGGACAGAATTGAAGTCGTCCGAAGCGAAGCCCCATCTACTGTCGCATCGGCAGAATTGGAAACTTATGAGCAGACTAGATGCATATCCGGTGAAGTTTGGGACAAGGAGTTCCTCAAAGTTGCCGATTACCGCATTAAACCGATCCAAGCAGTCGGTCCTGAAGAAGAGTTCTAATGGATCGATTCGCTGATGACGGGAAACTAGGGCAGGGTTTCACATCTGCTAATGATTTACTCGAAATCGACATCGGCGATGGTAGTAAAACTAGGCCTACTTTTATTAGTGCTAAGTTAGATTCCCAATGTAAACAACAGTTAACCGTTTTATTAAAGAAATATAAAGATTGTTTTGCTTGGGATTATACAGAGATGTCTGGTTTAGACCGATCGATAGTTGAACATCGGTTACCCATCAAGTCTGGTTTCCAACCACATCGGCAACCTGCGCGCCGATGCAATCCTACTATTCTGCCCGACATCAAAGCTGAGATTACGAAGTTAATTGAAGTTGGATTTATTTGGCAATGCCGATATGCCGAATGGATTTCTAATATGGTTCCTGTGTATAAAAAGAATGGAAAACTTCGTGTTTGTATTGATTTCAGGAATCTTAACAAGGCTACGCCGATGGATGGCTACACGATGCTTGTTGCCGATTTACTGATCGATGCTGCTGCTGGACATCAAATCATTAGCTTCATGGATGGTAATGTTGGGTATAATCAAATATTCATGGCTGAAGAAGACATATCCAAGACTGCTTTCAGATGTCCAGGTCACATCGGTTTATTTGAGTGGGTTGTCATGACTTTTGGCTTGAAGAATGTCGGTGCTACTTATCAAAGAGCAATGAATTTCATCTTTCATAAGTATATCGGCACGATAGTTGAAATATATATTGATGACGTGGTGGTTAAGTCCAGAGATTTTGAGAAGCATCTTGCCGATTTGCAAAAAATCCTTGAATGCACAAGGGAGCATGGGTTGAAGATGAACCCTAACAAATGTGCATTTGGTGTATCGGCAGGTCAATTTCTGGGTTTTATGGTGCATCAAAGAGGCATCGAGATTGGTAGGAAATCTATTGATGCAATTAATAAGGTGGTCGCTCCTGCGAACAAGACTGAGCTGCAATCTTTGATCGACAAGATTAATTTCATCAGAAGGTTTATATCCAACTTGTCTGGAAAGATGAAGTCCTTTAGCCCATTGTTAAAGCTGAAAGCCGATCAAGAGTTTACATGGAAAGAAGAACAGCAGTTAGCCTTGGAGGAGATTAAGAAGTATTTGGTGAACCCTCCAGTCTTGGTTCCGCCTCAACACGGGAAGCCTTTCAGGTTATATTTGTCTGCCGATGACAGTGTTATCGGGTCGGCCTTAATTCAAGAATTTGAAGGGAAGGAACGTGTAATATATTATCTGAGCAGAAGGTTGGTGGATGCTGAAACCAGGTATTCGGCCATAGAGAGATTATGCTTATGTTTATATTTCTCTTGTATAAAATTGAGGCATTATTTATTGTCGGTTGAATGCACTGTTATCTGCAAAGATGATGTGGTTAAGTATATGCTGTCGATGCCGATATTAAGTGGGAGAATCGGCAAATGGATTTTGGCACTTTTAGAGTTTGACCTAAGGTATGAATCGGCTAAAGCAGTTAAAGGTCAGGTGATGGCCGATTTTGTTACTCAGCATTGCAATATGGTAAGCTCTGTAGAGATTGCTCCCTGGACTTTATTCTTTGATGGGTCTACGTGCAAGGATGGAGCAGGTATCGGTATTCTCTTAATTTCACCCCAAGGACGGAAGTATGAAATTTCGTTGCCGATTGTTGCTACTTCAACAAACAATCAGGCTGAGTACCAGGCTTTACTTAAGGGGTTGGAATTACTCAGAGAGGTACATGCCGATGCTGTTGAAATCTTCGGTGATTCTATGTTGGTGATCAATCAGTTGATTGGGACGTATGAATGCCGAAGTGAAGCTTTAATTGCAGCACATGGAAAGTGTTTGCAATTATTGAAAGAGTTCAAAGAGTACCGCCTCGAGCATATTTCTAGATTGCATAATGAAGAGGCCAATCGGTTAGCACAGAACGCTTCAGGATATCAGCCGATTCAAGAAGTCATACCATCGGTAACGGTTACCGATGATTGGAAAAGTGAAATTGCCGATTAGTTAAGGAATCCGTCCAAGAAGGTTGAAAGGCGTCTAAGGTTCCAAGCCACTAAGTATTTGCTCCTTGATAATGAATTGTATTATCGGACGATTGAAGGAGTTTTGCTCACATGCCTTAATAAAGAGGAGTCAAAGGAGTTGATGGGTGAAATCCATGAAGGTGTGTGTGGAGCACATCAATCGGCATTCAAGATGAAGTGGATGATTAGGCGAAATGGATATTATTTGCCGACAATCCTTGAAGATTGCTTCAACTATTTCAAAGGGTGCCAGGATTGTCAGAAGTTTGGGAACATACAGAGGGCACCTGCATCGGCAATGAATCCTATAATTAAGACTTGGCCGTTCAGAGGATGGGCTATCGATCTCATCGGCCAGATTTATCCACCATCTAGTAAGGGGCATAAGTTTATACTTGTCGCTACCGATTAGTTCACTAAATGGGTTGAGGCAATTCCTTTGAAGACGGTGACATCGACAAACATGGTGGATTTTGTTAAAGAACACATTTTTTATTGATTTGGTATTCCTCAAACTATTACTACCGATCAAGGAACCATGTTCACATCGGGAGAGTTTGATGAATTTGCTGCTAGTATGGGGTTCAAGGTGTTAAACTCTTCTCCTCATTATGCCCAGGCTAATGGTCAGGCTGAAGCGACTAATAAGGGAGTTATCAAGCTTATAAAGCGCAAGATTGAAGAAAACCCTAGAAGGTGGCATGTGGTGTTAAACGAAGCCTTATGGTCATATCGGATGGCTTGTCATGGTGCAACCAAAGTCTCGCCGTATCAGTTGGTCTATGGACACGATGCTGTCCTGCCTTGGGAAATTAAAACTGGTTCTAGGCGGTTATCTTTTCAAGATCAATTGACGACCGATGATTATGCTACTATGATGAAAGACGAGTTAGAGGACTTAGCTGGTCATCAGTTGAGGGCATTGATCAGCATTGAGGAGAATAAGAAGAGGGTTGCTAAATGGTATGACAAGAAAGTAAAGGTAAAGGAATTTACCGATGGTGATTTGGTGTGGAAGTTGATTTTACCAATTGGGACTAAGAGCTCTAAATTTGGAAAGTGGTCTCCTAATTGGGAAGGTCCTTATCGGATAAAGCAGTCTGCTCCTGGTAATGCCTATATTTTGGAAACTCTCGAAGGAGTTGCATTCTCTAGAGCGATCAACGGTAAATACTTAAAGAAATATTACCCTAGCATATGGGTAGACGCATAGTGCTCAGTTGGATGCCGATGAAAAGAGAAAAATTATAATACATCGGTAAAAGTGTATAGACATTATATTACAAGAGCCAAAAAAAAGTATCAATGTTACATTTGCCGATACAATAAATGAGTTACAACAGGGATTGGATGGCTAATATCGCACGCAGGCGGATCTACTCTATCTCCTCCATCTCCTTGGCATCGACATCGGCAGAGCCCTCGACCGGTTTGATCTTCTTCTTCAATAAGATTGCTTGTCGGGCATTTTGGTCTCTTTCTTGCCGCAGAACCCTGATGGTGTCGGACAGTTGGGCTTTCTGCTGATTGGCTGTGTTCAGAGCTTCCTCAACCCTTTTTAACTCAGCCAATAGCTCTTCCTTCTTTGCCGATAGCTGAGTGATTTCTTGATCAAGGTTGGCGCTGGAGACTTCTGCTTGGCCGATGCTCTTGTGCTTTTCATCAGCAATACTCTTGAATTTGAGCTTCTCTTCCTCAGCCTGAGATTGGGCGACCCTATCAGCTATGCGACGGGAAAGCCTCTGGTATTGGATTTGCTTGCTGTCGAGGAAAGTTGCCTGGAAAAGAGTTTCCTCCATATCGGTAGGGAGGTGGCCTTGGACATCCTTGAAAGCCATCCTTGCTGCGGTTGAGTCCTGGATGAGCTGGGATGTATCCTGTTGCAGCAAGCAAAGCAGCGCTTCAAGCTTGGACTTGACCTCTGCCGATAGAGCTGGAGCGGAGCTTTCTTCGTCCTCATCGTCATCGGGAATGTCGATAGTGAAGGAGAATAAGCTGTCTGCTCGAGCAGAAACTTCTTGGTGCTCCTCCTCATCCTGGGGGTTGATGCCGAAGGAAAAGAGGCTATCGGGGGAGTCTTGGGCCTGAAAAAGAAGATGTTAAAATATGCCGATCATAAGGTTATGCTATGAATTTTTAGGTAGCCGACTTACCATCTTGAAGCGATTTTATTGCCTAAGACTTGGCATAGTGGATGGTCCAGCTTCATCCTGAAGATCGGCAACAGTTGCCGATGAATGAGCTCCTGTTGGGGAAGCAGTTGACGCCATCGGTGATGTTGGCATTGTTATTGGCGTCGCTTCTGCTATGGTGGCGACACTGCTCTCTCATCGGGGATTTCGGCTGGTGGTGCCGATGCCGATGTCGCCTCCGCTGTTGCAGCAGGTGGTGTCATCTCTTGGTCAAGGACATCGTCCAACGGGTGATCCGGGATCAGAACCGATGATGGTTCTGCTGGTGGCGCGTCGGCGGTTGGTGATGCGATCGGGGTTGATGGCGAAGATGGAGTGGCTAATCTCAGGCGCCTTTTCTTCCTTGGTTCGGCAGTGGAAGGGCCAGCCCGTTTCGATGAGGACTGGGGGGCATCGACAGCAGGATTTGGAGATGCTTGAGTGTTTGAAGCAGCTGCCGATGACCTCATTGCCTGGAAATATTAGTATAAGTTATACAAAGTAACTTGTTGCCAATAAAACAATATGTAATCAGTATGAGTGAAGATGAATTTACTGCAAAAACCCGCATCAGGGCAGCAGCGGCGGCCGATGTAGCCTTGGTTTTTGCAGGCGTCGGTATAGGTACCTGCTGAGGAGTGAAGGCAGCTAGCGTGGGGGCCTTATTGCCGATGAGTGAGATGGGGTTCATCATCCGGAGAATAAAGGGCTTGCCACTCCTGCTCATTGGGGGAATCGGATCGTCAACCTGTTGAGTATAAAGGGGTCAGATGCCGATGATAAGAATAAAGTAATGAGGAATGCATCGGAATAAAAAACTTACCGCATCGTCGAGAATGACGTGATTGACGTCAATTATATTCCGATAGTAGTGCGACGACTTGGCAAACAGTTGATACCTCTATTCTTGCCACCAAGACTTATACTCATTTGTGATGAAGGAAATTGGCGACCAGGAAGACAGATCAATGTCTGACATGTCGGCATTAGGAGGGAGGTTGACAACTTTGTTCCAGTCTATGGCACTGGAGATAGTCTGCCTGGGCTTCACTACCTTGGAGTAGCAAAGCTTGATCGGCAGTTGGCCAAATGTCAGTTTTCTTGCCGCTGCCGATGGGTAGTAGAACTCGTAGGATGGAGGGGTATTCTTCCCAGTTCCGAAGATATTGACTGGGATAGCACGGGGAACAATACTGGCCTTCATGATTACTTGATTTTGAGGCACATTCCCATCGGTAAGATTGAACAGCAGCGGAAACTGATTGTTCTCGTCAACGTATGGCCACCAGAGGTGTTCTGAGGCAGGGATTCCGTTATAAAATTTCTAAAAGAATAAGCCGAACTGTTCTGCATCGGCATCGGTCCCTGGCAACACTATGATGGCCTCTCCGAAGTTGAGTGGAGGGCGAGTTGCCGATTCATCATCCCTACATTTGTAATCTTCCAATATGTCTCTTGGGAATTGTTGGGCGAACAGGTCAAACTGAAGGGTTTTGTACATCTGTGCATTCAGCCACATGTTGACAAACCACCAGGGACCCCCAAGGTTGCCGATGGACTCGCCTAGCAGTAACTTCTTGGCTACTTGGTGTAGAAGGCGGTATACCGATCTAAGAAGATATCTCCCTAGGGGAAGTCTCGTTCCATCGGCAAGGAGTTCAGCTGCCGAAAGATGCATGGTGGTGGGTCCAACTGCTCTACCGCAGAAGATGAATTTTTCCAGCCACATATTCAGAAACGTGGCATGCTCCCTCTGGTTTACCGATCCTGTCTTCTGGTACTCATGAATATAGCCTGTCTAGCCGCCGATGTTCCGAGTGTTCACTTTGAACTCGGCTTTCCTATTGAACAAGGTGAAGGTATCGGCAGAAGAGACATCCAAACCAGTCAACATATGGACATCGGCAAGGGTAGGGTGGCTGGTCCGTGTTGGAAAAGGAAAGCGTTCATGGTGTCAAACCAGAAATAGGAGGCAACCATCAACATGTTCTCGTTCTTTTCCATATCAGCAATGGAAAGCCTGATGCACTGATCCAAATTGCGCTCTTGCTAATAGACTTGCTGCGTCCTAGCGACCCTAAGGTACCAGTTCTTCCACCCTTTGGTAGGCTTAGGCCATGACCGGAAAGCATCCTTCCATAATCCTAAACCAAATCATTCAGATCTAAAAGGAATCCGGTTGGTTTCCGTGTTGATCAAATAACTGGGGTCAGGATTCCCCATTGGGCCTAAGCAGGTGAAGCTGGACTGTTCAAGAGGGATCACTACCTTGTTGTACAGTTCCTAGGGTTCGAAAAGGAAAGAAAGGAAGAAATCAAAGAAGGAAAGGGGAAAGATTCTGGATTCATACGGGAAAAAGATTAGCAGGAGGTTGGATGAGAAGGAGAGTAGATCTTACCTTGGGGATGTCAACTTGGATCGCCATTAGAGCTGAGGAGTTCTTGCGGTTCATCCTTGGATTGGGGAAAGCACTATTGCTTGAGCTCGTGTTCTTCGGAGGCGCCGCCAGAGGTTGAAGACGAAGGCTAGATGTGAAAGTGAAAGTGGACTCAGGGTAAAAAGGCAGATTGGATCCTGGTAAATTTTATAAGCTTACTCAGGGGTATTTTGGGATTTCGGTTCACACTGTGCAGGAATGTGGAGAGGCCTGCGGTGGATGCGCGCGACAATCAAGGAGATATTGTCAGATTTTCAACTGTTTGTGCTGCAATCGAGGGATTTTATTAATAAATTGCGGTTCTGCGCGCGAAGATCGAGGAAGTCATGCGTTTATCTTGAAGGTAACGGCTACAGTAGAGAGAATTTCAGCACTTAAAGTATTATATGCTCTGAAACTGGGTGGCATGTGTTGACACCGTTTTTCAGCACGTGTCAAATGAGTTGAGACTTGTGTTGGTCAGCAGCCGTTTTCCATTGGCATCGGGAAGACATAGATCAGTATTGCCGATGAGAGTATGCTGTGAGAAGACTAAGTCTGTTGCCGATGGAAGCTGAAGGTTTCGGATGTTGCCGATGCCGATTGCCGATAAGGTTAATTGGTGAGGTCAAGTCGCCTGGGCTGTAAAGTTGCTGTTGCCGATTGCTGATTGATTGGTGAAGACAAGTTACCAGTACAAGGTTGCCGATCGGGAAGTGTTGCCGATGCCGATGGGCATGGGGTGCCGATGAGCATAGGGTGACTTGGCATTTGGTGTCAGCAGCGGATTACCGGTGGTCAAAGAAGGAAGCCGCCGATTGGAGGGATCTCCCGATGGAAAGTTTCCATCGAAGGAAAGACATAAGGAAACTGGTGATTTTATACCAGTATTATTATAGCAGTTTGAGTCCGACTCTTGCATGGGTCGTTTGTTTTCCTTTAAAATAGGTGTGTTTGTTTAAGAAAATAATATTTTAGATCCGACTCCTGCGCGAGTCAGTTTCCTTAAAGTTAGGGGTTTGTTTTAGGAAAGGTACGGATCGTGTCTCTGTACAACTCTCCATGCAGGAGCATAAATATGTGTCCAAGGCCTGCGTGTAAAAGATGAATCCAATATCAAACAAACCAATTTTATTCTTATTCTACTTTTATCGCAATTTACCCTTTACTGCATTAGCTGTAGTTTATCAACGAGTTCTTCAAGCTTCGACGGGCTGCATCACCTTGATCTCTGTCAAATCCTTGTAAGTTCCGCGTGGGAGTACCTCTGAGCTTTGGCATCCGGGCGTATCGCTGTTGCCTTGTTCAGCTCTGCTCTAGTTATCCTGATCAAGCCTCAATCTCAGCATCCGGGAGCATCGCCGTTGTCTAGATTGAATCTTGTTCTAGTTATCGTCCTTGTCGATTAACTGGTCAAATCGACTGGCACGCCTCGGGATATCGAATTTCGGGTATAAGCCCGAGGTGTTCGCAGATCCTGACGCTTTTTGTGTCAACAACATCACCGCCTGTTATGCCAAACCGCCACTGATGTGGACCATCACTGTCGGTTTGTTACGAACCGGCATTGATGCATGTCCAGAACAAAATCGTGTTTTAAAAATCGAAAAAAAAAGATTTAAATTCTAGGAGAGGCCTCCAGGAACCCGCCCGCCCGTCTCTGTCAATCCGTGTCGGTTAAAAATCCCCTATCACGGCCGGATTTTGAACCGACTCTGAGCTTTCGGCAGTGATGTGCACACCACTGCCGGTTTGTTACGAACCGGTACTGATGGATGTCCAGTACAAAATCGTGTTTTAAAAATCAAAACAAAATATTTAAATTTTAGCAGAGGCCACCAGGACTCGTCCACCCGTCTCCGTCATTCAGTGTCGGTTCAAAAGCCCCTATCACTACCGGATTTTGAACCGGCACTGAGCTTTCAACAGTGATGAGGGTGCACAGCACTGCCGGTTATGCCAAACCGCCACTGATGTGGAACATCACTGTCGGTTTGTTACGAACCGGCAGTGATGGATGTCTAGAACAAAATCGTGTTTTAAAAATCGAAAAAAAGATTTAAATTTTGGGAGAGGCCTCCAGGAACCCGCCCGCCTGTCTCCGTCAATCAGTGCCGGTTAAAAATCTCCTATCACGGCCGGATTTTGAACCGACATTGAGCTTTCGGCAGTGATGAGGGTGCAAATCACTGCCGGTTATGCCAAACGGCAGTGATGTGGCGGTTTGTTACCAACCGGCAGTGATGGATGTCTAGAACAAAATCATGTTTTAAAAATAAATAAAAAAAGATTTAAATTCTGGGAGAGGCCACCAGGACCCGCCCGCCCTTCTCCGTCATTCAGTGTCGGTTCAAAATCTCCTATCACTACCGGATTTTGAACCGGCACTGAGATTTCGGCAGTGATGAGGGTCCACAACCGGCAGTGATGGTTATGCCAAACCGATAGTGATGGATGTCCAAAAAATAATCGTGTTTTAAAAATAGAAAAAAAGATTTAAATTCTGGGAGAGGCCACCAGGACCCCGCCCACCCGTCGCCGTCAATCAGTGCCGGTTCAAAATCCCCTATCACTGCTGGATTTTGAATCACTGAGCTATCGACAGTGATGAGGGTGGACATCACTGCCTGTTATGCCAAACCGCCACTGATGTGGAACATCACTGTCGGTTTGTTACGAACCGGCAGTGATGGATGTCCAGAACAAAAACGTGTTTTAAAAATAAAAAAAAGATTTAAATTCTGGGAGAGGCCTCTAGGAACCCGCCCGCCCGTCTCTGTCAATCAGTGCCGGTTCAAAAACCCCTATCACTGCCGGATTTTGAACCAGCACTGAGCTGTCGACAGTGATGAGGGTGGACATCACTGCCGGTTATGGCAAACTGGCACTGATGTGGAACATCACTGTCGGTTTGTTATGAAGCGACAGTGATGGATGTCCAGAACAAAATCGTGTTTTAAAAATCGAAAAAAAAGTTTTAAATTCTGGAAGAGGCCTCCAGGAACCCGCCCGCCCGTCGCCGTCAATCAGTGTCGGTTCAAAATCCCCTATCACTACAGGATTTTGAACTGGCACTGAGCTTTCGGCAGTGATGAGGGTGCACATCACTTCCGGTTTAATACGAAAACCGGCTGTGATGTGGAACATCACTGCCGGTTTGATACGAACCGGCTGTGATGGATGTCCAGAACAAAATCGTGTTTTAAAAATAAAAAAAAAGGATTTAAATTCTCAGAGAGGCCACTGGGAACCCGCCCGTCCGTCTCCGTCAAACAGTGTCGGTTCAAAATCCCCTATCACTCCCGGATTTTGAACCGGCACTAAGCTTTCGGCAGTGATGATGGTGCACATCAGTGCCTGTTATGCCAAACCGACAGTGATGGATGTCCAGAACAAAATCGTTTGTTAAAAATCGAAAAAAAAAAGATTTAAATTCTGGGAGAGGCCACCAGGACCCCGCCCACCCATCTCTGTCAATCAGTGCCGGATGAAAATACCCTATCATGGCCGGATTTTGAACCGGCACTGACCTTTCGGCAATAATGAGGGGGCACATCACAGCCAGTTATGCAAAACCGGCAGTGATGTGGAACATTAATGCCGGTTTGTTGCGAACCGGCAGTGATGGATGTCCAGAACAAAATAATGTTTTAAAAATCGAAAAAAAGATTTAGACTCTAGGAGAGGTCTCTAGGAACCCGCCCGCCCGTCTCCGTCAATCAGTGCCAGTTCAAAATCCCCTATCACTGCCGGATTTTGAACCGACACTGAGTTGTCGGCAGTGATGAGGGTGGACATCACTGCTGGTTATGCCAAACCGGCACTGATGTGGAACATCACTGTTGGTTTGCAGAACAAAATCGTGTTTTAAAAATCGAAAAAAAAGATTTTAATTCTGGAAGAGGCCTCCTGGAACCCGCCCGCCCGTCACCGTCAATCAGTGCCGGTTCAAAATCCCCTATCACGGCCGGATTTTGAACCGACACTGAGCTTTCGGCAGTGATGAGGGTGCACATCAGTGCCGGTTATGCCAAACAGTTACGAACCGGTACTGATGGTTGTCCAGTATAAAATCGTGTTTTAAAAATCAAAACAAAAGATTTAAATTCTGGGAGAGGCCACCAGGACCCGCCCGCCCGTCTCTGTCAATCAGTGTCAGTTCAAAATCCCCTATCACTACAGAATTTTGAACCGGCACTGAGCTTTCGGCAGTGATGAGGGTGCACATCACTTCCGGTTTAATACGAAAACCGCCACTGATGTGGAACATCACTGTCGGTTTGTTACGAACTGGCTGTGATGGATGTCGAGAACAAAATCGTGTTTTAAAAATCGAAAAAAAAGGATTTAAATTCTAGGAGAGGCCACCGAGAACCTGCCCGCCCGTCTCCGTCAATCAGTGCCGGTTCAAAATCCCCTATCACTGCCGGATTTTGATCCGGCACTGAGCTGTCTGCAGTGATGAGGGTGGACATCACTGCCGGTTATGTCAAACCGGCACTGATGTGGAACATCACTGTCAGTTTGCGAAACAAAATCATGTTTTAAAAATCAAAAAAAAAGGTTTTAAATTCTGGAAGAGGCCTCCAGGAACCCGCCCGCCGTCGCCGTCAATCAGTGCCGGTTCAAAATCCCCTATCACGGCCGGATTTTGAACCGACACAAAGCTTTCGGCAGTGATGAGGGTGCACATCAGTGCCGGTTATGCCAAACGGCAGTGATGTGGAACATCACTGCCGGTTTGTTACGAACCGGTAGTGATGGATGTCCAGAACAAAATCGTGTTTTAAAAATCAAAACAAAAGATTTAAATTCTGGGATAGGCCACCAGGACCCGCCCGCCTGTCTCTGTCAATCAGTCTCGGTTCAAAATCCCCTATCACTACAGGCTTTTGAACCGGCACTGAGCTTTAGGCAGTAATGAGGGTGCACATCACTTCCGGTTTAATACGAAAACCGGCAGTGATGTGGAACATCACTACCGGTTTGATACGAACCGGCTGTGATGGATGTCCAGAACAAAATCGTGTTTTAAAAGTCGAAAAAAAAGGATTTAAATTCTGGGAGAGGCCAGCGGGAACCCGCCCGCCCGTCTCCGTCAATTAGTGTCGCTTCAAAATCCCCTATCACGGCCGGATTTTGAACCGACACTGAGCTTTCGGCAGTGATGAGGGTGCACATCAGTGCCGGTTATGCCAAACAGTTACGAACCGGTACTGATGGTTGTCCAGTATAAAATCGTGTTTTAAAAATCAAAACAAAAGATTTAAATTCTGGGAGAGGCCACCAGGACCCCCGCCCGTCTCTGTCAATCAGTGTCAGTTCAAAATCCCCTATCACTACAGAATTTTGAACCGGCACTGAGCTTTCGGCAGTGATGAGGGTGCACATCACTTCCGGTTTAATACGAAAACCGCCACTGATGTGGAACATCACTGTCGGTTTGTTACGAACTGGCTGTGATGGATGTCGAGAACAAAATCGTGTTTTAAAAATCGAAAAAAAAGGATTTAAATTCTAGGAGAGGCCACCGAGAACCTGCCCGCCCGTCTCCGTCAATCAGTGCCGGTTCAAAATCCCCTATCACTGCCGGATTTTGATCCGGCACTGAGCTGTCTGCAGTGATGAGGGTGGACATCACTGCCGGTTATGTCAAACCGGCACTGATGTGGAACATCACTGTCAGTTTGCGAAACAAAATCATGTTTTAAAAATCAAAAAAAAGGTTTTAAATTCTGGAAGAGGCCTCCAGGAACCCGCCCGCCCGTCGCCGTCAATCAGTGCCGGTTCAAAATCCCCTATCACGGCCGGATTTTGAACCGACACAAAGCTTTCGGCAGTGATGAGGGTGCACATCAGTGCCGGTTATGCCAAACGGCAGTGATGTGGAACATCACTGCCGGTTTGTTACGAACCGGTAGTGATGGATGTCCAGAACAAAATCGTGTTTTAAAAATCAAAACAAAAGATTTAAATTCTGGGATAGGCCACCAGGACCCGCCCGCCTGTCTCTGTCAATCAGTCTCGGTTCAAAATCCCCTATCACTACAGGCTTTTGAACCGGCACTGAGCTTTAGGCAGTAATGAGGGTGCACATCACTTCCGGTTTAATACGAAAACCGGCAGTGATGTGGAACATCACTACCGGTTTGATACGAACCGGCTGTGATGGATGTCCAGAACAAAATCGTGTTTTAAAAGTCGAAAAAAAGGATTTAAATTCTGGGAGAGGCCAGCGGGAACCCGCCCGCCCGTCTCCGTCAATTAGTGTCGCTTCAAAATCCCCTATCACTACCGGATTTTGAACCGACACTGAGCTTTCGGCAGTGATGAGGGTCCACAACCGGCAGCGATGTGGAACATCACCGCCGGTTATGCCAAACCGATAGTGATGGATGTCCAGAACAAAATCGTGTTTTAAAAATCGAAAAAAAGATTTAAATTCTGGGAGAGGCCTCTAGGAACCCCCCCGCCCGTGTCCGTCAATCAGTGCCGGTTCAAAATCCCCTATCACTGCCGGATTTTGAACTAACACTCAGCTTTCGACAGCGATGATGGTGCACATCAGTGCCGGTTATGCCAAACGGCAGTGATGTGGAACATCACTGCCGGTTTGTTACGAACCGGCAGTGAGGATGTCCAGAACAAAATCGTGTTTTAAAAATCAAAACAAAAGATTTAAATTCTGGGAGAGGCCACCGGGAACCCGCCCGCCCGGCTCCGTCAATCAGTGTCGGTTCAAAATCCCCTATCACTGCCGGATTTTGAACCGGCACTGAGGCTTCGCAGTGATGATGGTGCACATCACTGCCGGTTATGCCAAACCGAGAGTGATGGATGTCCAGAACAAAATCGTTTGTTAAAAATCGAAAAAAAAAGATTTAATTTTGGGAGAGGCCACCAGGACCCCGCCCGCCCGTCTGCGTCAATCAGTGCCGGTTGAAAATACCCTATCATGGCCAGATTTTGAACCGGCACTGACCTTTCGGCAGTGATGAGGGTGCACATCACTGCCAGTTATGCAAAACCGGCAGTGATGTGGAATAGCACTGCCGGTTTGTTGTGAACCGGCAGTGATGGATGTCCAAAACAAAATCGTGTTTTAAAAATCGAAAAAAGGTTTAAATTCTGGGAGAGGCCTCTAGGAACCTGAATGCCCGTCTCCGTCAATCAGTGCCGGTTCAAAATCCCCTATCACTGCCGGATTTTGAACCGGCACTGAGCTGTCGGCAGTGATGAGGGTGGACATCACTGTCGGTTATGCCAAACCGGCACTGATGTGGAACATCACTGTCGGTTTGTTACGAACCGACAGTGAAGGATGTCTAGAACAAAATCGTGTTTTAAAAATCAAAACAAAAGATTTAAATTCTAGGAGAGGCCACCAGGACCCGCCCGCCCGTCTCCGTCAATCAGTGTCGGTTCAAAATCCCCTATCACTATAGGATTTTGAACGGGCACTGAGCTTTAGTCGTGATGAGGGTGCACATCACTTCCGGTTTAATACCAAAACGGTAACATCACTACCGGTTTGATACGAACCGGCTGTGATGGATGTCCAGAACAAAATCGTGTTTTAAAAACTGAAAAAAAGATTTAAATTCTGGGTGAGGCCTCTAGGAACCCGCCCGCCCGTCTCCGTCAATCAGTGCCGGTTCAAAATCCCCTATCACTGCCGGATTTTGAACCGACACTGAGCTCTCAGCAGTGATGAGGGTCCACAACCGGCAGTGATGTGGATCATCACCGCCGGTTATGCCAAACCTACAGTGAAGGATGTCCAGAACAAAATCGTATTTTAAAAATCGAAAAAAGATTGAAATTCTGGGAGAGGCCACCAGGACCCCGCCCACCCGTCGCCGTCAATCAGTGCCGGTTCAAAATCCCCTATCACTGCCGGATTTTGAATCACTGAGCTTTCGACAGTGATGAGGGTGCACATCACTGCCTGGTATGCCAAACCACCACTGATGTGGAACATCACTGTCGGTTTGTTACGAACCGGCAGTGATGGATGTCCAGAACAAAAACGTGTTTTAAAAATAAAAAAAAGATTTAAATTCTGGGAGAGGCCTCTAGGAACCCGCCCGCCCGTCTCCGTCAATCAGTGCCGGTTCAAAATCCCCTATCACTGCCGGATTTTGAACCAGCACTGAGCTGTCGACAGTGATGAGGGTGGACATCACTGCCGGTTATGGCAAACTGGCACTGATGTGGAACATCACTGTCGGTTTGTTATGAAGCGACAGTGATGGATGTCCAGAACAAAATCGTGTTTTAAAAATCAAAACAAAAAATTTAAATTCTGGGAGAGGCCACCAGGACCCGCCCCGCCCGTCTCTTCCGGTTTAATACGAAAACTGGTAGTGATGTGGAACATCACTGCCGGTTTGATACGAACCGGCTGTGATGGATGTCCAGAAAAAAATCGTGTTTTAAAAATCAAAACAGAAGATTTAAATTCTGGGATAGGCCACCAGGACCCGCCCGCCCGTCTCCGTCAATTAGTGTCGGTTCAAAATCCCCTATCACTGCTGGATTTTCAACCGGCAGTGAGCTGTCGGCAGTGATGAGGGTGGACATCACTGTCGGTTATGCCAAACCGGCACTGATGTGGAACATCACTCTCGGTTTGTTACGAACCGACAGTGAAGGATGTCTAGAATAAAATCATGTTTTAAAAATCAAAACAAAAGATTTAAATTCTGGGAGAGGCCACCAGGACCCGCCCGCCCATCTCCGTCAATCAGTGTCGGTTCAAAATCCCCTATCACTACAGGATTTTGAACCAGCACTGAGCTTTAGTCGTGATGAGGGTGCACATCACTTCCGGTTTAATACGAAAACGGGCAGTGATGTGTAACATCACTGCCGGTTTGATACGAACCGGCTGTGATGGATGTCCATAACAAAATCATGTTTTAAAAATCAAAACAAAAGATTTAAATTCTGGGAGAGGCCACCAGGACCCGCCGCCCGTCTCCGTCAATCAGTGTCGGTTCAAAATCCCCTATCACTGCCGGATTTTGAACCGGCAGTGAGCTTTCGGCAGTGATGAGGGTCCACAACCGGCAGTGATGTGGAACATCACCGCCGGTTATGCCAAACCGACAGTGATGGATGTCCATAACAAAATCGTGTTTTAAAAATCGAAAAAAAGATTTAAATTCTGGGAGAGGCCACCAGGACCCCCCCACCCGTCGTAGTCAATCAGTGCGGGCTCAAAATCCCCTATCACTACCGGATTTTGAATCACTGAGCTTTCGACAATGATGAGGGTGCACATCACTGCCTGTTATGCCAAACCACCACTGATGTGGAACATCACTGTCAGTTTCTTACAAACTGGCAGTGATGGATGTCCACAACAAAATCGTGTTTTAAAAATCGAAGAAAAGATTTAAATTCTGGGAGAGGCCTCTAGGAACCCGCCTGCCCGTCTCCGTCAATCAGTGCCGGTTCAAAATCCCCTATCTCTGTCGGATTTTGAACCGGCACTGAGCTGTCGGCAGTGATGAGGGTGGACATCACTGTCGGATTTGCCAAACCGGCACTGATGTGGAACATCACTCTCGGTTTGTTACGAACCGACAGTGAAGGATGTCCAGAAGAAAATCATGTTTTAAAAATCAAAACAAAAGATTTAAATTCTGGGAGAGGCCACCAGGACCCGCCCGCCCATCTCCGTCAATCAGTGTCGGTTCAAGATCCCCTATCACTACAGGATTTTGAACCAGCACTGAGCTTTAGTCGTGCTGAGGGTGCACATCACTTCCGGTTTAATATGAAAACGGGCAGTGATGTGCAGTTTGATACGAACCGGCTGTGATGGATGTCGAGAACAAAATCATGTTTTAAAAATCAAAACAAAAGATTTAAATTCTGGGAGAGGCCACCAGGACCCCGCCCGCCCATTGCCGTCAATCAGTATCGGTTCAAAATCCCTATCACTGCCGGATTTTGAACCGGCACTGAGCTTTCGATAGTGATGAGGGTGCACAACTGGCAGTGATGTGGAACATCACCGCCGGTTATGCCAAACTGGCAGTGATGGATGTCCAGAACAAAATCGTGTTTTAAAAATTGAAGAAAAGATTTAAATTCTGGGAGGGGCCTCTAGGAACCCGCCCTCCCGTCTCCGTCAATCAGTGCCGGTTCATAATCCCCTATCACTGCCGGATTTTGAACCGGCATTGAGTTGTCGGCAGTGATGAGGGTGGACATCACTGCCGGTTATGCCAAACCGGCACTGATGTGGAACATCACTGTCGATTTGTTACGAACCGACAGTGATGGATGGCTAGAACAAAATCGTGTTTTAAAAATCGAAAAAAAAGTTTTAAATTCTGGAAGAGGCCTCTAGGAACCTACCCGCTCGTCGCCGTCAATCAGTGCCGGTTCAAAATCCCCTATCACGGCCGGATTTTGAACCGACACTCAGCTTTCGGCAGTGATGAGGGTGCACATCAGTGCCGGTTATGCCAAACGGCAGTGATGTGGAACATCACTGCCGGTCTGTTACGAACCGGCAGTGAGGATGTCCAGAACAAAATCATGTTTTAAAAATCAAAACAAAAGATTTAAATTTTGGGAGAGGCCACCAGGACCCGCCCGCCCGTCTCCGTCAATCAGTGTCGGTTCAAAATCCCCTATCACTACAGGATTTTGAACCGACACTGAGCTTTCCGCAGTGATGTGGAAAATCACTACCGGTTTGATACGAACCGGCTGTGATGGATGTCCAGAACAAAATCATGTTTTAAAAATCGAAAAAAAGGATTGAAATTCTGGGAGAGGCCACCGGGAACCCTCCCGCCCGTCTCCGTCAATCAGTGTCGGTTCAAAATCCCCTATCACTGCAGGATTTTGAACCAGCACTGAGCTTTCGACAGTGATGATGGTGCACATCACTGCCGGTTATGCCAAACCGGCACTGATGTGGAACATCACTGTCGGTTTGTTACGAACTGACAGTGAAGGATGTCTAGAACAAAATCGTGTTTTAAAAATGAAAACAAAAGATTTAAATTCTGGGAGAGGCCACCAGGACCCGCCCGCCCATCTCCGTCAATTAGTGTCGGATCAAAATCTCCTATCACTACAGGGTTTTGAACCGGCACTGAGCATTCCGCAGTGATGAGGGTGCACATCACTTCCGGTTTAATACGAAAACCGGAAGTTATGTGGAACATCACTGCCGATTTGATACAAACCGACAGTGATGGATGTCCAGAACAAAATCGTGTTTTAAAAATCGAAGAAAAGATTTAAATTCTGGGAGAGGCCACCAGGATCCCGCCCACCTGTCGCCGTCAATCAGTGCCGGTTCAAAATCCCCTATCACTGCCGGATTTTGAACCGACACTGAGCTTTCGACAGTGATGATGGTGCACATCACTGCCCGTTATGCCAAACCGCCAATGATGTGGAACATCACTGCCGGTTTGTTACGAACCGACAGTGAAGGATGTCCAGAACAAAATCATGTTTTAAAAATCAAAACAAAAGATTTAAATTCTGGGAGAGGCCACCAGGACCCGCCCGCCCGTCTCCGTCAATCAGTGTCGGTTCAAAATCCCCTATCACTACAGGATTTTGAACCGGCACTGAGCTTTCCGCAGTGATGAGGGTTGACATCACTTCCGGTTTAATACGAAAACCGGAACATCACTGCCGGTTTGATACGAACCGGCTGTGATGGATGTCTAGAACAAAATCGTGTTTTAAAAATCGAAAACAAAGGATTTAAATTTTGGGAGAGGCCACCGGGAACCCGCCCACCCGTCTCCATCAATCAGTGTCGGTTCAAAATCCCCTATCACTGTCGGATTTTGAACCGGCACTGACCTTTCGGCTGTGATGATGGTGCACATCACTGCCGGTTATGCCAAACCGACAGTGATGGATGTCCAGAACAAAATCGTTTGTTAAAAATCAAAAAAAAAGATTTAAATTCTGGGAGAGGCCACCAGGACCCCACCCACCCATCTCCGTCAATCAGTGCCGGTTGAAAATACCCTATCATGGCCGGATTTTGAACCGGCACTGACCTTTCGGCAATAATGAGGGGGCACATCACTGCCAGTTATGCAAAACCGGCAGTGATGTGGAACATGCCGGTTTGTTACGAACCGACTGTGATGGATGTCCCGAACAAAATCGTGTTTTAAAAATCGAAAAAAAAAGATTTAAATTCTGGGAGAGGCCTCCAGGAACACGCCCGCCCGTCACCGTCAATCAGTGCTTGTTCAAAATCCCCAATCACTGCCGGATTTTGAACCGGCACTGAGCTGTCGGCAGTGATGAGGGTGGACATCACTGCCGGTTATGCCAAACCGGCATTGATGTGGAACATCATTGTCGGTTTGTTACGAACCGGCACTGATGGATGTCCAGAACAAAATCGTGTTTTAAAAATCAAATCAAAAGATTTAAATTCTGGGAGAGGCCACCAGGACCCGCCCGCCCGTCTGCGTCAATCAGTGTCGGTTCAAAATCCCCTATCACTACAAGATTTTGAACCGGCACTGAGCTTTCGGCAGTGATGAGGGTGCACATCACTGCCGGTTATGCCAAACCGGCAGTGATGGATGTCCAGAACAAAATCGTGTTTTAATAATAAAAAAAAGATTTAAATTCTAGGAGAGGCCACCAGGAATCCCCCGCCCGTCGCCGTCAATCAGTGCCGGTTCAAAATCCCCTATCACGGCCGCATTTTGAACCGACACTGAGTTTTCGGCAGTGATGAGGGTGCACATCAGTACCGGTTATGGCAAACGGCAGTGATGTGGAACATCACTGCCAGTTTGTTACGAACCGGCAGTGATGGATGTCCGGAACAAAATCGTGTTTTAAAAATCAAAACAATAAGATTTAAATTCTGGGAGAGGCCACCAGGAGCCGCCCGCCAGTCTCCGTCAATCAGTGTCGGTTCAAAATCCCCTATCACTACAGGATTTTGAACCGGCACTGAACTTTCCACAGTGATGAGGGTGCACATCACTTCCGGTTAATACGAAAACCGGCAGTGATGTGGAGCATCACTGACGGTTTGATACGAACCGGCTCTGATGGATGTCCAGAACAAAATCGTGTTTTAAAAATCAAAACAGAAGATTTAAATTCTGGGAGAGGCCACCAGGACCCGCCCACCCGGCTCCGTCAATCAGTGTCGGTTCAAAATCCCCTATCCCCACAGGATTTTGAGCCGGCACTGAGCTTTCGGCAGTGATGAGGGTGCACATCACTTCCGGTTTAATACGAAAACCGGCAGTGATGCCGGTGTGATACGAACCGGCTATGATGGATGTCCAGAACAAAATCATGTTTTAAAAATCGAAAAAAAAGGATTTAAATTGTGGGAGAGGCCACCGGGAACCCGCCCGCCCATCTCCGTCAATCAGTGTCGGTTCAAAATCCCCTATCACTGCCGGATTTTGAACCGGCACTGAGCTTTCGGCAGCGATGATGGTGCACATCACTGCCGGTTATGCCAAACCGGCACTGATGTGGAACATCACTGTCGGTTTGTTACGAACCGACAGTGATGGATGTCTAGAAAAAAATTGTGTTATAAAAATCAAAACAAAAGATTTAAATTCTGGGCGTGGCCACCAGGACCCGCCCGCCCGTCTCTGTGTCGGTTCAAAATCCCCTATCACTACAGGATTTTGAACCGGCACTGAGCTTTAGTCGTGATGAGGGTGCACATCACGTCCGGTTTAATTCGAAAACGGGCAGTGATGTGGAACATCACTGCCGGTTTGATACAAACCGGCTGTGATGGATGTCCAGAACAAAATCGGGTTTTAAAAATCAAAACAGAAGAATTAAATTCTGGGAGAGGCCACCAGGACCCGCCTGCCCGTCTCCGTCAATCAGTGTCGGTTCAAAATCCCCTATCACTACAGGATTTTGAACCGGCACTGAGCTTTCCGCAGTGATGAGAGTGCACATCACTTCCGGTTTAATACGAAAACCGGCAGTGATGTGGAACATCACTGCCGGTTTGATACGAACCGGCTGTGATGGATGTCCAGAACAAAATCGTGTTTTAAAAATCGAAAACAAAGGATTTAAATTCTGGGAGAGGCCACCGGGAACCCGCCCACACCGTCTCCATCAATCAGTGTCGATTCAAAATCCCCTATCACTGCCGGATTTTGAACCGGCACTGACCTTTCGGCAGTGATGAGGGTGCACATCACTGCCAGTTATGCAAAACCGGCAGTGATGGATGTCCAGAACAAACTCGTGTTTTAAAAATCGAAAAAAAGATTTAAATTCTGGGAGAGGCCTCTAGGAACCCGCCCACCTGTCTCCGTCAATCAGTGCCGGTTCAAAATCCCCTATCACGGCCGGATTTTGAACCGACACTGAGCTTTCGGCAGGGATGACGGTGCACATCACTGCCGGTTATGCCAAACCGGCACTGATGTGGAACATCACTATTGGTTTGTTACGAACCGACAGTGAAGGATGTCCAGAACAAAATCGTGTTATAAAAATCAAAACAAAAGATTTAAATTCTGGGAGAGGCCACCAGGACCCGCCCGCCCGTCTCCGTCAATCAGTGTCGGTTCAAAATCCCCTATCACTACAGGATTTTGAACTGGCACTGAACTTTCCGCAGTGATGAGGGTGCACATCACTTCCGGTTTAATACGAAAACCGGCAGTGATGTGGAACATCACTTCCGGTTTAATACGAAAACCGGCAGTGATGTGGAACATCACTGACGCTTTGATACGAACCGGCTGTGATGGATGTCCAGAACAAAATCATGTTTTAAAAATAAAAAAAAAGGATTTAAATTGTGGGAGAGGCCACCGGGAACCCGCCCGCCCATCTCCGTCAATCAGTGTCGGTTCAAAATCCCCTATCACTGCCGGATTTTGAACCGGCACTGAGCTTTCGGCAGGGATGACGGTGCACATCACTGCCGGTTATGCCAAACCGGCACTGATGTGGAACATCACTATTGGTTTGTTACGAACCGACAGTGAAGGATGTCCAGAACAAAATCGTGTTATAAAAATCAAAACAAAAGATTTAAATTCTGGGAGTGGCCACCAGGACCCGCCCGCCCATCTCCGTCAATCAGTGTCGGTTCAAAATCCCCTATCACTACAGGATTTTGAAACGGCACTGAGCTTTAGTCGTGATGAGGGTGCACATCACTTCCGGTTTAATTCGAAAACGGGCAGTGATGTGGAACATCACTGCCGGTTTGATACAAACCGGCTGTGATGGATGTCAAGAACAAAATCGGGTTTTAAAAATAAAAATAGAAGATTTAAATTCTGGGAGAGGCCACCAGGATCCGCCCGCCCGTCTCTGTCAATCAGTGTCGGTTCAAAATCCCCTATCACTGCCAGATTTTGAACCGGCACGAAGGTTTCGGCAGTGATGAGGGTCCACAACCGGCAGTTATGTGGAACATCACCGCCGGTTATGCCAAACCGACAGTGATGGATGTCTAGAACAAAATCGTGTATTAAATATCGAAGAAAAGATTTAAATTCTGGGAGAGGCCACCATGACCCCGCCCACCCATCGCCGTCAATCAGTGCCGGTTCAAAATCCCATATCACAGCCGGATTTTGAATCACTGAGCTTTCGACAGTGATGAGGGTGCGCATCACTGCCTGTTATGCCAAACCGCCACTGATGTGGAACATCACTATCGGTGTGTTACGAACTGGCAGTGATGGATGTCCAGAACAAAATCGTGTTTAAAAATCG
Source organism: Microstegium vimineum (assembly GCA_022036555.1). Classification (NCBI taxonomy): domain Eukaryota; kingdom Viridiplantae; phylum Streptophyta; class Magnoliopsida; order Poales; family Poaceae; genus Microstegium; species Microstegium vimineum. Next base: position 13,151,746 of record CM039129.1, on the reverse strand, counting down.
AAAAAAGATTTGAATTCTGGGAGAGGCCTCTAGGAACCTGCCCGCCCGTCTCCGTCAATCAGTGCCGGTTCAAAATCCCCTATCACTGCCGGATTTTGAACCGGCACTGAGCTGTCGGCAGTGATGAGGGTGGACATCACTGCCGGTTATGCCAAACGGGCACTGATATGGAACATCACTGTTGGTTTGTTATGAACCGACAGTGATGGATGTCCAGAACAAAATCGTGTTTTAAAAATCGGAAAAAAGTTTTAAATTCTGGAAGAGGCCTCCAGGAACTCACCCGCCTGTCGCCGTCAATCAGTGCCGGCTTAAAATCCCCTATCACGACCGGATTTTGAACCGACAGTGGGCTTTCGGCAGTGATGAGGGTGCACATCAGTGCCGGTTATGCCAAACGGCAGTGATGTGGAACCTCACTGCCGGTTTGATACGAACCGGCTGTGATGGATGTCCAGAACAAAATCGTGTTTTAAAAATCTAAAACAAAGGATTTAAAATCTGGGAGAGGCCACCGCGAACCCGCCCGCCCGTCTCCGTCAATCAGTGTCGATTCAAAATCCCCTATCACTGCCGGATTTTGAACCGGCACTGAGCTTTCGGCAGTGATGATGGTGCACATCACTGCCGATTATGGCAAACCCACAGTGATGGATGTCCATAACAAAATCGTTTGTTTAAAATAAAAAAAAAGATTTAAATTCAGGGAGAGGCCACCAGGACCCCGCCCACTCGTCTCCGTCAATCAGTGCCGGTTGAAAATACCCTATCATGGCCCGATTTTGAACCGGCACTGACCTTTCGGCAGTGATGAGGGCGCACATCACTGCCAGTTATGCAAAACCGGCAGTGATGCGGTTTATTGCGAACCGGCAGTGATGGATGTCCTGAACAAAATCGTGTTTTAAAAATCAAAAAAAAAGATTTGAATTCTGGGAGAGGCCACCAGGAAACCGCCCGCCAATCTCCGTCAATCAGTGCTGGTTCAAAATCCCTATCACTGCCGAATTTTGAACCGGCACTGAGCTTTCAGCAGTGATGAGGGTGCACATCACCGCCGGTTATGCCAAACCGACAATGATGGATCTCCAGAACAAAATTGTGTTTTAAAAATCGAAAAAGAAGATTTAAATTCTGGGAGAGGCCACCAGGACCCCACCACCCATCTATGTCAATCAGTGCCGGTTCAAAATCCCCTATCATGGCCAGATTTTGAACCGGCACTGACCTTTCGGCAATAATGAGGGTGCACATCACTGCCGGTTATGCAAAACCGGCACTGATGTGGAACATGACTGTCGGTTTGTTACGAAGCGGCAGTGATGGACGTCCCGAACAAAATCGTGTTTTAAAAATCGAAAAAAAAAATTTAAATTCTGGGAGAGGCCTCCAGGAACCCGCCCGCCCCTCTCCGTCAATCAGTGCGGGTTCAAAATCCCTTATCACGGCCTGATTTCGAACCGACACTGAGCTTTCGGCTGTGATGAGGGTGCACATCACTACCGGTTATGCCAAACGGAGTGATGTGGAACATCACTACTGGTTTGTTACGTACCGACTATGATGGATGTCCCGAACAAAATCGTGTTTTAAAAATCGAAAAAAAGATTTAAGTTCTGGGAGGGGCCTCCAGGAACCCGCCCGCCCGTCACCGTCAATCAGTGTCTGTTCAAAATCCCCTATCACTGCCGGATTTTGAACCGGCACTGAGCTTTCGGCAGTGATGAGGGTGCACATCACTGCCGGTTATGCCAAACCGGCAGTGATGGATGTCCAGAACAAAATAGTGTTTTAAAAATCAAAAAAATATTTAAATTCTAGGAGAGGCCACCAGGAAGCCGCCCGCCAGTCTCCGTCAATCAGTGCCGGTTCAAAATCCCCTATCACGGCCTGATTTTGAACCGACACTAAGCTTTCGGCTGTGATGAGGTGCACATCACTGCCGGTAATGCAAAACCGGCACTGATGTGGAACATGACTGTCGGTTTGTTACGAAGCGGCAGTGATGGATGTTCCGAACAAAATCGTGTTTTAAAAATTGAAAAAAAAAATTTAAATTCTGGGAGAGGCCTCCAGGAACCCGCCCGAACGTCTCCGTCAATCAGTGCGGGTTCAGAATCCCCTATCACGGCCTGATTTTGAACCGACACTAAGCTTTCGGCTTTGATGAGGGTGCACATCACTGCCAGTTATGCCAAACGGTAGTGATGTGGAACATGCCGGTTTGTTACGAACCGACTGTGATGGATGTCCCGAACAAAATCGTGTTTTAAAAATCGAAAAAAAAACATTTAAATTCTGGGAGAGGCCTCCAGGAACCCGCCCGCACCGTCACCGTCAATCAGTGCTTGTTCAAAATCCCCTATCACTGCCGGATTTTGAACCGGCACTGAGCTTTCGGCAGTGATGAGGGTGCACATCACTGCCGGTTATGCCAAACCGGCAGTGATGGATGTCCAGAACAAAATCGTCTTTTAAAAATAAAAAAAAGATTTAAATTCTGGGAGAGGCCACCAGGAAGCCGCCCGCCAGTCTCCGTCAATCAGTGCCGGTTCAAAATCCCCTATCACTGCCGAATTTTGAACCGGCACTGAGCTTTCGGCAGTGATGAGGGTGCACATCACCGCCGGTTATGCCAAACCGACAATGATGGATCTCCAGAACAAAATCGTGTTTTAAAAAATCGAAAAAGAAGATTTAAATTCTGGGAGAGTCCACCAGGACCCCGCCACCCGTCACCGTCAATCAGTGCCTGTTCAAAATCCCCTATCACTGCCGGATTTATAACCGGCACTGAGCTTTCGGCAGTGATGAGGGTGCACATCACTGCCGGTTATGCCAAACCGGCAGTGATGGATGTCCAGAACAAAATCGTTTTTAAAAAATCAAAAAGGAAGATTTAAATTCTGGGAGAGGCCACCAGGACCCCGCCACCCATCTACGTCAATCAGTGCCGGTTCAGAATCCCCTATAATGGCCGGATTTTGAACCGGCACTGACCTTTCGGCAATAATGAGGGTGCACATCACTGCCGGTAATGCAAAACCGGCACTCATGTGGAATATGACTGTCGGTTTGTTACGAAGCGGCAGTGATGGATGTCCCCAACAAAATCGTGTTTTAAAGGTTGAAAAAAAAATTTAAATTCTGGGAGAGGCCTCCAGGAACCCGCCCGCCCGTCTCCGTCAATCAGTGCGGGTTCAGAATCCCCTATGAAGGCCTGCTTTTGAACCGACACTGAGCTTTCGGCTGTAATGAGGGTGCACATCACTGCCGGTTATGCCAAACGGTAGTGATGTGGAACATCACTGCCGGTTTGTTACGAACCGATAGTGATGGATGTCCCGAACAAAATCGTGTTTTAAAAATCGAAAATAAAAGATTTAAATTCTGCGAGAGGCCTCCAGGAACCCGCCCGCCCGTCACCGTCAATCAGTGCCTGTTCAAAATCCCCTATCACTGCCGGATTTATAACCGGCACTCAGCTTTCGGCAGTGATCAGGGTGCACATCACTGCCGGTTATGCCAAACCGGCAGTGATGGATGTCCAGAACAAAATCGTGTTTTAAAAATCAAAAACGAAGATTTAAATTCTGGGAGAGGCCACCAGGACCCCACCACCCGTCTATGTCAATCAGTGCCGGTTCAAAATCCCCTATCATGGCCGGATTTTGAACCGGCACTGAACTTTCGGCAATAATGAGGGTGCACATCACTGCCGGTAATGCAAAACCGGCACTGATGTGGAACATGACTGTCGGTTTGTTACGAAGCGGCAGTGATGGATGTTCCGAACAAAATCGTGTTTTAAAAATTGAAAAAAAAAATTTAAATTCTGGGAGAGGCCTCCAGGAACCCGCCCGAACGTCTCCGTCAATCAGTGCGGGTTCAGAATCCCCTATCACGGCCTGATTTTGAACCGACACTAAGCTTTCGGCTTTGATGAGGGTGCACATCACTGCCGGTTATGCCAAACGGTAGTGATGTGGAACATGCCGGTTTGTTACGAACCGACTGTGATGGATGTCCCGAACAAAATCGTGTTTTAAAATTCGAAAAAAAAAGATTTAAATTCTGGGAGAGGCCTCCAGGAACCCGCCCGCCCCGTCACCGTGAATCAGTGCTTGTTCAAAATCCCCTATCACTGCCGGATTTTGAACCGGCACTGAGCTTTCGGCAGTGATGAGGGTGCACATCACTGCCGGTTATGCCAAACCGGCAGTGATGGATGTCCAGAACAAAATCGTCTTTTAAAAATAAAAAAAAGATTTAAATTCTGGGAGAGGCCACCAGGAAGCCGCCCGCCAGTCTCCGTCAATCAGTGCCGGTTCAAAATCCCCTATCACTGCCGAATTTTGAACCGGCACTGAGCTTTCGGCAGTGATGAGGGTGCACATCACTGCCGGTTATGCCAAACGGTAGTGATGTGGAACATGCCGGTTTGTTACGAACCGACTGTGATGGATGTCCAGAACAAAATCGTGTTTTAAAAATCGAAAAAAAAAAGATTTAAATTCTGGGACAGGCCTCCAGGAACCCGCCCGCCCGTCACCGTGAATCAGTGCTTGTTCATAATCCCCTATCACTGCCAGATTTTGAACCGGCACTGAGCTTTCGGCAGTGATGAGGGTGCACATCACTGCCGGTTATGCCAAACCGGCAGTGATGGATGTCCAGAACAAAATCGTCTTTTAAAAATAAAAAAAAGATTTAAATTCTGGGAGAGGCCACCAGGAAGCCGCCCGCCAGTCTCCGTCAATCAGTGCCGGTTCAAAATCCCCTATTACTGCCGAATTTTGAACCGGCACTGAGCTTTCGGCAGTGATGAGGGTGCACATCACCGCCGGTTTTGCCAAACCGACAATGATGGATCTCCTGAACAAAATCATGTTTTAAAAATCGAAAAAGAAGATTTAAATTCTGGGAGAGGCCACCAGGACCCCGCCACCCGTCTATGTCAATCAGTGCCGGTTCAAAATCCCCTATCATGGCCGGATTTTGAACCGGCACTTACCTTTCGGCAATAATGAGGGTGCACATCACTGCCGGTTATGCAAAACCGGCACTGATGTGGAACATGACTGTCGGTTTGTTACGAAGCGGCAGTGATGGATGTCCCGAACAAAATCGTGTTTTAAAAATCGAAAAAAATTTAAATTCTGGAGAGAGGCCTCCAGGAACCCGCCCGCCCGTCTCCGTCAATCAGTGCGGGTTCAAAATCCCCTATCACGGCCTGGTTTTGAATCGACACTGAGCTTTCGGCAGTGATGAGGGTGCACATCACTGCCGGTTATGCCAAACAGTAGTGATGTGGAATATCACTACCGGTTTGTTACGAACCGACAGTGATGGATGTCCTGAACAAAATCGTGTTTTAAAAATCGAAAAAAAAAGATTTAAATTCTGGGAGAGGCCTCCAGGAACCAACCCGCCCGTCTCCGTCAATCAGTGCCGGTTCAAAATCCCCTATCACTGCCGGATTTTGAACCGGCACTGACATTTCGGCAATAATAAGGGTGCACATCACTGCCTATTATGCAAAACCGCCACTAATGTGGAACATCACTGTCGGTTTGTTACGAAGCGGCAGTGATGGATGTCCCGAACAAAATCGTGTTTTAAAAATTGAAAAAAAAAGATTTAAATTCTGGAAGAGGCCTCTAGGAACCCGCCCGCCCGTCGCCGTCAATCAGTGCCAGTTCAAAATCCCCTATCACGGCCTGATTTTGAACCGACACTGAGCTTTCGGCAGTGATGAGGGTGCACATCACTGCCGGTTATGCCAAACCGGCAGTGATGGATGTCCAGAACAAAATCGTGTTTTAAAAATAAAAAAAAGATTTAAATTCTAGGAGAGGCCTCCAGGAAGCCGCCCGCCAGTCTCCGTCAATCAGTGCCGGTTCAAAATCCCCTATCACTCCCGAATTTTGAACCGGCACTGAGCTTTCGGCAGTGATGAGGGTGCACATCACTGCCGGTTATGCCAAACCGGCAGTGATGGATGTCCAGAATAAAAATCGTCTTTTAAAAATCGAAAACAAAGGATTTAAAATCTGGGAGAGGCCACCGGGAACCCGCCCGCCCGTCTCCGTCAATCAGTGTCGATTCAAAATCCCCTATCACTGCTGGATTTTGAACCGGCACTGAGCTTTCGGTAGTGATGATGGTGCACATCACTGCCGATTATGGCAAACCCACAGTGATGGATGTCCATAACAAAATCGTTTGTTAAAAATAAAAAAAAAGATTTAAATTCTGGGAGAGGCCACCAGGACCCCGCCCACATCGTCTCCGTCAATCAGTGCCGGTTGAAAATACCGTATCATGGCCGGATTTTGAACCGGCACTGACCTTTCGGCAGTGATGAGGGTGCACATCACTGCCAGTTATGCAAAACCGGCAGTGATGCGGTTTATTTGCGAACCGGCAGTGATGGATGTCCTGAACAAAATCGTGTTTTAAAAATCGAAAAAAAAGATTTGATTTCTGGGAGAGGCCACCAGGAAGCCGCCCGCCAATCTCCGTCAATCAGTGCTGGTTCAAAATCCCCTATCACTGCCGAATTTTGAACCGGCACTGAGCTTTCAGCAGTGATGAGGGTGCACATCACCGCCGGTTATGCCAAACCGACAATGATGGATCTCCAGAACAAAATTGTGTTTTAAAAATCGAAAAAGAAGATTTAAATTCTGGGAGAGGCCACCAGGACCCCACCACCCATCTATGTCAATCAGTGCCGGTTCAAAATCCCCTATCATGGCCAGATTTTGAACCGGCACTGACCTTTCGGCAATAATGAGGGTGCACATCACTGCCGGTTATGCAAAACCGGCACTGATGTGGAACATGACTGTCGGTTTGTTACGAAGCGGCAGTGATGGACGTCCCGAACAAAATCGTGTTTTAAAAATCGAAAAAAAAAATTTAAATTCTGGGAGAGGCCTCCAGGAACCCGCCCCGCCCCTCTCCGTCAATCAGTGGGGGTTCAAAATCCCTTATCACGGCCTGATTTCGAACCGACACTGAGCTTTCGGCTGTGATGAGGGTGCACATCACTACCGGTTATGCCAAACGGGAGTGATGTGGAACATCACTACTGGTTTGTTACGTACCGACTATGATGGATGTCCCGAACAAAATCGTGTTTTAAAAATCGAAAAAAAGATTTAAATTCTGGGAGGGGCCTCCAGGAACCCGCCCGCCCGTCACCGTCAATCAGTGTCTGTTTAAAATCCCCTATCACTGTCGGATTTCGAACCGGCACTGAGCTTTCGGCAGTGATGAGGGTGCACATCACTGCCGGTTATGCCAAACCGGCAGTGATGGATGTCCAGAACAAAATCGTGTTTTAAAAATCAAAAAAAGATTTAAATTCTAGGAGAGGCCACCAGGAAGCCGCCCGCCAGTCTCCGTCAATCAGTGCCGGTTCAAAATCCCCTATCACGGCCTGATTTTGAACCGACACTAAGCTTTCGGCTGTGATGAGGGTGCACATCATTGCCGGTTATGCCAAACTGTAGTGATGTGGAACATGCCGGTTTGTTACGAACCGACTGTGATGGATGTCCCGAACAAAATCGTGTTTTAAAAATCGAAAAAAAACATTTAAATTCTGGGAGAGGCCTCCAGGAACCCGCCCGCCCGTCACCGTCAATCAGTGCTTGTTCAAAATCCCCTATCACTGCCGGATTTTGAACCGGCACTGAGCTTTCGGCAGTGATGAGGGTGCACATCACCGCCGGTTATGCCAAACCGACAATGATGGATCTCCAGAACAAAATCGTGTTTTAAAAATCGAAAAAGAAGATTTAAATTCTGGGAGAGTCCACCAGGACCCCGCCACCCGTCACCGTCAATCAGTGCCTGTTCAAAATCCCCTATCACTGCCGGATTTATAACCGGCACTCAGCTTTCGGCAGTGATCAGGGTGCACATCACTGCCGGTTATGCCAAACCGGCAGTGATGGATGTCCAGAACAAAATCGTGTTTTAAAAATCAAAAAGGAAGATTTAAGTTCTGGGAGAGGCCACCAGGACCCCGCCACCCGTCTATGTCAATCAGTGCCGGTTCAAAATCCCCTATAATGGCCGGATTTTGAACCGGCACTGACCTTTCGGCAATAATGAGGGTGCACATCACTGCCGGTAATGCAAAACCGGCACTCATGTGGAATATGACTGTCGTTTGTTACGAAGAGGCAGTGATGGATGTCCCCAACAAAATCGTGTTTTAAAGGTTGAAAAAAAAATTTAAATTCTGGGAGAGGCCTCCAGGAACCCGCCCGCCCGTCTCCGTCAATCAGTGCGGGTTCAGAATCCCCTATGAAGGCCTGCTTTTGAACCGACACTGAGCTTTCGGCTGTAATGAGGGTGCACATCACTGCCGGTTATGCCAAACGGTAGTGATGTGGAACATCACTGCCAGTTTGTTACGAACCGATACTGATGGATGTCCCGAACAAAATCGTGTTTTAAAAATCGAAAATAAAAGATTTAAATTCTGCGAGAGGCCTCCAGGAACCCGCCCGCCCGTCACCGTCAATCAGTGCCTGTTCAAAATCCCCTATCACTGCCGGATTTATAACCGGCACTCAGCTTTCGTCAGTGATCAGGGTGCACATCACTGCCGGTTATGCCAAACCGGCAGTGATGGATGTCCAGAACAAAATCGTGTTTTAAAAATCAAAAACGAAGATTTAAATTCTGGGAGAGGCCACCAGGACCCCACCACCCGTCTATGTCAATCAGTGCCGGTTCAAAATCCCCTATCATGGCCGGATTTTGAACCGACACTGAACTTTCGGCAATAATGAGGGTGCACATCACTGCCGGTAATGCAAAACCGGCACTGATGTGAACATGACTGTCGGTTTGTTACGAAGCGGCAGTGATGGATGTTCCGAACAAAATCGTGTTTTAAAAATTGAAAAAAAAATTTTAAATTCTGGGAGAGGCCTCCAGGAACCCGCCCGAACGTCTCCGTCAATCAGTGCGGTTCAGAATCCCCTATCACGGCCTGATTTTGAACCGACACTAAGCTTTCGGCTTTGATGAGGGTGCACATCACTGCCGGTTATGCCAAACGGTAGTGATGTGGAACATGCCGGTTTGTTACGAACCGACTGTGATGGATGTCCCGAACAAAATCGTGTTTTAAAAATCGAAAAAAAAACATTTAAATTCTGGGAGAGGCCTCCAAGAACCCGCCCGCCCGTCACCGTCAATCAGTGCTTGTTCAAAATCCCCTATCACTGCCGGATTTTGAACCGGCACTGAGCTTTCGGCAGTGATGAGGGTGCACATCACTGCCGGTTTATGCCAAACCGCAGTGATGGATGTCCAGAACAAAATCGTCTTTTAAAAATAAAAAAAAGATTTAAATTCTGGGAGAGGCCTTCAGGAACCCGCCCGCCCGTCACCGTCAATCAGTGCTTGTTCAAAATCCCCTATCACTGCCGGATTTTGAACCGGCATTTAGCTTTCGGCAGTGATCAGGGTGCACATCACTGCCGTTTATGCCAAACCGGCAGTGATGGATGTCCAGAACAAAATCGTCTTTTAAAAATAAAAAAAAGATTTAAATTCTGGGAGAGGCCTCCAGGAACCCGCCCGCCCGTCACCGTCAATCAGTGCTTGTTCAAAATCCCCTATCACTGCCGGATTTTGAACCGGCACTTAGCTTTCGGCAGTGATCAGGGTGCACATCACTGCCGTTTATGCCAAACCGGCAGTGATGGATGTCCAGAACAAAATCGCCTTTTAAAAATCAAAAAAGAAGATTTAAATTCTGGGAGAGGCCACCAGGACCCCACCACCCGTCTATGTCAATCAGTGCCGGTTCAAAATCCCCTATCATGGCCGGATTTTGAACCGGCACTGACCTTTCGGCAATAATGAGGGTGCACATCACTGCCGTAATATGCAAACCGGCACTGATGTGGAACATGACTGTCGGTTTGTTACGAAGCGCAGTGATGGATGTTCCGAACAAAATCTGTTTTAAAAATTGAAAAAAAAATTTAAATTCTGGGAGGGCCTCTAGGAACCCGCCCGACCCGTCGCCGTCAATCAGTGCCGGTTCAAAATCCCCTATCACGGCCGGATTTTGAACCGACACTGAGCTTTCGGCAGTGATGAGGGTGCACATCACTGCCGGTTATGCCAAACGGTAGTGATGTGGAACATGCCGGTTTGTTACGAACCAACTGTGATGGATGTCCAGAACAAAATCGTGTTTTAAAAATCGAAAAAAAAACATTTAAATTCTGGGAGAGGCCTCCAGGAACCCGCCCGCCCGTCACCGTCAATCAGTGCTTGTTCAAAATCCCCTATCACTGCCGGATTTTGAACCGGCACTGAGCTTTCGGCAGTGATGAGGGTGCACATCACTGTCGGTTATGCCAAACCGGCAGTGATTGGATGTCCAGAAACAAAATCGTGTTTTAAAAATAAAAAAAAGATTTAAATTCTGGGAGAGGCCTCCAGGAACCCCGCCCGCCCGTCTCCGCATCAGTGCCGGTTCAAAATCCCCTATCACTGCCGGATTTTGACACCGGCACTGACCTTTCGGCAATAATGAGGGGCACATCACTGCCTATTATGCAAAACCGCCACTGATGTGGAACATCACTGTCGGTTTGTTACGAAGCGGCAGTGATGGATGTCCCGAACAAAATCGTGTTTTAAAAATAGAAAAAAAAGATTTAAATTCTGGAAGAGGCCTCTAGGAACCTGCCCGCCCGTCGCCGTCAATCAGTGCCGGTTCAAAATCCCCTATCACGGCCGGATTTTGAATCGACACTGAGCTTTCGGCAGTGATGAGGGTGCACATCACTGCCGGTTATGCCAAACGGTAGTGATGTGGAACATGCCGGTTTGTTACGAACCGACTGTGATGGATGTCCAGAACAAAATCGTGTTTTAAAAATCGAAAAAAAAAGATTTAAATTCTGGGACAGGCCTCCAGGAACCCGCTCGCCCGTCACCGTGAATCAGTGCTTGTTCAAAATCCCCTATCACTGCCAGATTTTGAACCGGCACTGAGCTTTCGGCAGTGATGAGGGTGCACATCACTGCCGGTTATGCCAAACCGGCAGTGATGGATGTCCAGAACAAAATCGTCTTTTAAAAATAAAAAAAAGATTTAAATTCTGGGAGAGGCCAACAGGAAGCCGCCCGCTAGTCTCCGTCAATCAGTGCCGGTTCAAAATCCCCTATCACTGCCGGATTTTGAACCGGCACTGAGCTTTCGGCAGTGATGAGGGTGCACATCACCGCCGGTTTTGCCAAACCGACAATGATGGATCTCCAGAACAAAATCATGTTTTAAAAATCGAAAAAGAAGATTTAAATTCTGGGAGAGGCCACCAGGACCCCGCCACCCGTCTATGTCAATCAGTGCCGGTTCAAAATCCCCTATCATGGCCGGATTTTGAACCGGCACTGACCTTTCGGCAATAATGAGGGTGCACATCACTGCCGGTTATGCAAAACCGGCACTGATGTGGAACATGACTGTCGGTTTGTTACGAAGCGGCAGTGATGGATGTCCCGAACAAAATTGTGTTTTAAAAATCGAAAAAAAATTTAAATTCTGGGTGAGGCCTCCAGGAACCCGCCCGCCCGTCTCCGTCAATCAGTGCGGGTTCAAAATCCCCTATCACGGCCTGGTTTTGAATCGGCACTGAGCTTTCGGCAGTGATGAGGGTGCACATCACTGCCGGTTATGCCAAACAGTAGTGATGTGGAATATCACTACCGGTTTGTTACGAACCGACAGTGATGGATGTCCTGAAAAAATCGTGCTTTAAAAATCGAAAAAAAAGATTTAAATTCTGGGAGAGGCCTCCAGGAACCCACCCGCCCGTCTCCGTCAATCAGTGCCGGTTCAAAATCCCCTATCACTGCCGGATTTTGAACCGGCACTGACCTTTCGGCAATAATGAGGGTGCACATCACTGCCTATTATGCAAAACCGCCACTAATGTGGAACATCACTGTCGATTTGTTACGAAGCGGCAGTGATGGATGTCCCGAACAAAATCGTGTTTTAAAAATTGAAAAAAAAAGATTTAAATTCTGGAAGAGGCCTCTAGGAACCCGCCGCCTGCCCGTCGCCGTCAATCAGTGCCGGTTCAAAATCCCCTATCACGGCCGGATTTTGAACCGACACTGAGCTTTCGGCAGTGATGAGGGTGCACATCACTGCCGGTTATGCCAAACCGGCAGTGATGGATATCCAGAACAAAATCGTGTTTTAAAAATAAAAAAGATTTAAATTCTGGGAGAGGCCACCAGGAAGCCGCCCGCCAGTCTCCGTCAATCAGTGCCGGTTCAAAATCCCCTATCACTGCCGAATTTTGAACCGGCACTGAGCTTTCGGCAGTGATGAGGGTGCACATCACTGCCGGTTATGCCAAACCGGCAGTGATGGATGTCCAGAACAAAATCGTCTTTTAAAAATAAAAAAAAGATTTAAATTCTGGGAGAGGCCACCAGGAAGCCGCCCGCCAGTCTCCGCATATCAGTGCCGGTTCAAAATCCCCTATCACTGCCGAATTTTGAACCGGCACTGAGCTTTCGGCAGTGATGAGGGTGCACATCACCGCCGGTTTTGCCAAACCGACAATGATGGATCTCCAGAACAAAATCATGTTTTAAAAATCGAAAAAGAAGATTTAAATTCTGGGAGAGGCCACCAGGACCCCGCCACCCGTCTATGTCAATCAGTGCCGGTTCAAAATCCGTGCCGGTTCAAAATCCCCTATCATGGACGGATTTTGAACCGGCACTGACCTTTCGGCAATAATGAGGGTGCACATCACTGCCGGTTATGCAAAACCGGCACTGATGTGGAACATGACTGTCGGTTTGTTACGAAGCGGCAGTGATGGATGTCCCGAACAAAATCGTGTTTTAAAAATCGAAAAAAAATTTAAATTCTGGGAGAGGCCTCCAGGAACCCGCCCGCCCGTCTCCGTCAATCAGTGCGGGTTCAAAATCCCCTATCACGGCCTGGTTTTGAATCGACACTGAGCTTTCGGCAGTGATGAGGGTGCACATCACTGTCGGTTATGCCAAACAGTAGTGATGTGGAATATCACTACCGGTTTGTTACGAACCGACAGTGATGGATGTCCTGAACAAAATCGTGTTTTAAAAATCGAAAAAAAAGATTTAAATTCTGGGAGAGGCCTCCAGGAACCCACCCGCCCGTCTCCGTCAATCAGTGCCGGTTCAAAATCCCCTATCACTGCCGGATTTTGAACCGGCACTGACCTTTCGGCAATAATGAGGGTGCACATCACTGCCTATAATGTGGACCCTCATCACTGTCGAAAGCTCAGTGTCGGTTCAAAATCCGGCTGTGACAGGGGATTTTGAACCGGCACTTATTGACAGAGACGGGCGGGCGGGTCCTGGTGGCCTCTCCTAGAATTTAAATCTTTTTTTTTATTTTTAAAACATGATTTTTTTCTAGACATCCATCACTGTCGGTTCGTAACAAACCGACAGTGATGTTCCAAATCAGTGGCGGTTTGGCATAATAGGCGGTGATGTGCACCCTCATCACTACCGAAAGCTTAGTGTCGGTTCAAAATATGGCAATGATAGGGGATTTTGAACCGACACTGAATGACGGAGACAGGTGCGCGGGTCCTGGTGGCCTCTCCCAGAATTTAAATCTTTTTTTTCGATTTTTAAAAGATGATTTTTTTCTGGTCATCCATCACTGCCGGTTCGTAACAAACCGAGAGTGATGTTCCACATCAGTGCGGTTTGGCATAATAGGCGGTGATGTGCACCCTCATCACTGCCGAAAGCTCAGCGACGGTTCAAAATCCGGCAGTGATAGGGGATTTTGAACCGACACTGAATGACGGAGACGGGTGGGCGGGTCCTGGTGGCCTCTCCTAGAATTTAAATCTTTTTTTCGATTTTTAAAACACGATTTTTTTCTTGACATCCATCATTGCCGGTTCGTAACAAACCGGCAGTAATGTTCCACATAACTGCTGTTTGGCGTAACCGGCAGTGATGTGCACCCTCATCGCTGCTGAAAGCTGAGTGTCGGTTCAAAATCCGGCCGTGATAGGGGACTTTGAACCGACACTGAATGACGGAGACGGGTGGGCGGGTCCTGGTGGCCTCTCCTAGAATTTAAATCTTTTTTTCGATTTTGTAAACATGATTTTTTTCTGGACATCCATCACTGCCGATTCGTAACAAACCGGCAGTGATGTGGACCCTCATCACTGCCGAAAGCTCAGTGTCGGTTCAAAATCCGGCCGTGATAGGGGATTTTGAACCGGCACTTATCGACGGAGACGGGCGGGCGGTTCCTGGAAGCCTCACCCAGAATTTAAATCTTTGTTTTTTCGATTTGTAAAACATGATTTTGTTCGGAAATCCATCACTGTCGGTTCGTAACAAACCGGCAGTGATGTCCCACATCACTGCCGGTTTTGCATAACCGGCAGTGATGTGCACCCTCATCATTACCGAAAGGTCAGTGCCGGTTCAAAATCCAGCCATGATAGGGGATTTTGAACAGGCACTGATTGACGGAGACTGGCGGGCGGCTTCCTGGTGGCCTCTCCTAGAATTTAAATCTTTTTTTTAATATTTAAAACACGATTTTATTCTGGACATCCATCACTACCGGTTTGGCATAACCGGCAGTGATGTGCACCCTTATCGCTGCTGAAAGCTCAGTGCCGGTTCAAAATCCGGCAGTGATAGGGGATTTTGAACCGACACTGAATGACGGAGACGGGCGGGCGAGTCCTGGTAGCCTCTCCTAGAATTTAAATCTTTTTTTTCGATTTTTAAAACACGATTTTGTTCTGGAAATCTATCACTGCCGGTTCGTAACAAACCGACAGTGATGTTCCACATCAGTGGCGGTTTGGCATAACAGGCAGTGATGTGCACCCTCATCACTACCGAAAGCTCAGTGTCGGTTCAAAATCCGGCCGTGATAGGGGATTTTGAACCGACGCTGAATGACGGAGACAGGTGGGCGGGTCCTGGTGGCCTCTCCTAGAATTTAAATCTTTTTTTCGATTTTTAAAACACGATTTTTTTCATGACATCCCTCACTGCCGGTTCGTAACAAAACGGCAGTAATGTTGCACATCACTGCCGTTTGGCATAACCGGCAGTGATGTGCACCCTCATCGCTGTCGAAAGCTCAGCGTCGGTTCAAAATCCGGCCGTGATAGGGGATTTTTAACCGGCACTGATTGACGGAGACGGGCGGGCGGGTTCCTGGAGGCCTCTCATAGAATTTAACGTGTTTTCTTCGATTTTTAAAACACGATTTTGTTCTGGACATCCATCACTGCCCCTTCGTAAGAAACCGACAGTGATGTTCCACATCACAGGCGGTTTGGCATAACAGGCAGTGATGTGCACCCTCATCACTGCCGAAAGCTCAGTGCCGGTTCAAATCCGGCAGTGATAGGGGATTCTGAACCGACACTGAATGACGGAGACAGGCGGGCGGGTCTTGGTGGCCCCTGATAGAATTTAAATCTTTTTTTTGATTTTTAAAACACGATTTTGTTCTAGACATCCATCACTGCCAGTTCGTAACAAACCGGCACATCACTGCCGTTTGGCATAATAGGCGGTGATGTGCACCCTCATCACTGCCGAAAGCTTAGTGTCCGTTCAAAATCCGGCAGTGATAGGGGATTTTGAACCGACACTGAATGACGGAGACGGGCAGGCGAGTCCTAGAATTTAAATCTTTTTTTCAATTTTTAAAACACGATTTTGTTCTGGACATCCGTCACTGTCGGTTCGTAACAAACCGACAGTGATGTTCCACATCAGTGGCGGTTTGGCATAATAGGCGGTGATGTGCACCCTCATCGCTGCCGAAAGCTCGGTGCCGGTTCAAAATCTGGCAGTGATAGGGGATTTTGAACCGACACTGAATGACGGAGACAGGCGGGCGGGTCGTGGTGGCCTCTCCTAGAATTTAAATCTTTTTTTTCGATTTTTAAAACACGATTTTTTCTGGACATCCATCAATGCTGGTTCGTAACAAACCGACAGTGATGTGCACAGTCATTAGTGCCGAAAGCTTAGTGCCGGTTCAAAATCCGGCAGTGATAGGGGATTTTGAACCGACACTGAATGACGGAGACGGGTGGGCGGGTCCTGGTGGCCTCTCCTAGAATTTAAATCTTTTTTCGATTTTTAAAACACGATTTTTTTCATGACATCCCTCACTGCCGGTTCGTAACAAACCGGCAGTAATGTTCCACATCACTGCCGTTTGGCCTAACCGGCAGTGATGTGCACCCTCATCGCTGCCGAAAGCTCAGTGGCGGTCAAAATCCGGCATTGATAGGGATTTTTAACCGGCACTGATTGACGGAGACGGGCGGGCGGGTTCCTGGAGGCCTCTCCCAGAATTTAAATCTTTTTTTTCGATTTTTAAAACACGATTTTATTCTGGACATCCATCAATGCCGGTTCGTAACAAACCGACAGTGATGTTCCACATCAGTGGCGGTTTGGCATAATAGGCGGTGATGTGCACCCTCATCACTGCCGAAAGCTCAGTGTCGGTTCAAAATCCGGCCGTGATAGGGGATTTTGAACCGACGCTGAATGACGGAGACGGGTGGGCGGGTCCTGGTGGCTCTCCTAGAATTTAAATCTTTTTTTCGATTTTTAAAACACGATTGTTTTCTTGACATCCACATCACTGCCGATTCGTAACAAACCGGAAGTGATGTGGACCCTCATCGCTGCCGAAAGCTCAGTGTCGGATCAAAATCGGTCATGATAGGGGATTTTTAACTGGCACTGATTGACGGAGACGGGTGGGCGGGTTCCTGGAGCTCTCCAGAATTTAATCTTCTTTTTTTGATTTTTAAACACGATTTTGTTCTCGACATCCATCAATGCCGATTCTAACAAACCGACAGTGATGTTCCAATCAGTGGCGGTTTGGCATAATAGGCGGTGATGTGCACCTCATCACTGCGAAAGCTCAGTGCGGTTCAAAATGGGCAGTGATAGGGATTTGAACCGCATGAATGACGGAGACAGGGGGCGGGTCTGGTGGCTCTCTGGAATTTAAATCTTTTTTTCGATTTTTAAAACGATTTTTTCTGGACATCATCACTGCGTTCATAACAAACTGAGAGTGATGTTCACATCAGTGGCGATTTGGCATAGTAGGCGTTGATGTGCACACTCATTAGTGCCGAAAGCTCAGTGCCGGTTCAAAATCCGGCAGTGATAGGGGATTTTGAACCGACACTGAATGACGGAGACAGGTGGGCGGGTCTGGTGGCCTCTCCTAGAATTTAAATCTTTTTTTCGATTTTTAAACACGATTTTTTCATGACATCCCTCTGCGGTTCGTAAAACGCGTAATGTTGCACATCACTGCGTTTGGCATAACCGGCAGTGATGTGCCCTCATCGCTGTCGAAAGCTCAGCGTCGGTTCAAAATCCGGCGTGATAGGGATTTTTAACGGCATGATTGACGGAGACGGCGGGGGGTTCCTGGAGGCTCTCATAGAATTTAACTTGTTTTTTCGATTTTTAAACACGATTTTGTTCTGGACATCCATCACTGCCCCTCGTAAGAAACGACAGTGATGTTCCACATCAAAGGCGGTTTGGCATAACAGGCAGTGATGTGCACCCTCATCACTGCCGAAAGCTCAGTGCGGTTCAAATCGGCAGTGATAGGGATTCTGAACGCATGAATGCGGAGACAGGCGGGCGGGTCTGGTGGCCCTGATAGAATTTAAATCTTTTTTTGATTTTTAAAACACGATTTGTTCTGGACATCCATCATGCCAGTTCGTAACAACGCAATCACTGCGTTTGGCATAATAGGCGGTGATGTGCACCCTCATCACTGCCGAAAGCTTAGTGTCCGTTCAAAATCGGCAGTGATAGGGGATTTTGAACGACACTGAATGACGGAGACGGGCAGGCGAGTCTAGAATTTAAATCTTTTTTTCAATTTTTAAAACACGATTTTGTTCTGGACATCCGTCACTGTCGGTTCGTAACAAACCGACAGTGATGTTCCACATCAGTGGCGTTTGGCATAATAGGCGTGATGTGCACCTCATCGCTGCGAAAGTCGGTGCCGGTTCAAAATCTGGCAGTGATAGGGGATTTTGAACCGACACTGATGACGGAGACAGGCGGGCGGGTCGTGGTGGCTTCCTAGAATTTAAATCTTTTTTTTCGATTTTTAAACACGATTTTTTCTGGACATCCTCAATGCTGGTTCGTAACAAACGACAGTGATGTGCACAGTCATTAGTGCCGAAAGCTTAGTGCGGTTCAAAATCCGGCAGTGATAGGGGATTTGAACCGACACTGAATGACGGAGACGGGTGGGGGGTCTGGTGGCCTCTCCTAGATTTAAATCTTTTTTCGATTTTTAAAACACGATTTTTTTCATGACATCCCTCACTGCGGTTCGTAACAAACGGCAGTAATGTTCCACATCACTGCGTTTGGCCTAACCGGCAGTGATGTGCACCTCATCGCTGCCGAAAGCTCAGTGGCGGTCAAAATCCGGCATTGATAGGGATTTTTAACGGCACTGATTGACGGAGACGGGCGGGGGGTTCTGGAGGCCTCTCCCAGAATTTAAATCTTTTTTTTCGATTTTTAAAACACGATTTTATTCTGGACATCCATCAATGCCGGTTCGTAACAAACCGACAGTGATGTTCCACATCAGTGGCGGTTTGGCATAATAGGCGGTGATGTGCACCCTCATCACTGCCGAAAGCTCAGTGTCGGTTCAAAATCCGGCCGTGATAGGGGATTTTGAACCGACGCTGAATGACGGAGACGGTGTGGGCGGGTCCTGGTGGCCTCTCCTAGAATTTAAATCTTTTTTTTCGATTTTTAAAACACGATTGTTTTCTTGACATCCACATCACTGCCGATTCGTAACAAACCGGAAGTGATGTGGACCCTCATCGCTGCCGAAAGCTCAGTGTCGGATCAAAATCCGGCCGTGATAGGGGATTTTTAACCGGCACTAATTGACGGAGACGGGCGGGCGGGTTCCTGGAGGCCTCTCCCAAAATTTAAATCTTCTTTTTTTGATTTTTAAAACACCGATTTTGTTCTGGACATCCATCAATGCCGATTCATAACAAACCGACAGTGATGTTCCACATCAGTGGCGGTTTGGCATAATAGGCGGTGATGTGCACCCTCATCACTGCTGAAAGATCAGTGCCGGTTCAAAATCCGGCAGTGATAGGGGATTTTGAACCGACACTGAATGACGGAGACGGGTGGGCGGGTCCTGGTGGCCTCTCCTAGAATTTAAATCTTTTTTTCGATTTTTAAAACACGATTTTTTTCTGGACAACCATCACTGCCGGTTCGTAACAAACCGGCAGTAATCTTCCACATCACTGCCGTTTGGCGTAACCGGCAGTGAGGTGCACCATCATCGCAGCCAAAAGCTCAGTGCGGTTCAAAATCCGGTAGTGATAGGGGATTTTTAACCGGCACTTATTGACGGAGACGGGCGGGCGGGTTCCTGGAGGCCTCTCCGAGAATTTAAATATTTTTTTTATTTTTAAAACATGATTTTGTTCTGGACATCCATCAATGCCGGTTCGTAACAAATCGACAGTGATGTTCCACATCAGTGGCGGTTTGGCATAATAGGCGGTGATGTGCACCCTCATCGCTGTCGAAAGCTCAGTGTCGGTTCAAAATCTGGCCGTGATTGGGGATTTTTAACCGGCACTGATTGACGGAGACGGGCGGGCGGGTTCCTGGAGGCCTCTCTCAGAATTTAAATCTTATTTTTTCGATTT
Organism: Microstegium vimineum; assembly: GCA_022036555.1. NCBI lineage: Eukaryota > Viridiplantae > Streptophyta > Magnoliopsida > Poales > Poaceae > Microstegium > Microstegium vimineum. Next base: position 13,131,908 of record CM039129.1, on the reverse strand, counting down.
TTAAAACACGATTTTTTTCATGACATCCATCAATGTCGATTCATAACAAACCGACAGTGATGTTCCACATCAGTGGCGGTTTGGCATAATAGGCGGTGATGTGCACCCTCATCGCTGTCGAAAGCTTTTTTTCGATTTTTAAAACACTATTTTTTTCTGGACATCCATCACTGTCGGTTCGTAACAAACCGACATTAATGTTCCACATCACTGCCGTTTGGCGTAACCAGCAGTGAGGTGCACCCTCATCGCTGCCGAAAGCTCGTGCCGGTTCAAAATCCGGCAGTGATAGGGAATTTTGAACCGACACTGAATGACGGAGACGGGTGGGCGGGTCCTGGTGGACTCTCCTAGAATTTAAATCTTTTTTTTCGATTTTTAAAACACGATTTTTTTCTAGACATCCATCACTGCCGATTCGTAACAAACCGGAAGTGATGTGGACCCCATCACTGCCGAAAGCTCATTGTCGGTTCAAAATCCGGCCGTGATAGGGGATTTTGAACGGGCACATATTGACGGAGACGGGCGGGTTCCTGGAAGCCTCACCCAGAATTTAAATCATTGTTTTTTCGATTTGTAAAACATGATTTTGTTCGGGACATCCATCACTGTCGGTTCGTAACAAACCGGCAGTGATGTCCCACATCACTGCCGGTTTTGCATAACCGGCAGTGATGTGCACCCTCATCATTACCGAAAGGTCAGTGCGGTTCAAAATCCAGCTATGATAGGGGGTTTTGAACAGGCACTGATTGACGGAGAATGGCGGGCGGCTTCCTAGTGGCCTCTCCCAGAATTTAAATCTTTTTTTTATTTTTAAAACACGATTTTATTCTGGACATCCATCACTGCCGGTTTGGCATAACCGGCAGTGATGTGCACCCTTATCACTGCCGAAAGCTCAGTGCCGGTTCAAAATCCGGCAGGTGATAGGGGATTTTGAACCAAAACTGAATGACGGAGACGGGCAGGCGAGTCCTGGTGGCCTCTCCTAGAATTTAAATCTTTTTTTTTCGATTTTTAAAACACGATTTTTTTCTGGACATCCATCACTGCCGATTCCTAACAAACCGACAATGATGTTCCACATCAGTGGCGGTTTGGCATAACAGGCAGTGATGTGCACCCTCATCGCTGCCGAAAGCTCGGTGCCGGTTCAAAATCTGGCAGTGATAGGGGATTTTGAACCGACACTGAATGACGGAGACAGGCGGGCGGGTCGTGGTGGCCTCTCCTAGAATTTAAATCTTTTTTTCGATTTTTAAAACACGATTTTTTCTGGACATCCATCAATGCTGGTTCGTAACAAACCGACAGTAATCTTCCACATCACTGGCGTTTGGCGTAACCGGCAGTGAGGTGCACCATCATCGCAGCCAAAAGCTCAGTGCGGTTCAAAATCCGGCAGTGATCGGGATTTTTAACCGGCACTTATTGACGGAGACGGGCGGGCGGGTTCCTGGAGGCCTCTCCGAGAATTTAAATCTTTTTTTTATTTTTAAAACATGATTTTGTTCTGGACATCCATCAATGTCGGTTCGTAACAAACCGACAGTGATGTTCGACATCAGTGGCGGTTCGGCATAATAGGCGGTGATGTGCACCCTCATCGCTGTCGAAAGCTCAGTGTCGGTTCAAAATCTGGCCGTGATAGGGGATTTTTAACCGGCACTGATTGACGGAGACGGGCGGGCGGGTTCCTGGAGGCCTCTCCCAGAATTTAAATCTTATTTTTTCGATTTTTAAAACACGATTTTTTTCATGACATCCATCAATGTCGATTCATAACAAACCGACAGTGATGTTCCACATCAGTGGCGGTTTGGCATAATAGGCGGTGATGTGCACCCTCATCGCTGTCGAAAGCTTTTTTTTCGATTTTTAAAACACTATTTTTTTCTGGACATCCATCACTGTCGGTTCGTAACAAACCGACATTAATGTTCCACATCACTGCCGTTTGGCGTAACCAGCAGTGAGGTGCACCCTCATCGCTGCCGAAAGCTCGTGCCGGTTCAAAATCCGGCAGTGATAGGGGATTTTGAACCGACACTGAATGACGGAGACGGTGTGAGCGGGTCCTGGTGGACTCTCCTAGAATTTAAATCTTTTTTTCGATTTTTAAAACACGATTTTTTTCTAGACATCCATCACTGCC